>CM028347.1:36273553-36817195 GCA_016618105.1 Dendrobium huoshanense
GTACGGTACGATTTTTTAACACTTATTCATAAGGACAGTGGTAGTCCTGGCCTAATTAATGTTGGTCGGATGTGTCAATCGTATTGTACGAAACTGGATCGTACCATACGATGAACATAGACGACATATGATTATCCAGACTACCGTCCTGTATGAATAGTGTTTTGTGGATCGTATCGTACGATATTATATCGTACAGTACGAATTGTTCGTACATCTTCGTACCAGGATGACGTCTGTTTGTACATATCGTACTGTACGATGTTGCATCGTTACTGTACGAACAATAACGGCTACTTTTGAAATCAGAGGTTTTGGAGCCCGTTTTAGATGTCAATCAAGTCCTTTTTGAGTAAGAATCACAGAGAGGGTGAACGTGGTTAGAGAGGGATTCCAAGGGAGAGATCTCTAGAGAAATCCTTGAGGGTTGAGAGAGGAAGGAGGAGGTGAGCGTTGTGAGGAGAAGAGGTGTGAGGGAGATCACCACGGTTGCTCAAGCTTGCTGCATCTGGCTCTCCTGGGCCTAGAAGGATTTGAGGGAGGATCTCCAAGGGAAAGGCTCGTCTACATCCGTTGCCTCAAGGTTCTCTGCCTTCTCCAGGAGGGAGAAAAATGAGAAGGTTCTCTGCCGTCGCCAGGAGGGCGAAACGAGTTTGGCACTCCGCCACGCGGGGTTGGTGAAAGGGAGGTTTGTAAGCTCTCCGCCTTGCCGAGGGGGGTAAAAGGAGAACTATTTGATAGTGAAAATCCCGGAGCTGAGGACTCCGGGGAGTGGACGTAGGTCATATTTTGACCGAACCACTATAAACATTCTTGGTGTGTTTTTTCCTTATCGTCGTTTACTTTTTACTTGCATTTAATTTTCATAACTATTGCATGGTGAAGCTTGTGGAAGAATAATTGTTTAAAATTTTGTTGTAGTATTTCAAAAATAACAAAAAAATTAGAACTCTTGTTTAGGGTTATTTTTATTAAGGAAAAGTTTTTCACAATTCTCCCCCCCTCTTGTCATTTAGTAATTTCAGTACATATAACAGATAATCGGACTAAGTCTATAATGGACAAGTGCGATGAGATGCAGAAAAAGGAGATCTATGGGGAGATCATGCCATGCCATAATATTATTTTATAAAATCACAAGAAAACGGTTATACTATAAAAAGCTAAACATCTAACTAAATTAGCATGCTCATTACTATTTTGACTATAATATTATTAAAATTAGAGTATAGTTTGTCCTAATTATTATTAATTTTTGAAAATTTTTATACATGTTTTTTAAATACAGATTTGGGTTAATTTTTGAAAAAATTTCAAGTCATTTTTTAAAATTGTAATACAAATATTATTTAAATTTAATATTTTATTTTTTGAACAATTAGAAATGATTTATTTTATAAAGCATCTATCATGATTTTAAATAGTTAATTAAAAATATAAGAGGCTGTCCACACAAATCTTTTTCCAAAAATGATCATGAGCTCCCAATCACATATTTTTTTTCAATATCCCAACCCAAAAATCTAGATATTCACCTAAATAGCTACAACATATTCTATTAAAAAAGTCATATCAAAATATATTGATATAAAATTTATATGCGATTGAAGTAAATTCAATAACATAGATATACTTCGTCATTTAGGTAATATTTCAAGATCTTGTGCTGTGATTTCTTCCATCAATAGATCAATAAAAAAAAAACCAAAAAAAAAACACATACAATATGTCTTTTCAGCTTCAAAGTTCTATGCAACAAATCAAGAGAAAACTGTAAAAAAAAAATACTCCAACTTGTATTTTTTTTTTGCAAGTGGCTTCCTTTTCAGAAAAACACAGATTAAACATGCATAAAAAGCAGTAATGAATAAAAAATATCAAGCATGATCATTATTATACCAAAGAACAATAAAATAAAATTGAAACCTACAAAACGTTGAAGGGTCATGCAGATTACCAAGGGTTAGGATTAAGCCACAAGTAAAGTTGAGATTTGCTTGGGGAAGAATCACAAGCGACATTTTAATATTAAATATAGATAAAATTTAACTCATGTTTTAAAATTTAAATTTATTAATTTAAATTTAATATTTTTTTTAGTAAAATTTTTCTTTTATTTTATATAGCTTATTAAGAGAATAAATGAGATTATTTATGTCAAAAATTGATGTCATTTGGTGAGGTCTCGAAATGATTTCATACATATTTAATTTTGAACTTACTTCCAAGGATGTTGGAAATAAAAGTGAGAGAGAGAGAGAGAGAAAGTGAGAGAGAGAGAGAGAGAGAGAGAGAGAGAGAGAGAGAGAGAGAGAGAAATCATCCAAACCAGTTCCAAAACCTTGTGCCTAGAACAAATGCAAAGGCAGTCTTACAATTGATAGCAGCAAGTCTACGAAGTTTGGCCACCTTGACCAACTCAATCACTTATAATCTACCAACTCCGCCTCTACAAAGCCCCTTTCTTTGGCAGTGCTGTCGAAGATGACGAGGTAGACGAGATGGTCTTCTATCAAATGAGCCTCACCGAATCAACCATGCCTCCCACTATCAAGTTTTTGGACAAATGAGTTGTTTTCCTTATCTATCCCTTTGAAGTCCATCTCAGTGACCTTCGTGTGTCTTCCTCACAAATGCTCATCAACTTGTCTTCCCACTCCAGTTTTTTCTCTCTACGTCTTTAACTAATTACCATAACTAGACATACAAAATTTATATAATTTTTTTTTCATGCAAATAGAGGCATGTGCCACTAGTGCCCTTATGCTGGCTTTAACTAATTACCATAACGTGAATATTTTTAAAAGGTACCATAACGTTTATAAGCTAGCACAATATTCTAAAGAAGAAAATAAATGAAAGCTGGACGACGAAGATGATTGGTATCTTTGTTTTGAAGTTTAAGCAAATTGATATTGTTTCTTATTGTTCTTCTTCTCATTGGAAGATGATAGGGATTTGGGAGATAACTCCATTTTGTAGCTTCTAATCATATGGAACCTTTTTATTGCAACACATGATTGCTCTTTGATTTAGAAGAAATTGCATATACTTCACCGATCATTTAAGAGACATGTTTTGAGAGTATATTGATCACAAAGTTATTTTTTTTTTTATCTTCACACTGACCACTTTTAAAAATGCAATATGTTACTTTGATTCACAACCTAAATGATGTCCTTCAAATGTATCTACACTATCACTTTCATAAATTGAGTATCTTAATTTTTTTAAACTCGAAACATGAATATTTTTAAAATATAAATTTATTTTTAATATTTGTTACACAACTTTTTTTAGAAAATATATTTAGTTGCATTTTTATTTAAATAATGATATTACTCTATCGTATTCTGATTTGAAGAATAAATATTAATTATGTTTAATTATTGTTAAGTCTTTTTGGGAAATCTAGTTAGTTTTGAGAGTCGGCTTCATTGTCTTTTTTAAAGAATGATTTGGAATAGGTGACTTTACAAGAACTACCCCTTAACATATAGTTCACTTAGGTTAGTTGTGTGTTTAAGTCTGCTACAAAGATAAAAAGCAACTGAATGGAGCAAGGTGTGAGGTTTATATGTAAATAATGAGAGGAATTGCACCACTATATATATATATATATATATATATTATATATATATATATATATATATATATATATATATATATATATATATACCTATACTATAAATAGATGTGCATTAAATGTTCTAACCAACCATTAAAATTATCAAAAGAAAACCAAGTCTCCTACTCATTATTATTAATATTGGCAATTCTCAATGAAATGAATGAGAAATAATTGAAACAACTTCAAATTTAAATCTTATATTAAGAGATAATTTTTAAATGATTGTGGGCTTCAGAACATTTCACCTCTTATCTTTCTTTTTTAGATAAAACCCACAAAGGGTTTACATGTTAAAGCAAAAAAAAAAAGGTCACAAGGCCTTAGAGAATTAAAAGCTCACTAATGCTCAAAGAGCTACAATAAAAGCAAAAAGAAACTAAAGAAGCAAGTGATCCATACTAAGATACAAAGTAATAAGCCAGGGATGAAGATATTTCAACATCAGATATATTCCTATCAATTCTTTTTATTTTTGTTCTTTTCATTCTTTTCACGAAGCAAGGTAGAAATCATCGGTTAAAATAGTTGCTATTTGCATGCTTTACATTTTTGCAACTTGTATAGTTTTGATGATTCCAAACATTATTGTTCAAATGTGTAGTTATCTCCTAACAATTTTAGAAGATTTGTATTTGCTCTTGTGTGTACTAACATTTCAGGAAAGTCAGACTCCAGACTACGAAAACTTCAAATCAAATTCAACATGAGATACTTTGTGAATTTGAAATTTATATTTTTCTTTGAATTAAATTTGAAAGGAAGTGATTGTAATTGAGTGAATAAAAACATACACACACATAAGGAGATCATATTTAAGTTATACTGATCGTACGGAATGATATCAGATCGTACGGGACGATCAAACAGTTATCCCCTATTGAGCACATAGAACGAATAGGAACTGGCTTGAAAAATTTTCTAAGTCCTATTCGTCCGGGACGAATTTAATTATCAACCAGGACGATCTGGTCTCTGTAAAATTTTTGGCCATACGAAATTAATTATCGTCAGAAAATGAGTTGCTCTCTGTAAAATTTTCGTCCAGACGAAATTAATTATCGTCTAGGACGATCTGGTCTCTATAAAATTTTCGTCCAGACGAAATTAATTATCGTCAGAAAACGATCTGCTCTCTGTAAAAATTTTGTCCAGACGAACCAATTTTCATCCAGACGATTAACTGACTTAGAATGGTTTTCAGCAGTTTTCTAGACCGACCTAGTAATAACCGTTCGTACCGGACGAACTTAGTTCGTACAGGATGATCAGTGTGTACGAAGACATTTCGTACACATATACAAATAGGGTCATTTCAAAAAGTTTAAGTAAAATCGTCCAGGATGATCCACGATCGTACGGGACGATCCACTTCGTACAGAATTAAAAACTTGCAGTTTTTGGACGGTTTTTCTTGTCTTTTGAATAAATAGTCCAAATTAGACTGCCACCAAATCTTTTTGTCATTTGATCTTCGTGCCTCTTGAGAGAATAGCAAAGGAGAGAGTGTGAGAGTGCATTCAAAGGAGGATTCCTACCACTGGAGCGTGAAGGCTTCACTTGGAGTTCAAAGGTAAGAATCTCTACTTGTGAATTGGGATTACTTCACTCTTTTCTTTCTTCCTTCTAGATTTCTTGTGAGAAGATCTGTCAAGGAGATCCGGTTCGCTGCCGACACTTGGAGAGTGTGAATAGCCGAAAGGATCGCTTCCTACACTTGGAGAGTGTGAACAGCTGTAGGGTTCTCTGCCCACACTAGGAGAGTGTGAAAGAAAGGAAGGGTTCTCTGCCCACACTAGGAGAGTGTGAAAGGACGGACGATTCTCTTCCAATACTGGGGATTGCTTAAAAGGGATGATGGTTCTCTGCCACACCGGGTAGTGGTAAAAAGAGTGTGTTTGTAAAGGCTTCTCTGTCTTGCTGTGGGTTCAAAAGGAGAGTCACTTTGTGGTATTAGTGCAATACTCGGATGGTGCCTCCGGGCAGTGGATGTTGGTCTGGTTATAGACCAAACCACTATAAATCTAGTGTCATTTACTTTACAGTTTTTACGTTTCCGTATTTTATTTTTTTTAAGTCTTAAAAACTCTATGTATGACAAACTTTTTCTACAAAACTTAAAAGAAACAATTTTTATTTCGGTTCAACATAATTTTAAAAGAGGGCTTAAAATTTTTAAACTACCAGTTAACCCCCCTCTTGGTAGCCTTTGGGACATTAACTTAGGCTTAACAACCTAATTACTAGACTCAACAAGTGGTATCAGAGCATCATTTCAAAATCATCAGTTTGAACTACTTTTTGATTAACGTAGATGGCTACATTTGGAAACCGAAACACAGTTGAGGGTTACTCTATCACTAGACCTCCACTGTTTGACAATATTCCTTCTGATTTTTGGAAAACACGTATGTCTACTTTCTTACAATCACTTGATTATCGCATGTGGATGCTAGTCCAGGAAGGTTACACAAAACAAACTAGATTAGTTGATGGAGTTAGGGTAGAAACACCTTATGAAGATTGGACTATAGAAGAACGTGACTTAGCACAATTAAATGCCAAATGTTTAAACAGTTTCTTTTGTTTCTTTAAAATCTGAAGACTACATGTAGGTTTCCACTTGCAAAAGCTGAAAGGACATATGGGATAGACTTTGTATAACTTATGAAGGGACAAATGAGGTTAAGTAATCAAGACTTAATATCTTGTTACATGACTATGAATTATTTCGCATGAAACCAAATGAATCTATTTCAGACATGTACACAAGATTCACACAAATTGTCACTTCTTTGCATGCACTTGGTAGGGAATTAACTAATGCTGAAATGGTCAATAAGATTCTTCATTGTTTATCTACTACTTATGATGCTAAATTACTGCAATTACAGACTCTAAAGATCTAAACATTTATTCTATTGACAATCTTCTTGGTTCACTCATTGCATATGAGCAAGGAGTAAGTCAAAAAAAGATTGATGTAGGTGAACCACGAAAGGACAAGAATATTGCACTAAAGGTGGAAGAGTCAGAGAGTGAACACTCACAACATGAGGATGAAGATGATATTGCATTGATGACTAGACAATTCAGAAGCTTTTTTAAAGAGGAAGCAGAAGAGACGCCATCATTGGAATAGAGGTAAATATAACAAGAATGGCAAGGTTTCTAATGAAGTGATTTATTATGAATGCAGGAAACCAGGTCATATCAAGACTGATTGCCCAAAACTCAAAGCCACTCCTAGCAAGGAGAAGGTAGAGGAAAAACCAATGGTAAAGAAGGGCAAGAAGAAGTTTCAAAGAGCTTTCTGGGCGGACTCAGCTTCAGATTCATCTGAGACTGAAAAAGAAGAAGAAGTCGCCAACCTTTACTTGATGGCAGATAATGTTGATCAATTAGATCAAGAAGAGGTATGTGACTTAACTTATGATGAATTATTTGAAGTTTCTGAACACATGCATGATGCATATAGGAAAATAAAAAAGATGCATGTATGTAGTGTAGTTTTGAATTGGAAGAGCTAAGAAGGAACATGAAATCCTTAGGAAAGATCATGCATTAATAGATAACAACCACATGAAACTTCATGATGAATATGATGACTTGAATAAGAATTTTGAGAATTTAAAATCATCCTATGCTGAACTTGAAAAAGAATTTAAGAATTTTAAGGATGAATCTGAGAGCAAGTCATATAGAATCAATTATACCAATCGAATCTTGAAAGATATGAATTCATTTTATAAACTCACAATAAGAGCTCTCGAGGATAATAGGAACCCCCTAAACTTAAAGATTTTAGAAATCCTAAATATTATCCTAAATTCATGAAATCCCTTAGAAGACAATCATATGGAAGAAAACATAGGAATATTTTTCCTAATGTTAAATGTAATAAATGTGGATTTTTGGGACATATATCTCACACCTGCACTTTAAAAATGAAAACTAATTGGTGTGGAGAACTAAGATGCATAAACCTAGACATATCATACATGCATCTGATTATAAATTTCATAAAGGTGAACCCAAACTTGTTTGGGTTCCCAGGTCTAACATTTGAGAATTTTGCAGGAGTGCTATCACATAAGACCTCGTGAGAGCATATGGTACCTAGACAGCGGATGTTAAAAGCATATGACTGGAGATACTGCTCAATTCATAATGCTGGAAGCCAGGAGTGGAGGGAAGGTTACACTTGGAGATAATACCATAAAGAAAGTGGTTGGATCAGGTATGATTGGAAATTTGAAAAACTTTTCATAGACAATGTGTTAATAGTTGAAGGCTTTAAAACATAATTTGTTAAGCATAAGTAAGCTATGTGATAGAGTTATAATATAAAATTTTTACCTACTAGCTGCATAATAAGCCTAAATGGGAAAAATATTTTAAATGGAAAAAGGGTAAACAATGTTTACATGCTAGATTTAAATTGTATTCAATCTCCTACTGCTTTTTATTTGAAAACTGTTTCTGATGAATCATGGCTTTGGCATAGGAGACTTTGTCATTCTAGTATGAAAAACCTTAGAAGAATTACCCAAAAGAACTTAGTGAGAGGTATACCAAAACTAGACTTTACTAAGGACCACCTTTGTGATGCATGTCAATTAGGAAAACAAGTGAAGTCCTCTTTTAAGTCCAATAAAGATCTTAGGACCAGTAAACCTTTAGAAATTCTTCACATGGATCTTTTTGGACCTATAGGAACTGTAAGTCTAGGAGGGAAGGTATACGGATTGTTATAGTGGATGATTCTCAAGATTCACTTGGGTTAGATTTCTTTTCATAAGAGTGAATCATTTGAGGAATTCAGAAATTTTTCTACTTGGATTCAAAGAAAACTAGGGAGTGAAATAATTTCTATACAAAGTGATCTTGGAGGAGAATTTGAAAATGAAAGATTTAAAAATTTCTATAAAGAAAAAGTGATTGATCATAATTTTTCTGCACCTAGAAACTCTTAACAAAATGGGGTAGTTGAAAGGAAAAATAGAACATTAATAGAAGCCGCCCGAGCAATGTTGGCAGAATACTCACTTCCTAAATATTTTTGGGCTGAGGCGGTTAGCACTGCATGTTATGTTCTGAATAGGGTGAATGCGAGATCAAATTTGAATAAAACACCCTATGAGTTGCTAAAAGGTAGAACACCTAATTTGTCTCATTTGCATGTATTTGGTTGCAAGGTGTTCAGACATAATAATGGAAAATCTGCCTTAGGAAAATTTGATCCAAAATCAGATGAAGGAATTTTTGTTGGATATTCAAGTGTTGAAAAATCTTATATGGTATTCAACAAAAGAACTTTAGTCATTGAAGAAACCACACATGTTGTGTTTGATGAATCTGGAAATTTGGAAGAGCCAAATATTGTTGAAGAAGAGATTGAAGAAAACTCCTAAAAGATTGATAGATTAAATTTAGAAGAAAATTTGGAAAGAGAAAACCTTTTGCCTAGAGATTTGAGATTTTCTAAAAACCACCCAAAAGAATTGATTATAGGTGAACCAAGTGAGGGTATTAGAACTAGGCATGGATTAAACAAGGTAGTCAATCAGTCAGCCTTTATTTCAACTATTGAACCCACTAACATTGATCAAGCACTTTCTGATGAATTTTGGATATTGGCCATGCAAGAAGAGTTAAATCAATTTGTAAGAAATAAAATTTGGGAATTAACTACAAGGCCAAAAGATCAAAGTGTTGTTGGAATCAAGTGGGTATTCAAAAATAAAATGAATGACTCAGGAGTAGTCATTAGAAATAATGCTATATTAGTTGTTAAGGGGTATAATCAAATTGAAGGAATTGATTTTGAGGAGACTTTTGCCCCTGTAGCTAGACTTGAAGCAATTAGGGTTTTACTAGCCTTTGCCTGTTTTAAAGGTTTTAAATTGTTTCAAATGGATGTCAAGAGTGCCTTTTTAAATGGGGTAATTGAGGAAGATGTTTTTGTAGAACAACCTCCAGGTTTTGAAAGTTCTAAATACCCAAATCATGTTTTCAAGTTAAAAAAGACATTATATGGATTGAAACAGGCACCTAGGGCTTGGTATGAGAGGTTGAGCACCTTCCTACTTGAAAGATCTTTTGAAAAAGGAAGTATGGATACAACTCTCTTTTTAAGGAAATTTGGAAAGGATATACTTATTGTTCAAATTTATGTGAATGACATCATCTTTGGATCTTCAAATAAAAATCTTTGTGATGATTTTTCTAAAATAATGAGTAGTGAATTAGAAATGAGTCTAATGGGAGATTTAAATTACTTTCTATGATTTAGCATTAAGCAACTTGAGGAAGGAACATTTCTTAGTCAAACTAAATATATTAAGGACATCCTCAAAAAATATGAAATGGATAATGCTAAACCTGTTAGTACACCAATGAGTTCCTCAGTTCAGTTGGATAAGGACCTTAAGGAAAAATCTGTTGATCAAAAGAAATTTAGAGGGATAATTGGATTTTTTACTTTACTTGACTGCTAGCCGACCAGATATTATATTCAGTGTTTGCTTATGTGCTAGATTTCAATCAGATACAAAAGAATCACATTTGACAACAGTGAAAAGGATTTTAAGATATTTATTAGGAACTCAAAACTTAGGGCTTTGGTATCCTAAGTTTAGCTCTTCATTTGAAATTATTGGTTACTCAGATTCTGAATTTGCAGGATGTAGAGTGGATAGGAAAAGCACTTCTGGAACATGTCAATTCATTGGAAATTCATTAGTTTCATAGTCTAGTAGAAAACAAAATTCAGTGGCACTATCTACTGTAGAAGCAGAATACATTGCATTAGGAAGTTGTGTGGCACAAGTACTTTGGTTAAAACAGCAGTTGATTGATTTAAGATTATCTATAGGCACTATTCCAATTTATTGTGACAATACTAGTGCTATTTGTATTTCCAAAAATCCTATTCAACATTCTAGAACCAAACACATTGACATAAGGCATCATTTCATAAGGGATCATGTATCCAAGGGAGAAATTGAACTCACACATGTTTCAACTGAAAATCAACTTGCAGACATTTTTATAAAACCTTTAGCCTTTGATACCTTCAGTACATTAAGAACAAGGCTTGGTGTTATTGATTTGAATGCTTAAATAAAAATGTTTTTGCAGCATTGATATTTATGTTTTCTTAGTTTATTTGTCTTTGAATTGTGTTTTGAATTTTGTGATTTTTGAGTGTTTTGATTGAGTTTATTTTAGAGTCTGTGGTTTTGTCTTTGTTTTCTGTGTTTTGAATGTTTTGTTTGTTTTTTCTTCAATAAAAAATTCAAAAATCCAAAAATGTGTGGAAATCATCCGGGACGAAAATTTTCGTACTGGATGATGTGTGTTAAATTCAGTTTGCGTGATATGAAACGTTTTTTAGAGCAGTTTTTAATGTAGTTCGTCTGTACGATCTAATGCTCGTCCAGGATGAAATATTTATTTTCTCAAACGTCGAGACATTTGAATGCAGTGGTTGAGTGGATAAGGCAGTTTTAAATGTGAAGTTCGTCCGTACGAACGTTTTGTTCGTCCAGACGAACAGACGTCGTTTCATTGTAGGGGATGGTTTTCAACTAACATTAAAACGAATTAACTTTTGATCGTCTGTACGAAACTTTTTTGTCTGTACGATCGGTCAAGTCAAAAGTCTGTACGAAAGGACGCATCGTAATATGTGTTGATTACGAAAAGCCGTTTCATTTTGGACGAAATGGATCGTCTGTTCGAACTTTGTTCGTCCAGACGAACGATAATTTTCATCCAGGACGAACTGTTTTCGTCCAGGACGAACGTATAATTTTCTTTAAATATGAACGAATTTTAACTCAACAATCACATCTCCAAACTTCACTTTCAATCTCTATCGACTTTAAATCGACAATGGCCTCCTCAAGCAAAAGATAAAAGGTGTTGGCTAAGAAACCTCACAGAAATGCCTCTGAAAACTTCCTTTCAAAGGAAAATGAGGAATCCTTTCCTTGTTTTGCATCTGCCAAAATCATATCTTCTCGCATTCTGATTCAAAGAGAGATAAACTTTATGGTATTACACCTTTTTGTCTCCACCCAGTTTCAATTCATTCTTTTTCTCGTCCACCTTTACAACAAACAAACCTTTCTCTACTTTCTAGCCAACATGAGTTTTAACTTTGACCACTCCTGCATAAGTTCTTTTGTTTTCAAACAAATAGTTGAAATCACCAAGCACGACTTAGGTGCCTTTCTGAACTTAAGAACTGAAGGTTATAGAGCCCACACCCGTATGAATGAAGACAACTTCAAATGGTATGAAGTCAATAGTGTGATTAGAGAAAATGGCCTAACATATCATATTGCTAGAGTTTCAGGAATGACCAGAAATGCTCGAATCTTCCAGAACATTCTTCGATCTTCAATCATTCCTAAAGCTGGTGATAGAATCAATATTACCCCACTTCTTTCTGTTGTGACCTATTTGATTATGGATCGTAAGCCTATCGATGAAGCTCAACTTATCCTAGATCATCTTTATGGGCTTTCAGAAATTGGGTATGCAGAACAGAAGAGATACAACTTAGTGCATCATGATGATGAATACAAAAAGCCGGTCTACTACAATGATGCTTCCTTCAGAGTAATTTTCAAGGAGGAAAAAGGGAAAGCACATGCAAGTGCTTCTGAAGAAGAAGAAGAAGAAGAGTAAACTTCTGCACCTCAATCAGATTATTAGAATTTGATTAAGAAATTTGATAGACTTGAGATTCATGTTGATCAAAGATTTGATCAAATTGATGCTCAACTTCTGCAGAAGCATTATGACATTGGTATTATCAGAAATGAAGTTCATGAAATCAATACCAATGTTATGATGATGTCCTCCTACTTCAATCTATTTAGTGGCATTCGTCCTCCTTCTCCAGAAGAATAGAGAATGAGAGATGAATTTCATTGTGTTTGTTGTACTCGTGTTTTGTTTTAAATGTTTTGTTATGTTAGTGTTTATTCTTAGTGGTTGTTTTAGTTTGTCTTTATTAAAAAGTTCAATGTATTTTCTTAGTTGTTTTAATATTATGAAATTAATATGTAATCCTTTTCATTAATATCAATGCATGTTGTACTTGATTCAAATTTGGTTTGCATTTGGAATGTGGTTAATTTTTATGAATTTCATTAGTCTTATTTAATCTTAATTGTTCTTAAATTAGATTGTAATTTGAGATTAATTACATTACAAAATCTAGTCTTTCTAAATTTAAAAGTTGTTTATAACTTGTTATAATTAGAACTTTTAAATTCATGTCTATTCATTTAGACTACATAAAAGTTAATATTATTATTACAATATAGATGTTTTCTTATTTTGTATTTCTATGCTCAAGTGATATTTATGCACTTAGAAATATTTGAAATTTTAGATTATTGGTTTTGGAAAGATTTGGTCTCAATTACTCTTGAAAATTGTACAAAGAGTACAAATATCAAAAGGAATGCGCAAAGGTTCACAAATATGAAAAAGAGGCACAAAATTAGCCCAATGTCAAAAGATGCTAAAAAATGTGCCCAAAAATTTGAAAAAGATGCGCAAAGCGCCATATGTGGTAATTCTCTTCTTTCCAAATTCTTTCAATCTCTTAATTCAAATTGATCTTATGTTCATTTATATTCTATTGAACTTTGAAATATAGAATTTTTATACATCTCTCTTGTAATGATTTTCTATATTCAAATGTCTAAATTGAATCATGTTTTTGATAAATTCTTCTTATTTATAATGTTATATCATTTCTTAAATTTTATGAATTTCTATGATTGACCTAATGTTATTAGTTTTAGATTGCATACCTTATGACAATCACCATTTAGATTAAATTTTCAAATGAATTTCATATAATTACTTACATTTCTTGTCTATTTCTTCTTCACTTTTTGTTGTTGTCAAAAAGGGGGAGAAATTATTGTGTTTGTATGTTTTGTTTTGTTTTAATTTTATTTTAATTATTTTGTTTGCATTTTGGTTTTGTGTTTAACTTTATGATTTTGTTAAAAAAAATTTTGAAAAACAAAAATTTTGTTTTTTGGTTCAAAATGCCTCCTTATTTTCATGTATTCATCAATTCAGGGGGAGTTTAGGAGATTTGTTTAAATTGAATTCATACAAACAATAATTGTTTTTGCCATCATCAAAAAGGGGGAGATTGTTAAAATAGTTGCAATTTGCATGCTTTACATTTTTGTAACTTGTATAGTTTTGATGATTCCAAACATTATTGTTCAAATGTGTAGTTATCCTCTAACAATTTTAGAAGATTTGTATTTGCTCTTGTGTGTACTAACATTTAAGGAAAATTAGACTCCAGACTACGAAAACTTGAAATCAAATTCAACATGAGATACTTTGTGAATTTGAAGCTTATATTTTTCTTTGAATTAAATTTGAAAGGGGGTGATTGTAATTGAGTGAATAAAAACATACACACACACATAAGGAGATCATATTTAAGTTATACTGATCGTACGGGACGATATCAGATCGTACGGGACGATCAGACAGTTATCTCCTATTGAGCACATAGAACAAATAGGAACTGGCTTGAAAATTTTTCTAAGTCCTATTCGTCCGGGACAAATTTAATTATCGTCCAGGACGATCTGGTAGCTGTAAAATTTTTGTCCAAACGAAATTAATTATCGTCAGAAAACGAGTTGCTCTCTGTAAATTTTTTGTCCAGACGAAATTAATTATCGTCCAGGACGATCTGGTCTCTGTAAAATTTTCGTCCAGACGAAATTAATTATCGTCAGAAAATGATCTGCTCTCTATAAAAATTTCATCCAGAAGAACCAATTTTCATCTAGACGATTAACCGACTTAGAACGGTTTTCAGTAGTTTTCTAGACCGACCTAGTAATAACCGTTTGTACCGGACGAACTTAGTTCGTATGGGATGATCAATGTGTATGAAGACATTTCATACACATATACAAATAGGGTCGTTTCAAAGCGTTTAAGTAAAATCGTCCAGGACGATCCACGATCGTACGGGACGATCCACTGCGTACAGAATTGAAAACTTGTAGTTTTTGGACGGTTTTTCTTGTCTTTTGAATAAATAGTCCAAATTAGACTGCCACCAAATATTTTTGTCATTTGATCTTCGTGCCTCTTGAGAGAATAATAAAGGAGAGAGTGTGAGAGTGCATTCAAAAGAAGGATTCCTACCACTGGAGCGTGAAGGCTTCACTTGGAGTTCAAAGGTAAGAATCTCTACTTGTGAATTGGGATTACTTCACTCTTTTCTTTCTTCCTTCTAGATTTCTTGTGAGAAGATCTTTCAAGGAGATCCGGTTTGCTGCCGACACTTGGAGAGTGTGAATAGCCGAAAGGATCGCTTCCTACACTTGGAGAGTGTGAACAGCTGTAGGGTTCTCTGCCCACACTAGGAGAGTGTGAAAGGACGGAAGGGTTCTCTGCCCACACTAGGAGAGTGTGAAAGGACGGACGGTTCTCTGCCAACACTAGGGACTGTGTAAAAGGGATGATGGTTCTCTGCCGCACCGGGTAGTGTTGAAAAGAGTGTGTTTGTAAAGGCTTCTCTACCTTGCTGTGGGTGCAAAAGAAGAGTCACTTTGTGGTATTAGTGCAATACTCGGAGGGTGCCTCCGGGGAGTGGATGTAGGTCTAGTTATAGACCAAACCACTATAAATCTGGTGTCATTTACTTTACAGTTTTTACATTTCCGCATTTTATTTTTTTAAGTCTTAAAAACTCTGTGGTTGAAAAACTTTTTCTACAAAACTTAAAAGAAACAATTTTTATTTCGGTTCAACATAATTTCAAAAGAGGGCTTAAAATTTTTAAACTACCAATTCACCGCCCTCTTGGTAGCCTTTGGGACATTAACTTAGGCTTAACAACCTAATTACTAGACTTAACATCATCATTGATGATTTGTATAACATTTAAGTAAAGATCTTTGTAGCTTCATTTGTAGAACGGAGCACCCCCTCTTCCCAAGTAGAAGGAGAGCCTCGAACATAAGAATCATCACGATACACATAAGAAAGCATGGTCTCTTGATGAAAACCTTCTATAATAGGCTAAGATATATCGTCCATATATATAATAATAGAAATCGTGGGAACTAAATTAGAGACATCAATAATACTAGAAAATGGAAAGTGACCAACATTAGGATTTATTTGAATATATATTTGAGAATTAGGGGCAGTATTAGCATTCTCATTGTCAGGGTTTGGATCAATATCAATTGGGGATGAATGTTCCTCAATATCTTGTACGGTTTTAGAACTATCAAAAGGAATGACATAAGAAGGATCCTCACATATCTTATTAATATCAGCATCATCACTATCAACCAAAGGTACATTAATATGTATGGTATTATCAATATCTTTGACTTTTTTGTTTTTTAAGTGGGGATGTAAAATAAAATACTTAGCAACAGCATGACCTTAAATTTTACAGTAATTATAAAAAGAGAAATATTTTATAATTCATTTTTCTTGATATAACCAAATAATTTAGGATCAACCCATATTTCTCTTGGGTATTTATTGATAATATCAAATTTAGCAAGCACTCTGGCAACAAAATGATGTGAATGAGAGGTAGTGGCTTAATCCATTTTAAGAGGGCATCCAAAAATAGTGCCAAGGGCATGTAATACTTGGGGATTAAATAGATGCAACCTAAGATTAGGAAATGATATCCATACAAGAATAATAGGTGAGTCCTCCTTCATATCAAAGAAGGGAGACAACTTCAACACACTCATTTGATAAAAATTAATATTGTAAGTTCTTCTTGCAAACCCCCAACTGTAATCCAAATTATTAGCAAGTTGAATGACAAGATGTTTTCAATCCAAAATGCCAACAGAAAACATACCAAAATGATTAAGGTTAACAAAAACACTGACGAATATCATCAATATTCCTTTTTAGTATGTTACTTTACCGACTTTGCCATCACCAAGATTGATCATCTAAGATGCAGGTATCTATATTAGCTTCAACCACCTTAATATATATATATATATATATATATATATATATATATATATATATATATATATATATATATATAGCAACCATGTATGTGTGCTTTCATTAAAACTATTAGTCTTTGAATTATATAAAAAGAGAAACCCCTACAATTGACAGATTTGAATGTCCCTCCTTCATGAGAAATTGGTTATACTATTTAAAAATCTTGTTTGTTGTCCTATTATCACCCATTACTAGTTCATTCTCAATTCCATATCTTCTAGAAGGTGGATATTCACTTTTTTTATAAATGAATCTAAATCTAACTCTTAACATTCGTACTAACTCTAAGCTAAAGCCATATTTCTTCCCCAAATATTGTGAAAGCCCCCAGACCAATAATAATATAAAAATAATATAATAGTCTCTCTTGGCCAATAGCAATAAAAAAATAATATGACACATTATGTATTAACTAATAATTCATAATTGTGGATATATAAAAATAAAATATATTTACCTATTTTGTTCTTGAATTTATGTGTTGGCAGACTAAGGGATTATTGCCATAGCATTGTATAAAGATCCATGAAATGAAAATAAAAAGCAAAAATATTGGAGAGACTAAAACTTTTATGTGACCTAGATAGGAATAGTACTATATATCGTGACTTTGTTGAAAATATCCATTATGTACTTAAAGTTATTGAAGATAGCTCTTACTCACAATAGGAGAAGATGATATTAAAAAGGAATATTTGGTTGGCCTCTTATAGTTGTAGTATAAATTGTAAAAGAAATGGATAGATGATTGCGACAACAAATTATGCCAATTTAGTAATGGTGGTTGGATTAACAACAATAAGATTGTAATGGTCAAATGAAAGTGAAAAATTTATGTTAATTAAACAAAGAGTATCCGACATCAATGATCGGATATAATAGTCAAATGATGTTGGACGATAATGATAGGATAATAACATTCAGGCATTATATATAACTATAAGAAATATATTAGATTTTTCTCATCAAACTATCCCCATAAAAGTGTATACTTTTAATTAGATAGGAATGATGTATCTAAATTATATAAGAGGATCAAATTTTATTTATTGATATATATTTCCTCGAATAATAGAACAATTTCTTCGAACAAGAAACCACCATGAATTTTTTTCATTTTAAATCTACATTAAGTGATACAATAGTAACCAGAAAAAAAATTTTATGGTAAATTTTATTTTCTTACATGCAAAATATCCATGTGCTTTATGCAAAGGAGTTGACAATGACAATGATAAATCTTTTTTCATAGAAATCCTTGAATGCTATTAAATTAATAATTAAGCTAAAATATATTAATATTGCCTTACAAAGACTTGTTTATATATTTCCTCACACAACACTTTTTCTTAAAAGTTTTCAAGAGATTTTGGGAGCTTTTCACATTCTTACATTCAAACTTTATCTTTTTCATTTTAGGTAGTTTTTTTTTATATTATCTAACAAGATCACGTAAAGGCTCAACTGTGATTTAACATTATTAATAAATTTTCTTCAAAGCAAATATAAAAGAGGAAAGTATATATTTAAATAAAAAACTACACAACACTACCTATAAATTGTCGAATTAATATTAAAAATAGACTTATAATCCAAAAATATTTATATTACATGATTATAAGAAATAATTAAGATATTCAATTTATGAAATTGATGGTGTAAACCATATTGATGTAGTCGAATTACTCTGTGAATGTGGGTGAAGGAAATATTGAATGCGGTCATTGTAAAGATCAAAAAGTCCAACACCAAAATCAACATAATTGGGAAACATGTTGCTCGAACTATCGGCAAAATATAAGCAGTTTGGTTTAATTATGGTAGCAACCATGTGATGCAAAGAAAATGTCTGATTACAACCCAAAAAAAGGGAGTATTTCCCCAGTTCATTGACGGTGATCCATTAAGAGTAAGAAGAAGAATAAGAAGTAACAATAGTTGCCATAAACTTGAAAACCGAGATAGTCATCGTTCTCGCATTGTGGTGACTATCAAGAGTAACATCAATCACCCTCTCTATTCATAGAAGAGTTCCTAACAAAAAAGCAATATAGTACAAACAATAGAAGTTTCTGGTGTGATAATATGGATTGGGCATATTTGGGCAGATCAATTCAACATTTTGTCCATTGAGGTCAAAAGAAAGCACCATAGAAAAATTTGTTATTGCGTAAAATCTTTGATTTTCTTCATGATAAGAAACATCTTCAAACTGCTCCTCGTCCTCCATGTTTTAAGGAGATAATTTTGGCCCGAGAATCGAAGTCAAACCTTCTGACCTTGCCAAAGCAAACACTTTTCTAATGCCAAAGATAACAACAATGGTTCTAGAGGAGTCATTAGAGGAGACAATGATCTTATGAAAATATATATTATAGAATTCATCAGTAGTAAAGACAAAGTGAGTGTCATTGAAAGATCTCCTGATGGAGCTGTCAGGGGAATATTGTGACTCAATCAAGGTGAAAGGGGATGGGAGCGATATTTCAGCCTTTGTGATAGGGTTGAAGATGTGAGGTTCTAGATCTGTTTTGTCAAGGGTCACAATCCATCCATCCTTGGAGCCAAAATTGCGGTGGCCATAGGTGTGGCAATCAATGGAGGAGAAGGGACGATAGAAGTTGAGGACAACTTCTTCTCTTTCTATGGTAAGTTCGTGGAAGGTGAGTGATTCAGAGGCCTTTTCAACATCATTGGAAAGGAGCAACCATGGGGAGGGACGATATTGAAATCCAAGAAGTGCATAGTTGTCAAGGGTGAAACTCCATGAGGTGCAGACAACAGATAATCAGACTAAGTCTACAATGGACAAATGCGATGAGATGTATAAGAGGAGATCTATGGGGAGATCAGACCATTCCATAATATTATTGTTTTTTTGGTGGTCAATGGCGAAAAGGAGCTGTAGTTTCTTCCAATACTATCGTGCTCGAACAAATATTAATAAGAGTTGGGATAAAATATGCAATCCTTATTAGAGATATAAATATATGGAATAGATATAGTATTTGTAGCAAATATTAAAGTGCATTAATTTTTATTCTCATTTGTGGCTAATGAAATTTGCCAACTGGCATTATCCATAAAAAGAATAATATGCAAAATTCATGTCATAAAAATTAAATTTATTATTTAAAATTTAATATTTATTTTTAAATTAAAAATAGTCTTTTATTGCATTCATTTTATTAAGAGATCAAACAAGACTCTGTGTCAAAATTTGGCATTGTTATAAAAGGTCTCAAAACGATTATTCTTAAGTACATAAATAAGTTGAATGTGAGAAAACATATATTATATGTGTTACTGCAAACAAAGGTTTTTATTTATAATAATTATATTATTTCATTTTACAAAATGAATTTGGTGTCTTGATGGCTCTCTCATTAAGTTGAAAATAGTTTGTTTATAAAAATATTATAAATTAATAGAATTTCTGATCAATTTAGTTTATATATATATATATATGAAAATTTCTTTTTTAGCAATATTGAAACCATCATTTGTTCTGATTAAAAGAGATCTCATTGATGGAGTAATACTGAAATAAAAAAAGGTATGTAGTTCATCATCACCAATTAATTGACAGACAAAATATTAAAGTAAAAAAATGCATGTATGGTGCCTGCATTTGCCTTTGTTAGAAAGTAATCAAAAAGATTGGAAAAGAAATCTCATTTGTCTTCTCAACCCTTCTCCTTCCTTTCTTCTCTCAATTAGAGTCTAGACAAAGCTTCTTCTCTATTAGGCTCTCTCTTAGTCTTAGGGAAGAAGATGGAGGAGGCATACTTGATTGTCTGTTGGATGCTATATAAAAATCCCAAGAGGTTAATGGGGGGGGGGGGGGGGGGGGATGGGTGGTGGAGATGAAAAGAAAATGGTCATTAAAGATGATTAATAGTTCAATTTATACAAAATGTATGTTGAAATTGCCTTGAATTTGGTTCGACCCATATTTGTTCATATCATTGATCGACATACGCTTTGTAGATATATCGGGGGTGTAAGGGGATAGCACCCCTTGGCGGGCTTCGACCTGACTAATCAGGTCGCAGGGTTGAAGAGCATCACCCTTACGGGGCTATATTGCCTAAAGAGCATAATATTATAAAACCTTTATGAGGGAGCAATTGCCTAAAGACCAAAGTAATATTTTGGGTTCATAGTTCCTTAATAATAACACTCATACATAATGTGTTTAATTATGCTAGGGCAAATGCTTAAAGACCATAGTATTTTAATTTTTTATGTGGGAAAATTGCCTTAAAAAACCCTTGTAATAAACACTAAAAAAAAGATGAAAATGGAAAAATTACCTAAAAAAATATATAATAAAGCATTTATTAATGTTTAATATTTGCAGTCCGTATGGGGGGGGGGACTGAACTTAAGGGCGATCCGCCCCTGATTAAGCACATTAATGTATTTGATTCATTTTATCCGTTGAATATATATATATATATATATATATATATATATATTAAAAAATTGGACCTGACCGGCCAGTTCAATCGGTTCAACCGTGAACCGGTCCGGCGGCCGGTCCGGGCAGCTGAAGAAACCGGCTGGATATTGAACCGACAAAAAACCGCTTAAAAACCCAGTCGAACCAGATAACCGTCAAACCGGACGGTTTTAGAAGAATCGGCCAATTGTTAAAATCACAAAGATTGAATGGTGTAGATTTATTAGGGAATCAATTATCTCGCGTGCTAAACTGTATGCCCTACGCCGCTTGTGCATTTATTCTTTCTCACAAATAGAAGCCCTTTCTTCCTGCTGCGTTCTTGGGCCGATTGAAGAGGAGACATACATCTCTGTGGGCCTGTGTTGGTGCTAGAGGATGTTCTGTGCATGTGCGCAGCTTGGAGGGAAAATCTCTCTTCTTTGGTCCTGCTCACGTGTACTAGAGGATGAGCATTTCTTCATGCTTTTGGGAAGTGAGAGCTGTAATTAACATATTCATTTCCTTTCATTTTTGCTTTCTACTATTTCATAAATTGAGAACCACATTACACTTCGAACCATTGTTATTTCTTTGAGAGATTTACCTTGATTTTTTTTTTACCTCTTGAGTCAGCTAATCATAATTTCTCCTTTATAAGGAAATGCCTATGAGTTTCTTTCTTCTGAACAAGGTGGCTAGAGTTTTTCTCTCTTCTAATTTAAAGAGCTATTTTTTTTCCTCATCAAAAATAATATTGAGCCGATCACGATGATCTGACCTGAAGTATTACTATTGTTTTAAAAAAAAAATTAAAAAAAAAAAAAACACTGAAGTGAAGCTGGCTAGTTATTTTGCTTTCATTGAGAAGCTTATTCCTTAATGAATTTATATTCTAGTATCAGTGCCTACTACTCTACTTCCAGTTTTCAATAGTTGGCATCCCATAAATAACTTACATCTTATTTCAGACATATATTTGCCAATTCTTCATCTAATTTATAGAATATCACTTGTTGGAGGGAGAGAGAGGGAGAGACAAGAAGCTTTAATGTAAAAGGTGTATTTACTTAACTCTAATATTTGTTAAAAATTGATGTTAGATTGTCATATTATTATATAAATTTTATTAATTCTAATAATACTAAAATTTATTACGTCATCCGGTATAATCGATCAAACTGGTTGAACCGTGAACCTCTCCTTCATCCAGTTCATTGTCCAATCCAGTTTTCACAACATTGTATATAATAGTCATATTCATTATTCTTATAAATTCATTACGTGCACTTATTATATAGGGGGCACTGATCTTAAGGGGGATCCGCCCCTAATTAAGCACATTAATGTCATCCATGTAGAACTATTTCCATAACATTGAGATCCTCTGAAATTATTTGATTCATTTTATCGGTTGAATATATATATATATATATATATATATATATATATATATATATATATATATATATATATATATATATATATATATATATATATATATATATATATATATATATATATATATATATATATCTCTTTTTTTTTTTCCTAGCCTCTCTGGCGTTTTAGGGTTCACCGTACGCCTCTCTTCTCTGGCTCTCTCCCTTTGCTTTCCTTTGTTTTTTATTTTTTTTTTCATGAGATCGTCTAGCGTTGGGCTTCCTTTGTGGTGCTCTACCCTTTCTGGGCTTTTTTTCTGATGGCGGGAGGTGTTTCCTCGACTTCGTGGGGGAAAATCTCTGAGCCTTTAGCACAAAAGAACAAGGGTTTTTTTTAACCTTGACGGTGATGGTTCGTCTTCTCCGCCCAGGTCTAGATCTTTTAAAGAGGTACTTTCTGGCTAAACAACTGCAGGTGATGATCTTCCCTCTCTTACTCAAACAACTTTTAATGGTGTTCCTACTGTGTTACTTTCGGATGAAGAAGTTTTGAAATTAGCATCTCCTTTCCAGTTCACTCTAGTTGGTAAATTTGGTTTAAGGTGTCCTAATCTCGATGCTGTTCGTCAAATTTTTTCTTCTTTGAAACTTTCCGATTTCTATGTTGGCTTGCTCAATTCTAGACATGTTGATATACAGTTATCTAACGACCTTGACTACTGTCGCATTTTTGCTAGGCGCTCCTATTTTATTTACAATTGTCAAATGCGAATCCTGAAATGGACTCCTTTTTTTGATATTAAAGAAGAATCTCCGATTGTGCTCTTTTGGTTTTTTTTTTCCAATCTCCGTCTTCATTTTTTAATCAAAAGGTTTTGCATGCTTTGGGATTGATTTTTGGGAGACCTCTACAGGCGGATCAGGCTACTACCTCCCGTACTAGGCCTTCAGTTGCTCGCATTCTTGTAGAGGTTGATATATCGAAGAAGCATCCCAAAGAAATTTGGGTCGGATCAAAGGTTTTCAGATATTTCCAAAAAGCTGAATTTGAAAATGTACCTGATTTCTGTTCTCATTGTAAAATGCATGGTCATGCTCTATCCGACTGTTTTAAACTGCATATTGATCTTAAAAAAGACAAAGTTATGTCAAATGGGAAGCTTCGCTCCACCGATACTCAAAAAATTTATGTGCATGTGGGGGAAAAAACTGTCAAGTAGTCCGAGAATATTGAGGTTGAGGTGGAATCGCAACCTATTTCTCATAACTTATTGAAAACTGTAGTTGAATCTATGGATGGTAACTTAGAACAGGCTAATGACATGATTGAACCCGTGCAGAATGATAGTGTAAATGCTTTACAAGATAATATTGACAATGCTATTACTGTTACTACCAATTCTCCTGTAGTTGAACCAGAATTTTTTTGTTTCAATTGCCTCTATGTTTAAGGAAGTTGAGAATGTCAATTCTTTGGATAATCATGTGATATATGTTGCTTTAAATAATCATCTTGTTAATGCTGTGAACAATAATGCCGAAGACTATGAGGAGGGAGAGTTTATTCCTCCTTTCATTGGTAATGCTGGGTCCAATGCTAATATAAATTTGTATGATATGTCCAATCTTAACAAAGATACACCTTCTTGTTTTAAAGAAGATAATTTCAAAGTGGTTTCTAGAAAAAAGGGAAGCAAAATAAACTTGTGTTGCTAGCTACGCCTAGATCCACTAGAGCTCAAACTTCTTCAAGAAATTGCAATGATTAACACCCTTTTATGGAATGTTAGAGGTATTGGAGGTAAGGACTCTAAGGTTAGAGTCTGCAATCTGTGTAGAATTCATAATGTCCAATTACTTGTTCTAATTGAACCTTTCATTAATAGTACCAAAATTGAAGCTACTGCCAAAACTTTGGGTATTTATAATTTTTTTGCTAATTGCTCCAACAAGATTTGGATTTTGTGGAAGCATTCTATTTCTTTAGACATTATTGATGATTCTCCTCAAGTTTGTCTTTGTTACATCTCTATCTATAATTTCAATTGGTATGCCTCTTTTGTTTATGCTGCTTGCATTAGAATTAATCACATTTCTCTTTGGAATAAGTTGAAACAATTTGCTTCTATTATTAATGGCTCCTGGTCTGTGGGAGGTGACTTTAATATCATCTCTAATCCGTTTGAAAGAATTGATGGTAATCCTCCTAATATTATTGCTATCGATGATTTTAATTCTATGATTAGTGATTATAAATTAAATGATATTGGTTATTTTGGTAGCCCCTTCATGTGGAATAGAGCTAATTTGTGGCAAAGGTTAGACAGATTTCTTTTTAATGATGACTGGATTGCCAATTTTCTGACTTCTAATATTGAGCATCTTAGTAGAACTTTGTTTGATCACTCTCTCCTATTCTGTTAAATATCAACAAAATTCCTCCGCATGCTTCTTTTTCTTTAGATTTCAAAATATGTGGTTGTTGCATGCGTATTTCTCTAATTTACTTAATTGTAACTGGAATGCTCCTGTTTATCCTGATAACAATATTTATGTCATGTTACGCTTATGGGCTAAACTTTCTATATTCAAGCAATGTCTGAAATGGTGGAATAAGAAAATTTTCAAAAACATTTTTTCCAATATTAAAGATGCTGAGTCGCATGTTACCAATTTAGATATTATATTTCACCAAAGTCCTAATCCTGATAATTTATTGTCCCTTAATCAAGCCAAAGATTCTCTCTTTCATTTGCAACTTCAGGAAGAGTGTTTTTGGAAGCTAAAGTCTAATGCTAAATTTATTTTGGAGGGTGATAGAAATACCATATTTTTTCACGTTGTTGCCAACAAAAAGAAAACTAGAAGTCACATTCACAAAATTATTGATGATGATGGCAATGTTTTTGATTCTGATGAATCTATTTGTAAATATGGTGTTGATCATTTTAAGCATATTTTTAGTAACTCCTGCTCATGTTTACCTATTAGTAATCCTCACATTATCCCTAGCATGATTATTGATGTTGAGAATGATCTGCTCTGTCAGATCCCTTCTGAAGCTAAAAGTTTTAAGGTCAATAAGGATCTTAATGGCGATGCTGTTGTGGGCCCTGACGGTTTCCCTACTACATTCTTTCAACACAATTGGGACATTATTAATGATGATGTGATTCTTACGGTGGCTAATTTTTTTGCGGGTAATTCTTATCCCATGTTTTTTTCTTTTACTTACATTGTTCTTATTCCAAAAAAGATGGGCCCAATACTTGGAATGACTATAGACCTATTAGCTTGTTCACTTTTCTCAATAAGCTAAAACTCTAAGATTATTGCCAATAGATTGATTAATATTTTGCCTAAAATTATCTCTCTGAATCAGACTGGTTATGTTAAAGGTAGAAGCATATTTGATAATGTTCTTTCAGCACAAGAGATTACTCATGATATTAATGTCAAGGTTAAAGGTGGCAATGTTATTTTTAAGCTTGATGTTACTAAAGCTTATGATAATCTTAATTGGCAATTCCTTTATAATGTTTTATCCTTATTTGGTTTCAATGACACCTTCATTTCTCTTATCAGAAATAGTATTGAGCATTGTTACTTTTCTGTGATCATTAATGGTAAGAACAATGGTTTTTTCAAATCTTCCAAAGGTCTTAGACAAGGTGATACTATGTCTCCTGCTTTGTTTATTATTGCTATGGAATATCTCTCAAGAGGCTTGAATGACTTATACATGAGACTCCCTAATTTAAATTTTTGTACTATTAAGGGATTTCTTATTTCCCATCTTAGTTTTTCTGACGATTTCATTCTTTTCACAAATGGTTCTATTAACAATGTTACTATTCTTATCAATTTTCTGTTCAGCTTTTACAAACAAAGTGGTTTATCTATTAATAAGGATAAAAGCTCTTTTATTGTGAGTAAGTCGGTTAATCTTAATAGAATTCATGCTATTCAAAATTTGTGTGGTTTCATGTCCCAAAATTTACCTATTACTTATCTTGGTACCCCCATTTACAAAGGTAAAAAGAAAAAAACTTTTTGTTTGACGATATCTTTACTAAGGTGGAAAAGAAGCTTAACAATTGGTCTTCTAATTTGTTATCTTATGGTGGTAGGCTAGTTCTCATCAAGTCTGTGTTAAATTCTATGCCTATTTATCTTTTTCATACCTTAATGCCTTCTAAGTCTATTTGCACTAGATTAGATAGGATTGTTAACAAATTTTTTTGGGGCTCTAAATTCAATAACAATGCCATTCGTTGGTCTTCCTGGGAGAATAACTGTGGTGTGCTTAATGAAGGTGGCCTTGGTTGTAAATCTTTACATGATACTGCTAAAGCTTTCTCTTACAAATTATGGTTCTTATTTAGAACTAATGTCAGTTTATGGGCTCGGTTTATGAATATCAAATATTGTAACAATATGCATCCTTTATTTTGTTTTTATAGAAATACTAACTCTTTGATTTGGAAGAGGCTTTGTAATATTAAATGGAAAGCTGTCAAGTTTATCCAATGGGGCTTAGGTCGAGGTGATGTTTTTTTCTGGCAAGACAATTGTTTAGGCTTTTCTTCTATTGATTCTTTACTTAATACGTGTTCTTTTACCAATACCAAAGTTTCCTCTTTTATTACTAACAACTGCTGGGATATGGATAAGCTTCTTGAAACGGTTCCTCCTATTATTGAAAAAAATTTAAAGGTTCCGTTACAATTGCATGAAAAAGACATTATTTTATTCTCTCTCTCTTCCTCTGTCAAATTTATGTTGAAAGATTTTTGGGATACTTTTAGAAGCAAGTACGATTGTTTGGTTTTATTTTTTGCTATTTGGCATAAAAGTTTCCCTCTTTCTTACTTCATTTAAGTTTGGAGATGCATCAAAGGTTACATTCCGATTGACTTTAGCTTCAACAGAAAGGCATGCAGCTTACCTCTAAGTGTTTTTGTTGTGCTAACATTGAAAGTATTGATCATCTTTTTGTTAGTGGCTTAATTGCGCAAAAAGTGTGGAACATTTTTGATATTATTTCCAATAAACTGCACCACACTTCTTATATCAACCTTATTTCTGTTATTAAAAGTTGGGTGAATGGCTCCAAAGGTCATATTTTTAATCTCATTCCCCTTCTTATTATCTGGTACATTTGGAAAGCTCGTAATGAGGCAAAACACCAAGGGACTAAGATGGATGCTTCTATCATTATTTCGAATGTTAAGTATAAGATTTCTCAACTTCACTCTTACAATCTTATTTCTATTAGCAATTTTAGAAATTGTAAGAACTTTGCTAATAACTTGGGTATTGATTTTTCTAATATTTCTGTTAATTCTACTGATAAAATTGTGAAGTGGATCAAACTCAAGCCTCCTTATATCAAGCTTAATTATGATGGGTCTGTTGGTCCCAATGGTACTGGCGCTGGTGGTATTATTAGAGATTATCTTGGCAATGTTATTGCAGCTTACTCTTCCCCCATTTTTAGTTCTTCTGCTATATCTGCTGAGCTTAACGCTCTCTTATACGGGCTGAATATTTGTTCCAATCTGGGTTTACATTTTATCTGGATTGAGGTGGATGCTTTGTTGCTTATCCAAATTATTAATAATATCGTCCCTGGCAATCCGAACATGTTCTATCTTATTAGGAACATTAATCAAGCTCTATCTACTTTTACTTATTATATCTCTCATATTTATCATGAAGCTAATGTTTGTGCTGATTGGTTAGTTAAAAGAGGTTGTAATATTCAAAATAATGATGAGTTAGACACTACTTGTCTGCATCAGCAGTTACAAGGTATGATTAATTTAGATAAATCTGGTTTACCTTATATTCGCCATGTCTGACTGCTCTGCTCATGAACCTGGGAGGATTTTGCTGATTCTCTGTTTGTTACTTATCTACTGCACCATTTCGTGCAGTTTTCTTCTTTCCTGGTATTATTACTGGACTACTATGCTATTCCTTATAACTATTCTTTCTTCATTTCTGTTGGTTGGTCGTGTTCTATTGCGAGTTTCTGCTTCTCTGTTATTGCTGACAATTTGCATTTTGCTGAATTTAGTTCTGGTGCTTTCGTTAACACTTTCCAGTATATTAACAATAATTTTTATATTAACTGGAATTGCTTCTTTTGCTTCCAGATGTTAGTTTTGAGCTACTACACTTTTTCATTTTTTGATAATTTTAATTCTAGTTCTGATAATTTCTAGAAATGGTATAATTTTCGGTGCTTCTGTTGGTTCTATAGATTACTATGATTCATTCTTATTTTAGTCCTTATGCTCATACTTTGTGTTGGTTTTTCGAGGATGAATCTGACTACTTAGCTTATATTACCTACTTTTGGTCTTATATCTATTTTTGGAGATTTCCTTGCAGGAATTTTAACAATCCTTGGGGTATAAGCTACAAAGTCTGCAAGGTAGTCTCTTTTGCATTTTTGGGTTGCTTTCTTTTCTTTTCTAGAAAGACAGAGCTGATCGGTCATACTATTCTCTTCCTTTTTTGGGTGCTGTCGCCTCACAGCCCTTGCTTTATTTTATGTTATCTTTGTAATCGTAGAAAAAGGATCCACCGGCTTTTAGGTTTTTTATTTTCTTTTTTAATTGTAGCTCTTTCCAGCAGTAGCGAGCTGGAGGAGCCTTCTAAGGATTTTGTAACCTTTTTTGAGTATTAACGGGTAGGCCCCATGCGTGGGGTTTTAACCAATATATATATATATATATATATATATATATATATATATATATATATATATATATATATATATATATATATATATATATATATATATATATATATATATATATATAATAGTCATATTCATTATACTTATAAATTCATTACTTGCACTTATTGTATAAAAATTAAATTATCTGATTATTATGAAAAAATTGTAAAAAAATTAAATAACATTATGCTTATGGTTCCTTCCGATTTCAAAATTAAAGTACTTGGATCCAATTCTTTATCAATCAATTATTTAAAAATATGTGCAAAATAATGACATTGAGATCCTCCAACATTATTTTGAATGCTTTTTTTTTTCACTAATTTGAAAAGTGTTCAACTATATGCTATCTATTTTATATGTTTATATTATGCATTTGTTTAAGGGTTTGATAATTTAAAATGCATGCTAAAATAACATGTCGTGTTGGGCTTACTGCTTTGTGATTTCTTCCATCACAAAGATTGCCAATTAAATTAGACTCTTAACCACACCTTTAGTATATGGGATTGTTCGATCTTACAGTGATGATTCTTCTTAGCAACACAAATCATAATATTAAAAACATACTTATAATTAAAAAATATTCATATTACATGCTTAACAAAGATTAAGATATACAATTTATGAAAGTGATGGTTTAAACCAAATTCAAGGGCGCCAATTAGACTGTGAATATGAGTCAGTGAAATACTAAAATTATTCATTGTGAATATCAAAATACCCTTCACCCCAATCAACATACTATGGCAACATGTCGCTCAAATGATCAACAAAAGTATATACAAATTTGTATAATATAGGAATAAGCGTGTGATGCAAGGAAAAAGTCTGATGACAACCCCCAAAAATTGAGCAACCCCCAAGATCCTTAACGGCAATCCAATGAGAGAAGAATAAGAAGTGACGAAAGCCGACACAAACTCAAAAATAAAGATATCCACTGTCTTCACTTTCCAACTATTGCCTATCTTCCTATTAGTATCATTGATCGTCCTCTCTATTTTTAGAGGTTCTCTTGACATAAAAGTAATATAGTACAAGTAATCAGAGATTTTGGTGCGCAAACATGACTCCTGCATTGTCGGGTAGATTAATTCAACATTTTTTTCCATTGAGGTTAAAAGCCAGGGCCATCGAGCAATGTGTGATTTTGTAAAATCTTTTATCTTCTAGATGATAGCAAACATTCTCAAATTGCTCCACATGTGTCATGGTGTGAAGAGGCAATTGCGGGCCAAGAACCCATGTTTGATCTCCCAGCCATGCCAAAGCCAGAGATTTATTATGTCAATAAACAACAATAGTAGTTCCAGCGCCTGCTAGTGGTCGGGCAGAAATCTTCTAGTGGTCGAGGAATAGTTTTGTTGCAAGAGGGCTCTTTTCCTTCTTTTCCCTCTCCTCCTCTTCTTGCTTGGGTCTTTTCTTCCTCCTGCTATCTTCGGCCCCCTTCCAAATGAATGAGGAGTTATTTATAATTTTTTGTGAGTGACGTGGCCAGTAAATAGGAAGAAAATCAATGATAAATTTGGAGTTATTTGAATGTACGGCCGATATTGACTCCTTTAATCATAGATGGTTTACAAGTCATTTGAACTTCTTAATGATATCATAATGTAATGAGCTTGGACTTGTTAAATTCTTCTCATCGAGCCACTCGATTCAACTATAAGCATATTATCTATGAAAACTATTTGGTAATCGAAATTATGGTTTGAACATTTGGGTTCAGTTTAAGTTGAATTTGGTGTCGCTGGATTCGTATTTTTCAGACGTTCAGTTCGATTGTAAGTTTGCTGAAATAGGAGTTTTAATGATCTCCGATTTAATTTTTGAAAATTTTAACATGATTTTTCTTTGAGAATCGTACCCGATCAAGATAATGTTTCGATGGTATATCAGTTGCTCCCCTATTTTCAAACGTTGAAGCTACATAAGTCCAAAAATACTTATCACAACATTTTAAATTGATTGAATCATAAAAAACTTTGGAAAATTGTTTCAAAAAATTTAAATTTGCTCAAACTTGATTATAGAAACATAATTGAGTCTCGAATGTGCTAAAATTAAATCTGAAACGTCAAAAAATAGTTTCGAGGAACCGAAAAAAGTATTATTATTATTATTATTATTATTATTATTATTATTATTATTATTATTATTATTATTATTATTATTATTAAATTTATACAACTAAAAAAATTATAAAGAATAATCGTGTTCATAGAGTGAAGTAATATTAAATCCAAAAGAAAAATTTCCATTATATGCCACTTAAGAGCCAAATAAAAAAAATTGTGAAATATTAATACTGAACTAAAACCACCATTGAGTAAAGTTAAGAATATTTAAAATTAAAAAATAAAGCCTCAAATTTAAAATATGGTTGACCACCCGCATGACCTAACACAAACTAAAAGTTATATATAGATTACCATCCTTAGACACTTAGGTTCGGAGGTTTATGTGCTTACTTTATTTTGTATGGTTCTAATTAGTTTTTATGTGTTGTTTACTTATATTCCATTTACTTTTTATGGTTTATATAATACTTTATTTTTATTCTCAAACATAAATATTAAATCACAAATTGCAAATTTTAATCTCAAAAAAAATAAAAAATAAAAAGACAGGATTTTAACATTTAAGAAGAATTGAAATAAAAAACCTTAGTTAGAGAATTAACATATGACGCCAGAACATCGACCGACATTTCAAATCCTGTAATTTACACACTTGAACTTCTTGATTTTACACCACATAATATGTGTGAGATAGCATGCTTGCTTAGGATAGCCTTGAAATTAGTTCTAGTTACTCGTTTAAAAAAATTCTTCTCCTTGAAATAAAATTATAATTTCTTTTAATATCATATACAGATAAATGATTATGAGGGTGTAAGTGGCGTAAGAATGCATCCATTAACAACTCATCAAAGTAAAAATCTTAATTTCATTTAGGATTAGAAGCATGATCTATCATTCATAGTTCAGAACTATTAGGACTTCTTGGATGTTGGCCCCAATCTTCTAATTAAAACAACAACCCACCCCATATTATATTTCGTTGGATCAGACATCATGGTTTTAAAGTGCTAGGTAGAATTTACTTGACAGTCCTATCCATGCAGGATCATAAGTTCAGAAAAGTTGGGTTTTCTCAAACCCTTAGTGGGGTGAGATACATAACTTCCATTGTTCTTCATTAAACTAGATTGTAGTTACAACTTCGTAGTGGCTCACTTTAGTTCAATGTTCTGAGGTCGATTTTGTATGTCATAAGCTATAACCTCTTGGGCATTGTCTTAATTTATTGATCAAGAATATAAGTCCTAACTTTCTAATAAATTATTAGTTTAAACAAAATTAATTTTAATCTAAAACACTGAAGCCTAATTGATGCAATTTAGGAAACACTATAATGGCAAACTAAAGACTTCATTTCCATAAAATATATACATACACATCTGAAAACAAAACTATTATATCACACACAATCTTAAAACACAACCAGACCTTACAACTTCAAATAAAAATGACACAACACCTTACAACTTCAAATAAAAGGACACAACACCTTACAACTAATCAAAATTTTGAGAAGAAAGATATGAGTGTAATGGGAATTGTATTTAAGATAAGAAGTTGATAGAAGTCCAAGACGAAGCTTCAAGAGATAGGGAGGTAGAATAAAATAGCTTGCAAGCTATCTAAACCCTCAGGTTTCACTTTCTAAAATTCTTCACATATCTCTCTTCTTTTCAAAGGAAAATAGCAACGTTATATATGAGAAGATAGAGAAAATGGTATTAATTTCTCTCCTTAATAAGCCACCCAAATCAACTAGTAAAATAAACACAAAATATACCACTTAATGAAAAATTAAAACACTTTAGCTTAGAAATCAACATGGAACAACAAATAAATAGCTAGTATATGAAAAAACAGGAAAGAAACATGGGGAAGACCAACAACCACAAAAACCCCTCCAAAAAAGCCCCTACCTTGACTATATCAGTCCTCCCATGGTGGAAGAATATCAACCCCTGATGAGAATGCTTCTGAACTTCCATGATATACCGAATGCTATTTATGATAGATCTTTCTCTTGAATTTGAACTTCGGCTTATTAACCATTTTTTCTTTCCTTTTTTTTATTATTTTTTAAATAGAAAGGAAGACACACATGCAACCTAAGGCTCCTATATCAAATTGATGAAACAAAAAAAAACTAGGATAGCAAAATCAAAACTTTCTTTTCCCTAAAATATAAACAAACACTGATAGAACAAAATAATACTATTATAACAACTTAAACAAATACAACCTTAGAACACAACCACACCTTACAACTTCAAATAAAAAGGACACAACACCTTACAAATTCAAATAAAAGGACACAACAACACCTTACGACTAATCAAAGCTTTGAGATGGAAGATACCAGTGGAATGGGAACCGTGGAGAAAAGAAGTAGATAGAAGTATGAGGCAAAGTTTTAGAAGAAAGGGAGGTAGAAGAAAATAGCTCACAAGCTATTTAAACCCGCAGGTTTCACTTTCTAAATATTCAGCGTAATTCACTCTCCATCATTTTTTTAACACGACACCATTTATAATAGAATAGGAAAAACACATACAACTCACAAAATAAACACAAACAATGACTCCTTACAATATATAAAAGTTTTGAAAAAAAACATACAAGTGGAATTGGAACCATGGAGAGAAGAAGCACATAGAAGTCCAAGAAGAAGTTTTAGAAGACAAAGAGGTAGAACAAAATAGAAAATAGCTCGCAAGATATCTAAGACTTCATTTATTTGCTTTTTTTACTCCTTTTTTTGTCTAGCACCAGTGAAGCAGAAAAAAAAACAAGTTTTTTTTTAAAAAACTACTTTTCGTAGATACTTTATTAATAACATGATTTTATGCTGAAATGCTAAAGCTATATCTGAGCCACTTTTTTAGAGTTGTCCGTCATCTGAGAAAGTGTTTTGTTTATTTTATCCTTGCTCTTCCACACGAATTCACGTTCTCTTCTTCCCCACTAACGCCTTCAAGCAAAATGAAGCTGAAAAAAAAAATTCACATCCCATTCTTTAGCAAGGAAATTGCTTAAAAAAAATTAGATAATCCTCGACAACACCTTCCAGCGTCTCTTCCTAATTGGTAACCTCTTTTTCTTCCTTTATCCACCCGCTTAGGCCTTGCAAATATAGTCAAACCCCATTCAAATCCATTAATTTTTTCAATCTTTGTTCCTTACAAGTTGCACATCTTCATTAGTTCTTCATTGTGTCGTCGCCTCCACCAAAGGGAAGTTAAGACCAGCTTTTCCTCACCAAACAAAGTTTGGATTTTAAGTTCTTTAGCAAAGAAGATCCAAAGTTCTCTCCTCATCCACTCTCGCCCTAGCGCCGCTCGGGCGTTTTTATGGTTTCCTTTCTCTAGCCATTTTTCATGCAAGATCGCATGGTTTCTGAGCAAGATCATGTGGTTTTTATTGGTACTAGTGCTCGCTTGCTAGTTTGGCCCTTCGGGCCCTCGTATGATGGCCGAATCTTCCTTTGTTTTGCCTTGGGGGAACATCTCGTCCAAAGCTCAAGATGCTAACAAAGGATTCTTCAACCCTGACTCATAGGCTCCTTCTCCTACTAAATCTTGTTCTTTTAAAGATGTTTTAGCTGGATCCTCAGGTGATACATTACCTTCTCTGATCCAATCTACTTTTAATGGTGTGCCGGCTGTTTTGATCTCCGATGATGATGTTTTAAATCTTGCATCATTTTTTCATTTTACCTTGGTGGTAAGTTTGGTTTGCGTAGGCCAAACCTTGATGCTATTCGTGCTTTTTTGGTAACCTTAAACTGTCGGGTTTTTACTTTGTCGGTCTTCTAGATTCAAAACATGTGGCTATTCAGATGTCGATTGATTTGGATTATAGTCGTGTTTTTGCTCGTAGATTGTAATTTATTTTGAACTTTCAAATGAGGATTTTAAAGTGGATGCCATTCTTCGATGTCAAAGAAGAATCGCCTATTGTTCCGATTTGGATTCCTTTCCCTAATCTTAGACTGCATTTTTTCAATCACAAAATGTTGTATGCTCTGGGTTCTACTTTTGGTCGTCTGTTGCAGACGGATCAAGCCACTGCGTCTAGGAATAGGCCTTCTGTTTCTAGGATTTTAGTTGAGGTTGATATCAAGAAGAAACATGCCAATGAAGTTTGGGTTGGATCTAAAACATTTGGGTATTTACAAAAGGTTGATTTTGAAAAGGTTCCTGATTTTTGTAACCATTGCAAAGTCCACGGGCATGCTGTTTCGGAATGTTTTAAGTTACACGCGGAATTAAAAAAGGATACCAGTAACTCCATTGGTTTGGGGGGGCCGTCAATTACAACAGATGAGAATTGTATTAATTCGGATAATGATGATCAGAATGGAAATATTCCTATTGTTGAGAAGGCTGATGAATCCCCTTTTAATTCTTTGGAGGAGGATGTTTTGATTGATAATAATCTTGTTTCAATTGAAAAATAATTAATTAGTAAGGAACCTTGTGAGGTTAGTGAGGAAAGTCCTAAAATATTTATTTCTGTGGAGTCTATGCTAAATTCTGAAGAGAAATGTGATGAGCTATCTAACATTACTATTGCTAATAAGGGAAAAGCTCTTATCGAGGATTGTGAAGAAGGGGATATTGTTCCTGGACAAAATTTGAATACTAATGTGGTTAACAATGATATAATTAATAAGGAGTCTTCCTCGAACTCTCATGCGGCTGCTACTAAATATATTGAGGAAGAAGGCTCTCCAAAGATGCAAAAGAAAAAAAAGAAAAATGGGAAAGCACCCTTTCCTTATACTCTGAGATCGATGAGGGCTCAAGCTAATCCTAGAATTTTTAATGATTAATACGATTATTTGGAATATTAGAGGTATTGTGGGGGCTGATTCTAAAACCCGGGTTAGAAACCTTTTCCGTATTCATAACATCACTATGTTGGTGCTTTTGGAACCTTTTATTAGTCTGGATAAATATGCGGGTGTGACCAAGCGTTTGGGTTTTGATAATTACTTTGCTAATTTCTCTAATAAGATTTGGATTATGTGGAAAAAACAAGTTATTATTACGATTATTGTTGATTTACATCAAGTTGTTCATACTCAAATATCCCATGATAATTTTACTTTTAATGCTTCTTTTGTGTATGCACTTTGTACGAGAATGGGCCATGTTCCTCTTTGGGAGCAATTAGCTGATTTTGCAATTAATTCCAATGGTCCTTGGTGTGTGGGAGGTGACTTCAATGTTATCTCTAATGCTAATGAAAGGGTTGGGGGCAACAATCCGAATCATAATGCTATGGATGATTTTAATCAAATGATTACTAACTGTAATTTAGTTGACACTGGTTTTTCGGGCAGTGCTTTTGCTTGGAATAGAGCTTCTATGTGGCAAAGACTTGATAGGATCCTTTTTAATAATGAATGGGTTAGCAGTTTCAATATGACTACTGTTCAGCATTTAAGTAGGACATTATCTGATCACTCCCCACTCCTTATGAATGTTTCTTAAAGTAATTTTAAAGTTTCTAATTTCTTTAGATTTCAAAATATGTGGTTGACTCATGATGACTTCATTAATGTTGTTTCTATTAATTGGACTGCTAATGTATTTCCTAATAATAATATTTATGGTATGGCCAGGTTATGGGCTAAGCTTGGTAGGCTTAAACAGATGTTGAGATGGTGGAATAAGAATGTCTTTAAAATTTTTTTTGATAATATCAAAAATGCTGAAAAGAATGTCGTGGAGTTGGACAAGCTTGTGATTGATGATCCCTCTAGTATTAATTTGTCTAATTTGGATAGTGCTAAACTTCATCTTTTCTCTTTACAGAATAAAGAAGAGATATTTTGGAAACAAAAGGCTGCTGTCAAAATTAATTTAGAGGTGGATCAGAACACTGCTTTTTTTTCATGCTCTTGTTAACAAAAAATAGGATTAAAAATCATATCCAAAGAATGGTGGATACTCATGGTACTATTCTTGATACTAAGGAATTAATTACTTCGTATGGTATTGTTTTTTTTAAGATATTTTTAATTGTACTAAATTAACTAGTCTGATTATTAGTGCTAATGTTATTCCCAAGTTAGTTGGGGATGATGACAATTTTATGCTTACTCAGCCTCCTTTGGAGGAGGAAATTTGGAATATTTTTAAATAAATGAATGGAGATTCGATTGCCGGGCCTGATGGGTTCACTACCAAATTTTTTGTTCATGCTTGGGAGGTTGTTAAGAATGATGTAGTGGATGTTGTTCATGATTTCTTGAAAGGTAATGCCTATCCTAAGTTTTTTGCTTCTACTAATATTGTTCTTATCCCAAAAAAAAGATAATCCTACTTATTAGAATGATTTTAGACCTATTAGTTTGTGTACTTTCTTCAACAACTTGGTGGCTAAAATTATTGCTATTAGATTGTCTCTTATCTTACCTAGGATTATTTCTATCAATCAAACTGGTTTTGTGAATGGTAGAAGTATTTTTGATAATATTTTATTGGCTCAAGAGATGGTGCATGATATTAATGTTAAAGGGAACAGGGGTAATATTATCTTCAAACTTGACATTACTAAGGCCTATGATAATCTGAAGTGGGATTTTCTTTATAATATCTTGCATCTGTTTGGTTTCAAACCATATTTTATTAAACTTATCAAAAATAGTATTGAAAACTGTTTCTTTTCTGTTATCATTAATGGTAAGAATCATGGTTTCTTTACTTCTAAGCATGGATTGAGGCAAGGGGACCCTTTATCGCCTGCTTTGTTTATTATTGCTTTGGAATATTTGTCCAAAGGTATTGAGAAGCTCTATAGAACTTATCCTATGCTTAATTTTCGTAATATGGGTGGTTGTCCTGTTTCTCATCATAGTTTTGCTGATGACTTTATTATTTTTGCTAATGCTTCCATTAAGAATGTTAAAATTATTGTCGATCTTCTTTCCTCTTTCCAGAGTATTAGTGGTCTTTCTATTAGTAGGGAGAAGAGTAATTTTATTACTGGTAGCATTGTGAATAGGAACAGAAATAGTAGGATTAAAAATGTTCGTGGGTTCAATCAAACTTTGTTGCCTATAAAATACCTGGGTACTCCTTTATTTAAAGGTCGGAAAAAGCTCCATTTGTTTGAGAATATTTTTACTATCTTTCAAAAAAAATTACTACATTGGTCATTAAGTTTTCTTTCTTTTGGTGGCAGATTGATCTTAATTAAAAGTGTGTTAAAATCTATCCCTATTTTCATTTTTCATACTTTGAAACCTCCGGCTTTTGTTTGTGTGCGTATGGAGAAGATGATTAATAAGTTCTTTTGGGGGGCTACTAACAACAAGAATTGTATTAATTGGGCTTAGTGGAAAAACTTGTGTGGTAAGTATAATGAGGGATTTCTTGGGTGCAAATCTATTTTGGATGCTGTTAATGCTTTCTCCCATAAGCTTTGGTTCTCTTGTAGATCTCAGATTAGTTTATGGGCTAAATTTATTTTGGCTAAGTATTGTAATAATTTACATCCTTTGTCTTGCACTTTTAAAGCTAGTGATTCTTTAGTTTGGAAGAGGCTGTGTGAGGTGAAATGGGAAGCTGAGCAGAATATTCAATGGGGTATTGGAAAAGGGGAGATTTCTTACGTGGAAGTGTCTTAAAGATTATTTGCCGGTTGATAATCTTTTATGGAAAAAAGGCTTTTTCTTTCCCTCTAAGTGTCAATGTTGCTATAATATTGAGAGCATCCACCACGTTTTTGTGAGTGGTGCTATTGTTAGAAGAGTGTGGCATCATTTTTTTATCTTGGCTGGTATTCATAATTTCAATTTTGAAGATGACTTAGCTGGGTTGCTTAAAACTTGGTTGATTGCCAGCAAAGGTCATATCCAAAACTTATTGCCTATTGTTATTATTTGGTTTCTTTGGAAAGGTAGAAATGATTCTAAGCACAATGAGATCAAAATGTATGCCAACCAGATTATTTCTAATGTGAGGAACAAATTTTTTTAGTTAATCTCAGTTAATCTTATTTCTAGTAAACATTTTTTCAACTGTAAGCACAAAAGAACGTGAAAGCGGGAGGTACATACAGGTGGCCTTTCCCTTGAGCCATCTGATAAAAAAAATTTAACAAATATATGGAGTGTGATCAAAGAGCTATATTAAAATGTGCATCACTTATTTTGGAAGCAATGGACTAAACTCGATTAGACCAAATTAAGCCTGGTTTAATTTTTGTTTAAGGTAATTTCAACCAAAGCCAATATAGTTAAAATGTGCATCACTTATTTTGGAAGCAATGGACTAAACTCGAATAGATTGAATCAACCTAATGTGGGACAATTTAGTCATTAGTGATTCAAGTAATTTATTATGTTTTAGTTTTATTCAACTTTATTCCATTTGATAAGATCAAAATGTGTCTGAATTTAATTTGATCGGAATAAGTCTTGGCGAATTTGAATTGTCTTGAACTAATTTGTTTATATCAGAACATGCTTTAGCTAGAATTGTCCAATTGAACAAGAGGAGCCAATGATTTGGATGTAATTGTCAGATCAAATAAGATATATAGTAACTCTTATGCAAGTATGTATTTTTAAATATCATTTATTATGATTTTTATAAATTTAGATTACAGAGATGTTTTGATTAAAAATAATATTTATTTATGTAATAGAACTCAGGATTAGAAATGATATATCATCTCAAAAGGGTGAAGATATCATTCACTAATTGGTTCATATTACAAAACTTTAACGTTGTCCTTATTATCGTAGTCAAATCCAAGAGGAATCGTATTTGACCTCGAAAGATCAAAATAAGATTTATTCTCGTATTTGGCTAAGCTAATATGGATTGAAGATCATTAATTTCATAATTAGAATTACAATAATAACTGATATATCTCTCCGGATAAAGAGAATATCAATCATTATTGACCGTCTAAAAATGACGATAATGATCATTGGATTTTCCCAAAAAATAATTAATTAGAGATTTTGAAATATTATTTTTTTTTTATTTTTTTTTTTAAAATCAATTCTGGGTTACTAAATCTCCTACGAGCGCAAGCCCTCGTAGTTAATTACATCGTAGAAAATCGGAATTTCCTACGAAAACTCTCGATTAAAATAGCGGTGTAAATTTTATTTAAGAATTTCAAGGATTGATATCAAAGGAGAAAATGGTAGGAATTTCAAATGGGATTGGTTCAAGATTGAAGACTTATTTTCGGGGTCAAAGGAAGAGGAGTAGGGAATGTTTTTAAGATTCTGAATTACTTCAGAAAACACTCTAATCTATCTTAAGTGTTGGGCTTAAATTTGATTGAAAGAGATTTAACATTTAAGTGATCAATTTTATTAGAAAGTTGGTATTCAATTCCCGGAGGTTGAGGTCTTATAGCCCGAGTCAGCCTCAGAACCTAAGTCTAAATTGGGTACTAAAAAGTGACCCGGACCTAGCTAGTGCAATGCGAATCTGGTCTTACCCCGGCCTGGATTGGGGAGCCAGCTAAACCACCTAAACGATTTAAAATCATGTGTCCGGTCTTTTCATGTTGAGTGGTAGGGACGTTATTTAAGAAAGGTATTTGAGAACGGGACCGACATCTAGAGCGGATCCTAAATGGTCCCTTAAACTTATGTTGGGTTTGATGCCTAAGCAAATGCAATTAAGGATTTAAAGGTTTTTAAATTAGTTACTAATATGATGCATGCTAATCGACTCGATTAAAAGATTGAATTTAAATGAATGTTATGAAATGAGGACTCCCGGCGGTCCTGGGATTATTTCTTAAAACGTTAGAGTTTCTATGTGAGCTTAAAGTTTTTAATTTGATTTAAGTAGAAAAATTTTATTAAGTCCTTAAGAGCCTACAATCGGATTCCAGGTCAAATCAAAATCGACATGCAGGTAAAAAGACTAGAAAAACAGGTAGTTCTACTGCACAATTAATTAAATAAATCAATCAAATCAAATATATCAAATTGAATGTCCGTAGGCAAGTGCCCCTTATTATTACATCACAGAATTTTGCAGAAAATTAAAGTGGCCGGGCACCACTGACTACAACCCGGATTTCTAGTCCTAAGACTCAAGTGATTTTGAGAATGAGTCTTCTCGTTATCCACTTCTTCATCTTTCTGCTGCTTCTTGGATCGTCGGTTCTGGATATCCAAATGAAAAGAAACTCCCCCTTGATCGGGGTGTTATCTTTCCTCTTTGGATATTTGAAGAGTATCCAAACTTGATCTTCCAAATGGACGAAGACTCTCCCCTTTAGGGATGTTTTCTCCTCTTTGGAATTCAAGTTGGATATCAATATCTCAAACTCAAATCACTTTGAATACTTACAACCATAAATCAAATCAAATTTACATTAATCAAAATAGAAAAATCTAGACTCGATCCTGCAGGGTTATCCTAATAATCAACAGTTGTATATTCAATCCCAAGCAGTTATAATATGAAAAATTGAAATGCAATTTTTAGCCACACTTGACCATGCTCTTTTATTCAAAGGGGGTCTTAAGCGCGGCAGGTACCTGTGCAAAGAGTATATATGCATTTTTTTATTAACTGCCCCCTTTAATTTCAGCTCCTTGTATGAGCATGGCCACCTGCATAAGATTGCACAAGTATAATTCGCTCCTAACCTAGGGGTAAATCTAACGTACATTTAATCACAGAATGCAGGAAGCAAGTAAATAAACACATCAATTCTACTCTAGCAAACAGCATGCAGTAAAAACTCGAAAAACTCGGCACACAACTGTAGAAAGTAAAAACACCGGCCTATCCTAGAACTAAAGTCAGTGATCCTATCAAACCATCTAAAGTGTGTGAGGTAGGTCGTGTGGTTTTGATGTATCCTAATTAGGATTATTAGTTAAAGTTGTCTAAAATTTGATTGGTTGGAAGGTTTAAGGGATTTAAGTTTGAATTCAAATATTAATGGCTTAAGATTAATTTTAAAATTCATTTAATTATTTGTTGGATATCACCTTTGTTTCACACCGAGGCCGTGAAGTTTATTTCACCTTCCTTGGGGCTAAATTAATAGCCTCGTAGGCCTGGGTTACCCAGTGGTACCCGATATAATTAAGTGAGTTAGATTGATTAAGGGTTAAGGATTAATGAATTTTATAAGAAATGTGGTTACTGATTTTAAAAATTGATTAATTTAAGTTTGCCATTAATCGATTCGTGGCGTTGTGCCACCAGGCTCGAGGAACCAGCCTCCTTAGGACACTTAGCCCCGCAGCCCGGAGTAGTCCAGCCGATAAACCAAATTAATGTAATTAAATTAGAAGTTTTAAAAGGTTAGATTATTAATAATTAATTTATTTTTAAGGTTTAACACCCCTTGGAATCCATTCGTGGCGTTGTGCCACCAGGCTCGAGGAACCAGCCTCCTTAGGACACTTAGCCCCGCAGCCCGGAGTAGTCCAGCCAATAAACTTCATCTTTAGGATGATTTTTGTGTTTTAAAAGATTTGTTGAGTGTTTTAAACATTAAGTTAATATTTTCTGGAGTTTTAGAACAATTTTGAGTTTAATGAATTTTTTGAATATTTTAATCATTTAATTAAGGGGTTGAAAATTGACTTTTTGATTAAGTTCAAATTCTGGAAAGTTTGTATTTTATTAAAATACTAGACCTTACTACGATCAGTTAGAAGGTAAGTACGTTGAAATCGGATTTTTCTACATTTTATTACAAAGGTTTAAAGTTTTGAACTAGTTTTGACCTAGAGTTGACCGATTTGTTGACTTTTTGAAATATTACAGATTTCTGGAATTTAATATTTTTGATAAATACTAGACCTTATTAGGAGTTGAATGCAAGTGAGTTTGTTCAATTTTGATTTTTCTGGAATTAGTTATGAAGCTTTGAAGTTTAAGATATTTAATGAATTATTGAAAATCCTTATTTAAAGGCCCCTTCTTGTGATTTTGCTCCAAATGAGATCCTAACTCCTTGAAATCAACTCCAAAGGTCAGGAATGACCTAAGGAGAGATTCCCAAGTGTTTGGGCAAATTTTGGAATTTTTAACATTTTTTAATTAATTATATTAATTAAATATTCAATTTCACTTAAAATTAAATTAATATTTAATTTGCTGTTAAATTAAGTTGATTTCAATTTTCAATGATTAAGGGTTCAATTATGATCAGTTAGAGAGGTTGGTCATAATTTTTGGGTTTAAATTGGATTTATTACATTTTCCGGAAGGTTTAATGGCTTAATTAAGGTTTAAGCTTAAGAAAATTAATTAGGGGGATTAATGAATTCAAAAATCATTAAGAAAAATTCCCTAATGCTGAGAATGTCACTAAGTTCAAATGGTTCAAATTTCAAGTTCAAATGAGGTGTACCCTAATCACAATGAAGTTTCTAAGTTCTCTAATCAAGATCCTTAATTATTGTCCTTAGTGACACTAAGTTTAATAGGATTGAATCGAAGTTTTGACTAACCCTTAACTAAGCATGTATGAATCACACATAATAACAATCAACTCCTAAATCTAGGAGAACCTTAGACTAAGTGCGAGTGTGTGTAACCTAAACATGCATAGATTAACACAAAACACATAATTAAAGACTAGATTAGTGAACAAATAAGATACGATTGTTCACTAATCATCCCCATTAATTCTATTCAAACATGTTTAGTCTAGGCTTAAAATCCCAAGGGATCTCTCAAACTTATAAGATTTAAATATATATATGATTTAAAATATATTTAAAAATATATTAATATATTTAAACCTATATATGTAAATATACATTTTAAAATAAAATAATTAAAAATATCATTAGAATAAATTTTAAAGAACATGGAGATCCACTGATTTTCAAAGTTATTATGAAAATAATTTTTAATTTTCAAAATAATTAATATAATATTAATTAAATATTAAAGATAATTAAATAATTCAAGTAAATCAATAATTAAATTTTAAAATTAACTTTAATTTAAAGTATTTGGAATTTCAAAAGTTTTAGTGTATTATTTAAATATTTCTTATTTAGAATGAATTTAATTTGAATTTTTAAAGTTTAAGATTAATTAACTTAAAAGTAATTAATAATTAAAATAATTAATAAATCAAGTTAAATTAGGTCACAAATAGTTCTGAAATTTTGAATTATTAAAATTTTCGAAGATATTTGAAATTAATTTTAACTCAAATTTAACTATTTAAAATATAACATATATCTTAAATTAATTTAATTTCAAATTAAAGTATTTATATATATATATATATATATATATATATATATATATATATATATATATATATATATATATATATATATATATATATATATATATATATATATATATATATATATATATATATATATATATATATATATATATATATATATATATATATATATATATATATATATATATATATATATATAGATATATACACAATTAAAATTTAAATCAAAATTCAATACATTAATACTATTTCTGAAATTTTAAATTATTTTAAAACTTAAAACATAATATTTAATTACCTCAAAAATACTTAATTATATATATAAATAAATACTAATTTTAAAATACTTAATATTTAACACTTAACTAATTTAATATAAAAGTAATATTTTATATCAATATTAATTTTAAAATATAATAATTAATTTTATGATAATTTTATTATATAAAATATTTTTTTATTAGTTAAAATTAATTTTCTATTATTTTTAAAAGAAATTTGAGTTTAAAAATGATTTAAAACTAATTTAAATCATTTTTAAAAAAAAAACTGGCGGCGGGCTGCACACGTGGAGCTCTCTGATTCGGCCAAACCAGAAACGGCGGCTGGTGGGACACGCGGCGTGTTCTGGTTCGCGGGGTCAAAACGCGGAGGCGGCGCGACGGCGCGACGGCGGTCAGCCACGCGTCGGCTGCAGGGCGCTGGACGCAGTTTTACTTAACCACGTCAGCGTCAAACGACGGCCGTTCGATTCTCCGTGTTTCGGGATCGACGGCCTCGATCTGATCTCGAGATCTGATCTCCTGAAGAAGAGATCAGACGGCGGCAACTGGATCCCGCGGTTTGGGATGGATGGCCCAGATGTCGCCGGACCAAAGAAAGAATCCCGAATCAGATACGCGGTCGGACAGAGGCACCGAAAGGCTCAATCTGGACCGTTGATGTGATGATCGACGGTCCAAAAAAAAAGTACACTTGCCGGAGACCGCGAGTGACGCCCTAGAATCAAAATTTCGCTCGTTCTCTCAACTCAAACGATCAAAGTTCACGAAATTTTAAACAGAGATACTAGTAATGAACATAATTAATGGGGAGTTTATTTTCTAGCTCAATACATAATATAAAGAAACTTATTTAATCTAGTGTACTTAGACCTAGGGTTTGAATTTATACCTCATTTAATGGACGGATTAATCCGTTTAAAGGCATGTTGCATTTGTAGGCTGTCCACGCTCCATTTTTTAGAAGAAACCCTGGCTTGAAACGCCTCCGATCGAGAGCTTCAAGCCTTGGAGGGATTTGGCCCTTTGCTCGCCGGAAAGCTCGCCGGCGGCCGCTTTGACCGGCTGTTTTCTGGTCGGGAGAGCCTTAGAGACCTCTGGAGTGCTCAAAAGAAATGAGATTTGGAGTTAGAATGCCTAGGATAGAGAGAGAGTGTTCAAGTGAGAATGGGGGCTCCAAATGAGGTTCTACCCTATTCAAGCTGCCCTAGATCTATTGGACGACTAGGATTTGTTTGGCTGGACTCCAGATGAAAGCCATGTGGCATGGGAGTGGTTGGGAGCAGATAGATCAAAGGACACAAGGACAAATGACATGTAAATGTCATTTTGTCCCTTTATGGCCACATAGGATTGATGAGAACCATTGGATCTCCATCCAAGGGCTGAGAAAAGCCTTGAGAAGGTTCCAGAACTTGATTAGGGCTGCTGGAATGGTTTAAGGAGTGATAGGATTAATTTAAAATGGGTTTTGACCATCCTTGACTCATTTGAGAGCTTGGTTTGACTGTTTGACCAGTCAAACAGTCAACCAAAATGCTGAGGTGGCAAGAAGGATTGCTTGAGCTGATGGATTAAGTCTTGAAAGCATTAATTGAGGATATATGAAAGTTCAACCAAAGCCATTGGTATTTGACCAAGCATATGAGCCAACTTGGTCTAATAGGCTAAGGTTTGACTCAAAGTGAATTTGAAAATATTCCATGCATAAAATGGAATGGATTTGAGGGATCAAATTAAGGTTTTAAATGAATGAAATGAATAGGCTCAAATGGGTCAAGTTTGGTCAAGTTCAAGCTTAGTTGACCAAGTCAACAGCTAAACAGGTCAAGAGTACAATCAAATCCAAACCATTGGGGAATATGATCAGAAGAGCTTGAATGGGTTTGATATTGATATTTGATGCTTGCTAGAGGTGATCTGGGAGTCAAAAGGGTTTAAATGATCAAAGTGACTATTTAAGCTCTTAAGGGGTCATTGGGTCAACTAAGGTTGACTCGGTTAACCAAGTTGACCCAAGGGCTGGATTTGGTCTGAACAAGTTTGAGATGATATTTCAAGTCTATGGGAGATGATTTCGTTCAATTCGGAGTTCATTTGGTTGAAAATCAATATTTGAACCCCACAGGGATATTTTGGTCATTTTGACCCCTGGTCAACTGAGGGTCAAAATGGATCAACCAAAATGCAGTTTAAAGTTCAACATATCAAGATTAAAGGTCTGGAAGTGACTAGAGGCTTTGGTGAAGGCTCTAGGGTCTGAATCTTCAAAGTGACAGGTCCAGTGGCATAGGTTGTAAATATTTAAAGGTTTTACAGCCTTTGGATTTTGATTAAGTTTCTGAGGTTAGAGACCTCAGAATGGGATCAAATTTGGAGGGTTTCCTCCAGAGACATGTCCCATCAGTATGCAACTGACAGACTCTAAATCGGAGGTCATTTAACTGGGTTTCAAAGTGTTTGAAATTTCAATGGAAAAGACCTTTAGGACAAAACCCTTGGACCTTGGATTTGGTTTAATTGACCTAAGATCTAGGTAGATCCTATGGTTTGAATACATCTTAAAGTTAGGAATCTAGAAGGATCCTAGAGCCTAAGAAATTCCTAGAACTTGGAGTCTAGAAGGAGTTTAGGATCTAGAGTAGCTCCTGAGGTCTAAGCTCTGGAAGAATCCTAGCCTAGATCCTAGGGTCAGGATTCTAGGAGGATCCTAAAATTTAAATTAATTTGAAAATTAAATTAATTTAGGATCAAGAGTAGTCCAAGTGACCTCATACAAAAATGAGGTCAACAAATGGACCCCCAATATGTGTAAGAGAGCGAAGTTCTATTGCACATATTGGCGTTGACCAAGATTAAAGATCAAGTGTGGAATTTTTAATCCTAAGGGAATGAAAAATTCATCCCTAGGAAATCAAGATTTAAATTAGGGTAGTGCCACGGAGGGTATACTCTACCACTAACCGTTTAACTGAAATGTTAGGGTGGTGCCACAGAGGGCATGCTCCACTACTAACGGATACGAATTAGGATGGCGCCACGAAGGGCACGCTCCACCACTAATCGTTTTTAACTCAAATATTAGGGTGGTGCCACAGAGGGCATGCTCCACCACTAACGGATACGAATTAGGATGGCGCCACGAAGGGCATGCTCCACCACTAATCGTTTTTAACTCAAATGTTAGGGTGGTACCACAGAGGGCATGCTCCACCACTAACGGATACGAATTAGGATGGTGCCACGAAGGGCATGCTCCACCACTAATCGTTTTTAACTCAAATGTTAGGGTGGTGCCACAGAGGGCATGCTCCACCACTAACGGATACGAATTAGGATGGCGCCACGAAGGGCACGCTCCACCACTAATCATTTTTTAACTCAAATGTTAGGGTGGTGCCACAGAGGGCATGCTCCACCACTAACGGATACGAATTAGGATGGCGCCACGAAGGGCACGCTCCACCACTAATCGTTTTTAACTCAAATGTTAGGGTGGTGCCACAGAGGGCATGCTCCACCACTAACGGATACGAATTAGGATGGCGCCACGAAGGGCACGCTCCACCACTAATCGTTTTTAACTCAAATGTTAGGGTGGTGCCACAGAGGGCATGCTCCACCACTAACGGACGGTCTTGTGTAAAGGAAACTTGCTCTACACAAAGAACCGGGTCTGGATGATCATATGTGGAGGAAACTTGCTCCACACAGAGGATCGAGTCTGGATGATCGTATATGGAGGAAACTTGCTCCACACAGAAGATCTGGTTTAAATTGATCGTATGTAGAGGAAACTTGCTCTACACAGAGGATCAGGCTCAAATTGATTGTATGTAGAGGAAACTTGCTTTACACAGAGGATCGGGCTTAAATTTTAAAATTTGAGATTTGAAAGTTTTTGAATTTTAATTGATTTTTTGAATTTTGAAATTTGAATTTGATTTTTAAAATTGAATTTTTAAAGTTTCTGATGTTTGATTTTGAATTAAGAAATTTCTTTAATCCAGGAAACTTGAAGACTTTTTATTGACTTTAAATTTGACACTCATCTGGCATGGTACTTCCTGAAGAGCCTCCCCAACATTTAAAAAATATCGGGTGGCATTCTCCAGGGTTGATCAATTAATGTTCGAAATTTTCTCAAAAATCGTCTCTACGACAAAAGGGACAGTCTCGTGTTGGTTCGAATTCCTCCACCGATCTCTCGGTAGGCTAAGATATGCATCCAAAGAACCTAGACCAAGTCTCCTCCTTGGAAGGTTCTAAGTTGCTCTATCTTATCACAAGCTTTAACCAATCAGGCTTCAGACGATTCTGAGCTTTATTGAGCTTTAAAGATAAAGCTCTACAAGGCCTCGAGCTCCTCAAGTTGGAGTCGGGCACTCTGCTCAGTCGTGGTTTGAACTTGAATGGCAGTTCCCAGCATTACAAAATACTCCTCTAGTGGGGTTAATCTAGGACCCAATATAGAGTGTAATTTTGTTGAAAAGGCCTTAAAGGAAGAGATGCCTCTGTGTAAGGACTTAAATACCTCTCTCAAGGACAAGACTTGAATTCTTTTCAGGAGTAGAAGATTCGATCTTTCTATTAAGAAATTTCCTCTAACCTTTTGGACCTTGTCGGAACGACATGTGGGAACAAATTTAGAAGTGCAGTAAGAAGTAGTGTTGACTCCAACGAATATTGAAAAGGCTTAAGGATTTAGGTTTTGTTGACCCAGACCAAGTTTTGTAGAAACTGAACTGGGGTCTCCCTTATATAGATTTTGAATTAAAATTAACTTCAAAGAGTCTAATTTGAAGGTAGAAATTTGATCTTTTCAATTTTCTTGCACGATTTTTTTTATCTAACAGATAATTCATGCATGTTGAAGAATTTGAATTCAGGATTTTCAAAGTCAAGTATTTAAAGTTGATCGGATATTTTGAAATTTAACGATTCAAAGAAAGGAAGCCATCTCACTCTTCTTCTCTTTTTCTTTTTTGGTGGCGCATATTGCGCATCTTTCGACTTTTTATGCACTTCGTGCATTTCTTGATTTTTGGCGCATTTACGCATCTTTTAATTTTTTTAGAGCATTCGCTCATCTTTTAATTTCAATTGAATTCGAGAAGAGGCTCCACTTTCTTCAAATACCTTAAATTGATTGATCTTTTTTTATTTTGAATGCTGGGATTATATCTCAAGTATTAGAGAAGAAAATTCGTTCTCTTATACAAGGAAGAATAATCCTCAAAGCACACTCAATCTTTTTGACAAGAATTTCGACTTGACTAGGGAAATCTTTGAATAGATTCAAAGCATGCATGAATCTCTTATTAAGATAGAAGATTGCTAGAAGATTGATAAAATTTTCATTTCTAGAATCAACTTGAATTTGAGACAAATTTTAATTCAAAGGTTAATTCAACCCACAGAAGCGGTGGGAGGGAGGGGTATTCAAACATTTGATGGAATCAACTACAACTCTCTCCAACTTAAGACTTAAGGTAGAGGTCAATTTCTATTAGAAAGGTGAATCAACTATCTTGAAATTCTGAATCTAGTACACTTTGAGAAATTGGAAACTTTCCTTTAAAGGTTGCGAGTCTAGGTGGCAAGACCCTTGTCAACATGGAATTGAATTCCTACAATCTCTTGGCAGGGAGAGACTGCAATAGGATCTGCAACATCCCTAGAAAGCACGACATTATTATAATCAAAAGATTAATCGCGATAGGACCCCGTTAAAGTTATATTTCAACGATATCACTATCTAACACAATCTTAGATTATTCCCTCTCTCAAATTACCACTAAACTAGTAGTTAAGAGAGTGGCACCCCGAGTGGTTTCTACTCCTCCTCCTCTGTAGATGATGTAGTGGGACACGTATAGTAACGTGCCCTAACATCTTCTAGTAGAGTGGACGGATCATAACCTTCAGTTGGGGGCCTATAGCCTAATGTTGGTGATTGCTCAATCCTTTCTTGCTCGAGTCTTTCTGTGTAGTAGTCAAGCAGGTGTATTGAAGATCGCACTCTCGTATCTACAACCTCCCTCCTTTGTGCAAGGAGAGGGTACGTAGAAGGAGCAACAAACTCTCGATTGGCCTCGAAGTCGGTCTTCTCTAAGGCTTCAAATTCAGCAGTCTTTCTAGCCTTAAGATTCCTTTTCCTGGCTCTTCGAAGGTAATTCTTCATCTTGTTCCTACCGATGATAGGGGTGCTAAAATTCGATCCGATCTCAGATTGAGATGATAACTCTTTTGTCATTATTGACTTTTGGTTTTGATTCTCCTGAGCAGAGAGTACAGTGGGTACAGGGGCGACAACAACCTCCATCTTAGAGATGGGGGGAGTCAACTCTTGACCCTAAAGTAATCTCAACTAAAGGAGACTTTTCTAGTATCGCGGAAGACAGATCAATCAGTGTTTCCCCATTAATTGAAATCTTTTGAGGTTCTGAAATTCCATTTCGTACTGAATTAAATTGCCATTAAGAATTTCTTCTACAGGCACATCTTTATTCAGTGAGAAGACAAGTTTCCCAGCCATTTGAGTGTTCGATTTCCTGGAATTAAGAAAGTGATTTTAATCAGTGATTTGAATTTGAATTTGAATTTTAAGTTTGATTAACTTTACTCAAAATTTTATAACTCAATCGTATTCAGTTTACACTGAACACGGTGGTTCATAAAATTGATGAATTGAAGTTAAGAGTTAAACCTGACTCTTTTGCTACACCAATTGATTTGGGGAAAAATGTCAAAATTCAAATTTGAATTTGTAAAATCAAATTTAAGGTTGGATTTGACGTTGAAATCAAACTTGAGTTTAAGGTCGAGATTGAACTCGAACTTAAAGTTAAATTTGGATTTGAACTTAAGATTGAATTTAAATTTGAGGTTGAAATTGAACAGATCTTCTTCAAACTTTGAAACTCAACACATTAGTTTTTATTTGAATGTGCAGGTTTACAAAAGTAACTTGAAGATCCGATCGAGGGACTAGGCTCAACTCTTTTATCCCACCAAGTAAATTGGGGGTAAAATGTTAAAGCCCAGAACTGATTGAAATTTTTGGTTTGTGTTGTATGTGTTCAACTACAACAGAATGTTATAGAAGACACATGACAACGACGATTAAAATTGATTTGAAAGGTTTTGAAAGAGATTGAATTTTGCTTAAAAGGATTAAGATTAGATTTTGAAATTGAAGTATTTTCTATAATGTGAAACTTAGCATGCTATATATTTTTTTGCATGCGAGTTTGCAACATATACAGAAGAATTTAGGCTTGACTCTTTCGCTCTACCAATCAAGTTGGAGGCAAAATGTCAAAGCCCTACTTAAAGGGAGGTTTCCTACACTCACCTCTCTATTAACATGTCTCAATTGAGTTGGCCACACTCACCCAAGGAAGAAATGGGTAGAGGGACCAACAGAGAGAAAGGTAGTTAAGACTACCGATTCAATAAAATTCAAACCGCTATTAAAGATGGAAAGAGAGATTTTCCCCAACGGAGTCGCCATTTTTTGTTTTGATTAAAAATAATATTTATTTATGTAATAGAACTCAGGATTAGAAATGATATATCATCTCAAAAGGGTGAAGATATCATTCACTAATTGGTTCATATTACAAAACTTTAACGTTGTCCTTATTATCGTAGTCAAATCCAAGAGGAATCGTATTTGACCTCGAAAGATCAAAATAAGATTTAATCTCGTATTTGGCTAAGCTAATATGGATTGAAGATCATTAATTTCATAATTAGAATTACAATAATAACTGATATATCTCTCCGGATAAAGAGAATATCAATCATTATTGACCGTCTAAAAATGACGATAATGATCATTGGATTTTCCCAAAAAATAATTAATTAGAGATTTTGAAATATATTTTTTTTTATTTTTTTTTTGAAAATCAATTCTGGGTTACTAAATCTCCTACGAGCGCAAGCCCTCGTAGTTAATTACATCGTAGAAAATCGGAATTTCCTACGAAAACTCTCGATTAAAATAGCGGTGTAAATTTTATTTAAGAATTTCAAGGATTGATATCAAAGGAGAAAATGGTAGGAATTTCAAATGGGATTGGTTCAAGATTGAAGACTTATTTTCGGGGTCAAAGGAAGAGGAGTAGGGAATGTTTTTAAGATTCTGAATTACTTCAGAAAACACTCCAATCTATCTTAAGTGTTGGGCTTAAATTTGATTGAAAGAGATTTAACATTTAAGTGATCAATTTTATTAGAAAGTTGGGATTCAATTCCCGGAGGTTGAGGTCTTATAGCCCGAGTCAGCCTCAGAACCTAAGTCTAAATTGGGTACTAAAAAGTGACCCGGACCTAGCTAGTGCAATGCGAATCTGGTCTTACCCGGCCTGGATTGGTGAGCCAGCTAAACCACCTAAACGATTTAAAATCATGTGTCCGGTCTTTTCATGTTGAGTGGTAGGGACGTTATTTAAGAAAGGTATTTGAGAACGGGACCGACATCTAGAGCGGATCCTAAATGGTCCCTTAAACTTATGTTGGGTTTGATGCCTAAGCAAATGCAATTAAGGATTTAAAGGTTTTTAAATTAGTTACTAATATGATGCATGCTAATCGACTCGATTAAAAGATTGAATTTAAATGAATGTTATGAAATGAGGACTCCCGGCGGTCCTGGGATTATTTCTTAAAACGTTAGAGTTTCTATGTGAGCTTAAAGTTTTTAATTTGATTTAAGTAGAAAAATTTTATTAAGTCCTTAAGAGCCTACAATCGGATTCCAGGTCAAATCAAAATCGACATGCAGGTAAAAAGACTAGAAAAACAGGTAGTTCTACTGCACAATTAATTAAATAAATCAATCAAATCAAATATATCAAATTGAATGTCCGTAGGCAAGTGCCCCTTATTATTACATCACAGAATTTTGCAGAAAATTAAAGTGGCCGGGCACCACTGACTACAACCCGGATTTCTAGTCCTAAGACTCAAGTGATTTTGAGAATGAGTCTTCTCGTTATCCACTTCTTCATCTTTCTGCTGCTTCTTGGATCGTCGGGTCTGGATATCCAAATGAAAAGAAACTCCCCCTTGATCGGGGTGTTATCTTTCCTCTTTGGATATTTGAAGAGTATCCAAACTTGATCTTCCAAATGGACAAAGACTCTCCCCTTTAGGGATGTTTTCTCCTCTTTGGAATTCAAGTTGGATATCAATATCTCAAACTCAAATCACTTTGAATACTTACAACCATAAATCAAATCAAATTTACATTAATCAAAATAGAAAAATCTAGACTCGATCCTGCAGGGTTATCCTAATAATCAACAGTTGTATATTCAATCCCAAGCAGTTATAATATGAAAAATTGAAATGCAATTTTTAGCCACACTTGGCCATGCTCTTTTATTCAAAGGGGGTCTTAAGCGCGGCAGGTACCTGTGCAAAGAGTATATATGCATTTTTTTATTAACTGCCCCCTTTAATTTCAGCTCCTTGTATGAGCATGGCCACCTGCATAAGACTGCACAAGTATAATTCGCTCCTAACCTAGGGGTAAATCTAACGTACAATCAATCACAGAATGCAGGAAGCAAGTAAATAAACACATCAATTCTACTCTAGCAAACAGCATGCAGTAAAAACTCGAAAAACTCGGCACACAACTGTAGAAAGTAAAAACACCGGCCTATCCTAGAACTAAAGTCGGTGATCCTATCAAACCATCTAAAGTGTGTGAGGTAGGTCGTGTGGTTTTGATGTATCCTAATTAGGATTATTAGTTAAAGTTGTCTAAAATTTGATTGGTTGGAAGGTTTAAGGGATTTAAGTTTGAATTCAAATATTAATGGCTTAAGATTAATTTTAAAATTCATTTAATTATTTGTTGGATATCACCTTTGTTTCACACCAAGGCCGTGAAGTTTATTTCACCTTCCTTGGGGCTAAATTAATAGCCTCGTAGGCCTGGGTTACCCAGTGGTACCCGATATAATTAAGTGAGTTAGATTGATTAAGGGTTAAGGATTAATGAATTTTATAAGAAATGTGGTTACTGATTTTCAAAATTGATTAATTTAAGTTTGCCATTAATCGATTCGTGGCGTTGTGCCACCAGGCTCGAGGAACCAGCCTCCTTAGGACACTTAGCCCCGCAACCCGGAGTAGTCCAGCCGATAAACCAAATTAATGTAATTAAATTAGAAGTTTTAAAAGGTTAGATTATTAATAATTAATTTATTTTTAAGGTTTAACACCCCTTGGAATCCATTCGTGGCGTTGTGCCACCAGGCTCGAGGAACCAGCCTCCTTAGGACACTTAGCCCCGTAGCCCGGAGTAGTCCAGCCAATAAACTTCATCTTTAGGATGGTTGTTGTGTTTTAAAAGGTTTGTTGAGTGTTTTAAACATTAAGTTAACATTTTCTGGAGTTTTAGAACAATTTTGAGTTTTATGAATTTTTTGAATATTTTAATCATTTAATTAAGGGGTTGAAAATTGATTTTTTGATTAAGTTCAAATTCTGGAAAGTTTGTATTTTATTAAAATACTAGACCTTACTACGATCAGTTAGAAGGTAAGTACGTTGAAATCGGATTTTTCTACATTTTATTACAAAGGTTTGAAGTTTTGAACTAGAGTTGACCGATTTGTTGACTTTTTGAAATATTACAGATTTCTGGAATTTAATATTTTTGATAAATACTAGACCTTATTAGGAGTTGAATGCAAGTGAGTTTGTTCAATTTTGATTTTTCTGGAATTAGTTATGAAGCTTTGAAGTTTAAGATATTTAATGAATTATTGAAAATCCTTATTTAAAGGCCCCTTCTTGTGATTTTGCTCCAAATGAGATCCTAACTCCTTGAAATCAACTCCAAAGGTCAGGAATGACCTAAGGAGAGATTCCCAAGTGTTTGGGCAAATTTTGGAATTTTTAACATTTTTTAATTAATTATATTAATTAAATATTCAATTTCACTTAAAATTAAATTAATATTTAATTTGCTGTTAAATTAAGTTGATTTCAATTTTCAATGATTAAGGGTTCAATTATGATCAGTTAGAGAGGTTGGTCATAATTTTTGGGTTTAAATTGGATTTATTACATTTTCTGGAAGGTTTAATGGCTTAATTAAGGTTTAAGCTTAAGAAAATTAATTAGGGGGATTAATGAATTCAAAAATCATTAAGAAAAATTCCCTAATGCTGAGAATGTCACTAAGTTCAAATGGTTCAAATTTCAAGTTCAAATGAGGTGTACCCTAATCACAATGAAGTTTCTAAGTTCTCTAATCAAGATCCTTAATTGTTGTCCTTAGTGACACTAAGTTTAATAGGATTGAATCAAAGTTTTGACTAACCCTTAACTAAGCATGTATGAATCACACATAATAACAATCAACTCCTAAATCTAGGAGAACCTTAGACTAAGTGCGAGTGTGTGTAACCTAAACATGCATAGATTAACACAAAACACATAATTAAAGACTAGATTAGTGAACAAATAAGATACGATTGTTCACTAATCATCCCCATTAATTCTATTCAAACATGTTTAGTCTAGGCTTAAAATCCCAAGGGATCTCTCAAACTTATAAGATTTAAATATATATATGATTTAAAATATATTTAAAAATATATTAATATATTTAAACCTATATATGTAAATATACATTTTAAAATAAAATAATTAAAAATATCATTAGAATAAATTTTAAAGAACATGGAGATCCACTGATTTTCAAAGTTATTATGAAAATAATTTTTAATTTTCAAAATAATTATTATAATATTAATTAAATATTAAAGATAATTAAATAATTCAAGTAAATCAATAATTAAATTTTAAAATTAACTTTAATTTAAAGTATTTGGAATTTCAAAAGTTTTAGTGTATTATTTAAATATTTCTTATTTAGAATGAATTTAATTTGAATTTTTAAAGTTTAAGATTAATTAACTTAAAAGTAATTAATAATTAAAATAATTAATAAATCAAGTTAAATTAGGTCACAAATAGTTCTGAAATTTTGAATTATTAAAATTTTCGAAGATATTTGAAATTAATTTTAACTGAAATTTAACTATTTAAAATATAACATATATCTTAAATTAATTTAATTTCAAATTAAAGTATTTATATATATATATATATATATATATATATATATATATATATATATATATAGATATATACACAATTAAAATTTAATTCAAAATTCAATACATTAATACTATTTCTGAAATTTTAAAGTATTTTAAAACTTAAAACATAATATTTAATTACCTCAAAAATACTTAATTATATATATAAATAAATACTAATTTTAAAATACTTAATATTTAACACTTAACTAATTTAATATAAAAGTAATATTTTATATAAATATTAATTTTAAAATATAATAATTAATTTAATGATAATTTTATTATATAAAATATTTTTTTATTAGTTAAAATTAATTTTCTATTATTTTTAAAAGAAATTTGAGTTTAAAAATGATTTAAAACTAATTTAAATCATTTTTAAAAAAAAACTGGCGGCGGGCTGCACACGTGGAGCTCTCTGATTCGGCCAAACAAGAAACGGCGGCTGGTGGGACACGCGGCGTGTTCTGGTTCGCGGGGTCAAAACGCGGAGGCGGCGCGACGGCGTGACGGCGGTCAGCCACGCGTCGGCTGCAGGGCGCTGGACGCGGTTTTACTTAACCACGTCAGCGTCAAACGACGGCCGTTCGATTCTCCGCGTTTCGGGATCGACGGCCTCGATCTGATCTCGAGATCTGATCTCCTGAAGAAGAGATCAGACGGCGGCAACTGGATCCCGCGGTTTGGGATGGATGGCCCAGATGTCGCCGAACCAAAGAAAGAATCCCGAATCAGATACGCGGTCGGACAGAGGCACCGAAAGGCTCAATCTGGACCGTTGATGTGATGATCGACGGTCCAAAAAAAAGTAAACTCGCCGGAGACCGCGAGTGACGCCCTAGAATCAAAATTTCGCTCGTTCTCTCAACTCAAACGATCAAAGTTCATGAAATTTTAAACAGAGATACTAGTAATGAACATAATTAATGGGGAGTTTATTTTCTAGCTCAATACATAATATAAAGAAACTTATTTAATCTAGTGTACTTAGACCTAAGGTTTGAATTTATACCTCATTTAATGGACGGATTAATCCGTTTAAAGGCATGTTGCATTTGTAGGCTGTCCACGCTCCATTTTGTAGAAGAAACCCTGGCTTGAAACACCTCCGATCGAGAGCTTCAAGCCTTGGAGGGATTTGGCCCTTTGCTCGCCGGAAAGCTATCCGGCGGCCGCTTTGACCGGCTATTTTCTGGTCGGGAGAGCCTTAGAGACCTCTGGAGTGCTCAAAAGAAATGAGATTTGGAGTTAGAATGCCTATGATAGAGAGAGAGTGTTCAAGTGAGAATGGGGGCTCCAAATGAGGTTCTACCCTATTCAAGCTACCCTAGATCTATTGGACGACTAGGATTTGTTTGGCTGGACTCCAGATGAAAGCCATGTGGCATGGGAGTGGTTGGGAGCAGATAGATCAAAGGACACAAGGACAAATGACATGTAAATGTCATTTTGTCCCTTTATGGCCACATAGGATTGATGAGAACCATTGGATCTCCATCCAAGGGCTGAGAAAAGCCTTGAGAAGGTTCCTGAACTTGATTAGGGCTGCTGGAATGGTTTAAGGAGTGATAGGATTAATTTAAAATGGGTTTTGACCATCCTTGACTCATTTGAGAGCTTGGTTTGACTGTTTGACCAGTCAAACAGTCAACCAAAATGCTGAGGTGGCAAGAAGGATTGCTTGAGCTGATGGATTAAGTCTTGAAAGCATTAATTGAGGATATATGAAAGTTCAACCAAAGCCATAGGTATTTGACCAAGCATATGAGCCAACTTGGTCTAATAGGCTAAGGTTTGACTCAAAGTGAATTTGAAAATATTCCATGCATCAAATGGAATGGATTTGAGGGATCAAATTAAGGTTTTAAATGAATGAAATGAATAGGCTCAAATGGGTCAAGTTTGGTCAAGTTCAAGCTTAGTTGACCAAGTCAACAGCTAAACAGGTCAAGAGTACAATCAAATCCAAACCATTGGGGAATATGATCAGAAGAGCTTGAATGGGTTTGATATTGATATTTGATGCTTGCTAGAGGTGATCTGGGAGTCAAAAGGGTTTAAATGATCAAAGTGACTATTTAAGCTCTTAAGGGGTCATTGGGTCAACTAAGGTTGACTCGGTCAACCAAGTTGACCCAAGGGCTGGATTTGGTCTGAACAAGTTTGAGATGATATTTCAAGTCTATGGGAGGTGATTTCGTTCAATTCGGAGTTCATTTGGTTGAAAATCAATATTTGAACCCCATAGGGATATTTTGGTCATTTTGACCCCTGATCAACTGAGGGTCAAAATGGATCAACCAAAATGCAGTTTAAAGTTCAACATATCAAGATTAAAGGTCTGGAAGTGACTAGAGGCTTTGGTGAAGGCTCTAGGGTCAGAATCTTCAAAGTGACAGGTCCAGTGGCATAGGCTGTAAATATTTAAAGGTTTTACAGCCTGTGGATTTTGATTAAGTTTCTGAGGTTAGAGACCTCAGAATGGGATCAAATTTGGAGGGTTTCCTCCAGAGACATGTCCCATCAGTATGCAACTGACAGACTCTGAATCGGAGGTCATTTAACTGGGTTTCAAAGTGTTTGAAATTTCAATGGAAAAGGCCTTTAGGACAAAACCCTTGGACCTTGGATTTGGTTTAATTGACCTAAGATCTAGGTAGATCCTATGGTTTGAATACATCTTAAAGTTAGGAATCTAGAAGGATCCTAGAGCCTAAGAAATTCCTAGAACTTGGAGTCTAGAAGGAGTTTAGGATCTAGAGTAGCTCCTGAGGTCTAAGCTCTGGAAGAATCCTAGCCTAGATCCTAGGGTCAGGATTCTAGGAGGATCCTAAAATTTAAATTAATTTGAAAATTAAATTAATTTAGGATCAAGAGTAGTCCAAGTGACCTCATATAAAAATGAGGTCAACAAGAGAATGAGGTAGTAATGCTTCACTTTTTTCACATTATTTGGAAGATAAGAGAATGTATGGATAGTTACAAAACACAAATAGTTTGTTAATAAATATAATATAGCTTATGCGGGATTTAAGATTCATAGGCTTTATCAATGAACATTGTTTACTATATCTTCTTAGTTTTAAGAAATAATATCAGAAGCTAAGAGCCAAAAACAACATTCTTGACTTCTTGAAACTTGTGAAGGGATGTGACCTGCATGCTGGTTGGTTTTCTCCTTTTTTTCTTTAAGAGATAAATGGGGAAAGCACCCTCGTCTGATTGAAGCACGATGTCTAGGGTTTATAGGGTTTTTGCGCAAGGCTGCCACTGTTCGGTACTTTTTCTTCTATAAACCTCCAATTTCCTATGGTATGGTTGCTATTCGTTTAGGGAAACCATGGTTTTTGGATGGTATGCTTAAATCCAAGTTATTTCATGATGCTTTATCTAGTGATTCACCTATTTTTTTCACCATTCAAAGTATCTTCTCATAGTGGTTTGCTTGAGCTAATCATTTCGGATGAGGAGTTATTTTGTCTTTCTATGCCCTTTGAGTTGTTTTTTATGGTAGGGAAATTTCTGGACTGGTCGTCGCCCTCTTGATTTGATTCGAAATTTTTTCTTTAATCTTAAGCTTTGTGGTGCCTTTTCGGTTAATATCTTAAATCATAAAAATGTATTGATCAATCTTGTTAACGACTTAGATTACTACAGGGTCTTCTCTCACATAACATATTTCATTTCCATCTATTTCATGAAGATGTTCAAGTGGTCTCCCCACTTTCATGTTAATGTGGAATCGTCTATTATGCCCATTTGGGTTTCTTTTCCAGTTTGCATCCTCATCTCTTCTCACCTCATATTCTAAATGGATTGGGTTTTATGTTTGGTAGGCCATGGCATTAGACCGTATGTTGCTCGAATTCTTGTGGAACTTGATATTACAAAACGGTATGCCTCTATGGTTTGGCTCGGTTCCGAATCTTTGGAGTGCATCCAATCGATTGAAATGGAAGAATTTCCATTGTATTGCTTTCATTATAAAATGCTGGATCATTCTAAGGAGGTTTGTCCTATCCTGCTTTCTATGGTGGATGTTGGTCCCTTTGTTTTGATGGGGGATGATGTTGATGTGATTGCAGATACTGCTAATGGGTTGGTTGAGCTGGCTCTTAATGTGGAGGTTGTTAATAATGATCTATTTTGTGATAATGGTAATATTTATGTTGTGTCTCCTCTGTTTAATAAGGTGGGGCTTGACTCTACGAATACTTTAGAGCTAGGTGAAGTTATTTTTCAGCAAGATGGGTGTTTTATTTCGCCTATTGTGGTCTCTAAGCCTAGCCGAAAGTTCATTAAGAATGTTAAGCCCTTATGAACTTGCCAAAGGCTAACCAAGAATAGGGTGAATTTGTCTTTAAAAAATTTCTCAAACAAAATCACAATCTTAAATCAAACCAGCAGTAAGAAAGAACACACAGAATTTTATAGTGGTTCGGTCAACATGACCTATGTCCACTCCCTGTAGCCTCTCCTTCAGGTATTGCACTAAACTCAATGACTCTCCTATTGCTCTAACAGCAAGGTGGAGAAGACTGTACAAACCTCCTTTCCACATACTCTGGTGAGGTAAAGAACCCAACTTTTTTCTCTTCCTCCTAAAGTAAGCAGAGAACCCAACTCCTTTTGCTTCCTCCTGAAGCAGGCACATAACCTTGATTAAATATTAAAATAGACCTCTCTCAAACCTCCAAAGAATCAGTGACGATTACTGGAGAAGACCAATCGGATCCTTACCTTGCTTAGAGCAGCCTTTTTAAAACCCTTCACAACCCCACCCACCCACCCACAAGGTCCTCTATCTCTCTCCCTTGCTTTCCCTCTCCTCTTGGCTCTCTTAGGTCAAGACAACAACAAAAGATTATCTCTTGAGAAAATAAGAGTACTTTTGAATTAGGGCTCCAAATTTACCCTAATTTTCAACTAATCATTAAATATCATCTAGGACAATCGACAGTTTGTCCTGTATGATCAGTTCAAATTTAGCTCAATCAGGCAGGACGATTTGGGAGAGTCTGGAAAATTAGAAGGTTCATTTAATCAGATCATCTAGGATGATAGGATATCATCCTGTACGAATAGTTCAAGTCATCAAATATCATCCAGACCATCACCCTATATGGATGTCTGGACGATGGAAAACTAACTAGATCATCTAGGACAATCTCTCGATCGTCCGGGCCGATTAGTATAAAATGACAAATATCATCCAAAACATCATCCTAAATGGATTTATGGACAAAAAAATAACTTGATCATTTAGGCTGATCTCACGATCATCCCAGACAATAATTTTAATTCATGTACATATCGTTCAGAGCATTGCCCTTAATGAAGCCAGGCCGATTATTGATCATCCAAAAAGAACTATGGTTTATGAACTGATTATCCTGGATGATCCTGCGGTCGACCAGGATGATATGATCATGCAATTAAACCTTAATTGCTTTCCTTAATAACAAGATTAATTTAGGCATAATTGCACTACATCGTCTAGGACGATGTCCTAGATGATATCCAAAAATAAAACATACCTAAATAGACATTGCGGTTGATTCTTTTTTATTTGAGCCTATCATCCCTTACGATTATAATATCGTCCAGAATGATTCACTTAATTATGGCAGCCTTAACTAGGATGACCTTATTAGGTTTTCTTTTTTTAGCTGATCGTCTAGGAAAATTTTGGGACTGTCCCGGACATTGTGATAAAAAATAGAGAACACTAAAAACAGACAAAAAATATCTACTAGGTGTATGTGTGTAGGGTTACTTTGCATCAGGATCCATAATGTTGTAATGGACTCAAGAAAAGGTAAAAGACACTTGACGTACATTATAAGTAGAATCAGTCTTAGTATACCCAATCTTCTGCTGGTTCAATTTGCAATTTGATCTTAGGGTCCTGAAATGTTAGTAGGCAAGGTAATTATAGAAAAATAGAAATGTTTGCTATCATCAAAATTCTATTCCTTGAAATCAAATTTGCAACAATCTCACTCTTTTTTATGATGCAAACACAAAATAATTAAACTAGTTGAATAGAAACAGCGTGAATCAAGAAGTTCAAATTTTATTAAGGGATGAACATAGTACAACTAATCAATATAAAAGAACAAACATAGTATAACATAATCAACATAAAAGAACGAAGACAATAAAACATAAAATAGTACAACTACTCCCCCTTTTGACATCACAAAAATGAGGAGGGAACAAAAGACAAATAGAAATACAAACTTTAAAATAGAAGTAAACTATGTTGCAACACGAGCTTATGAGTTTATGATTTTGCTAATAACAAATATTGTGGCTAACTTTCTATTATCTACCAATATTTGCAATATATTTTTGTTTCTATATTAAGTAACATTACAGGATTATAGTCACCTTACAAAGCTTATGTTTTGGCATATAATATTCAATTTGTAATTTTCATTAATGTATTTTTTTTTATTTGTAAGGGTGTTTGCTTGGTTGTAAACTTGCTCACTTATTTCTCTTTTAGAGTTCTCTATTTTTGCTTATATCATCTGGGGCGATCCAAAAATTGTCCTGGATGATCAGCTAAAAATAGAAACCCTAATTAGGGCATCCTGGTTAAGGCAGGTGTCATTGAGTATATCATCCTGAATATTCTTTATATCAGTCGGGACGAAAGACTCAATTCAGAAAGAAACAGCCGCAAGATCTATTTAGCAATTATTTATTTTAGGACATCGTTGGTGACATTGTCCTAGACGATTCAATATAATTATGCCTAAATTAATCATGTAATTAAGGAATATAATTAAGATTTAATTGCTCGATCATATCATCATAGAAGATCGCAGGATCGGTTAGGATAATCAGTTCAAAATACCTCAGTTGTTCTTGGACGATCTACATCAAATAGCTTCTATTCAGGGTGATGCTCTGGATGACATATACTGATTTTAATTAATCATATAAGTTGATATATTATCAGCCTGGACGATATGTATAAAAACCTTCTGATCGTACCAAATCGTCCTGGCTGATTGAGCTTATTTTTTACTGATCTTACAGAACTATATTTATATTTTCCTGGATGATAATGTTAGTTTATTGTAATTAAGAGCTCGTTTGTAGCCCTTCTATTTAAGCTTTGATAATGGACTTTGTAAGTATCTTTGGCAGCCATTGAAGATTTGTTTAGGGTGGAGTTTGAGAGAGGGAGATGATCCTTGGAGGGGGTTTCAAGGGAGTGTGGAGGGGTTTTCAAATGGTTTCTCCGACATGCTTACATTTTAGTACCATCATATTCAAGGCTTGTCTTGAGGGAAGTTTTGGTAAAAAGAAGAAATCTTTGGTGTCAAAGGACCCGACTATTCAACCGCATCGGGGAAGGTGGAAGTGATTTTGTAAGGGCTTGTCCGCCTAGCTGTGGGAGCTAAAGGAGAGACACTGAGTTTAGTACAATACTTGGAGGATGCCTATGATGAGTGGACGTAGGTCAAGGTTGATTGAACCACTATAAATCTAATGTGTTCTTTCCTTTATTATTTTTGCAATTAAATTTCAGCACTTTGATTTTCTTTATGGTGAATTTTGGTTCGATTTAGTTTTGTGTTTTGATTGAAAGATTTATTTTAAAATACCAATTTACGCCTCTTTTGGTTAGCCTCGGGACTAGTTCATAAGGGCTTAACATCCCTAACAAACGTTTAAGTGGTATCCGAGCAGGATTCATAAAAATGAGTTTTTGAAAACTTTTGAATTTTGATTCATGGCTACTTTTTGTAATCGTAATATTGTGGAAGGTTATTCAATCACAAGACCACCTTTATTTGAAAATATTATTTTTGATTTTTGAAAAATTTGCATGTCTAATTTCTTGCAATAAATTGATTACCGAATGTGGCAAATGATTTTAACTTATTATTTTGTACAGTCACATGTAATACATAGAATTAAAACTTATATTCCTTTTAATCAATGGAGTAAGGAAGAATAAATAAAAGCTTAATTAAATGCTAAATCATTAAATTATTTTTTTTGTGCTTTAAATTCTGAAGATTGTATGTTTATTTCCATGTGCACGACTAACAAGAAAATTTGGGATAAATTTCACACCATATATGAAGGCACTAGTGAAATCAAGTAATCCAAGTGAAATATTTTAATGCATGATTATAAACTATTTTGCATGAAACCATATGAGACGATCTTAGAGATGTATACAAGGTTTATTTAAATAGTGACATTATTACATACTTTAGGTAAGGAACTTTCAAACTTTGAAAAAGTTAATAAAATTCTATGTTGTTTACTTGACAAGTTTGATGCCAAAGTTGTTGCTATTTGTGAATCAAAAAATTGAATGAATATTCGATTGATAATTTGATTGGTTCACTCATTGCCTACGAGTAAAGTTTGTGTCAAAGACTTTTGGATGTAGGTAAGACGATAGTGCTAAATGCTGAAGATACAGAGAAAAGTGACTTAGTAAGTGATAAAAGTGATAACATAACAAGCAAATTAGAAATCCCACTAGAGCACAAGCAAAAACATCAACAAAAGTGGAACAGAGGTAAAGATGGTAAGAATATTAAGATTTCCACTAACTTTATTTTCTTTGGATGTAGGAAATCTGGACATATGAAAAATCAGTGCTCTAATTTGAGAACTCTTCCTGCAAAAGAAAAGTGTAAAGCTAATAAAATTATAGAGATGATAAATAATGAATAGCAAAAAATCTTTTGGCTGAACCTAGCTTCTGAATCATCACACTAGGAGGAAGATGACGTTTAAATGCCTTATTTTTTTGTCTATTTATTTGTGTTGCTTTTTGTTAGTTATTTTCTATGTTTTTGTTTATTTAATTTTCTTCTCGATTTTGCTTTTCTTCATTTTGTTATTGCTTTGAGTTTTAAATTAGCTTTTATACTTAGTTTTTGAAGTTTTCTCTGATAAACATGTACATATTATAGTCTTTTTAAAAACAAATTTTTAAAATATATATATATATATATATATATATATATATATATATATATTCATTTTTTTTTTTCTTTTTTCTAAAAATGAAAAATCTACCTTATGTTTTTTCTTGAATTTTTATGTAAGTTGTGGTTGACTTCTCTAAAAATAATCAAAGGAAGGAAACTCATGATTTTGACTCTTAATCTCTGTTTCCTAAAATAGATTATTCTACTTTTGATTCAAAATATTCATCATATTTTAAATTGGATTTTGAAACTTAACTTTTTCATCTCCCTACATTTTATCTATCGCATAAAAATCTTTTGCAAGTTGTTAAATCCACCTCATTATTTTCTTAATCAAGTAGTTTGTTTTGTCAATAGTATGGGTTTGTTTTAGTTTTTCAAATATAAGAAAGGAAGTATATTTTGGTTTAAAAAAAAAAGAAAAAAATGGTTAATGATGCATAATCAAAAGATACACAATGATACCAAATTGAAAAAAAAAAGATACACAAAGTGTATCAAATATCAAAAAATGCGCAAAGTGCTCCAAACAACTAACAAGAGGCATAAAATGAGCCCACAAAAGGTCTGCTTACTTTTTTTGTATTAATTAAAGCTTAAGAAAACTTTTAATATTTTAAGTACTTGGGCTTGAAAATCATGATTCCTGATTCACCAATTTTCGCATTGATCTTCTATTAGATATGTTTTATGAAAGGAATTTTGGAAAAATTAGTGTTTTTTTTTCTAATTTGTTCCTTGATTTAGATATTGGATTAAAATTTTTTTTTAGCCTTTAAACGAACTTGAACTTGGTGTAATAATTTCCAAACTTCTAATTTTTACTGGATTATGCATTGCCAATCGATTCTTTACTAAGTTTTTGAATTAAATCAAGAGGTAACTTTCTCATTTTTAAAAGAATTTTTTATCACGGTTCATTTTTTTGTGTCCATTCTCTTTTTGATAATGTTAAAAGGAGGAGAATATACTTTTGTATTTATTTTTTTTAACTTTTTTTTTAAAGTAAAGACAACAAAAAATAACATTTTTTCATATTTTTTAAAGTTTTATTCTAGTATGGGAGAGATTAGGAGATAATGTTTTTTGATTTTTTAACAAATTCAACCTGTAATATTTGTCATCTTTAAAAATGGGGAGATTGTTGCAACTCGAGCTTATGAGTTTATGATTTTGATAATAAAAAATATTATGGCTCACTTCCTGTTATATACAAGTATTTGCAATATATTTTTATGTCTGTGTTCACTAACATTATAGGATTACAGTCACCTTACAAGGCTCAAGTTTTGGCAGAAAATGTTCTATTTGTAATTTTGTTTAATGTATTTTTTTTTTAGTTTATAAGGGTGTTTGCTTGCTTCTAACTATGCTCATTTATTTCTGTTTTAGATTTCTCTGATTTTGCTCACATCTTCTTGGTTGATCCAAAAGTTGGCTTGGACGATCACCTAAAAAAGAAACCCTAATTTGGGCATCATGCTTAAGGTAGCCGTCATTAAGCATATCGTCCTAGACGATCTTTGTATCGGCCGGGATGATAGGCTCAATTCAGAAAGAATTAACCACTAGATCTATTTAGGAATTGTTTATTTTAGAACATCGTTTAGGACATCATCCTGGATGATGCAACATAATTATGCCTAAATTAATCTGGTAATTAAGGAAAAAATTAAGGTTTAATTGCTCAATCATATCTTCCTAGATGATTCTAGGATCGGACAGGACGAACAGTTCAAAAAACCTTAGTTGTTCCTAGACGATCAACATGAGACAGCTTCTATTCAGGGCAATGATCTAGACGATATGTGCTTATTTGAACTAATCATACAAGATGTATACTATCGGCCTTGATGAAAGGAACAAAAACCTTATGATCATCCCAAATCATCCTAGCTGATTGAGCTTATTTTGTATTAATCGTACATGATGATATTGGACGATAATGTCAATTTATTGTAATTAAGAGCTCATTTGGAGCTCTTCGATTTAAGCTTTGATAAGGGACTTTGTAAGTGTCTTTGACAGCCATTGAAGAATAATTAAGGGTGGAGTTTGAAAGAGGGAGATGTTCCTTTGAGGGGGTTTCAAGGAAGTGTGGAGGGGGTTTTTCACGGTTGCTCATGCAAGCTTGCATCTTAGTATTATAAGATTTAAGGCTCATCTTGAGGGAAGTTTAGGAAAGAAGAAGATATCTTTGATGTCAAAGGACCCAGCTACTCCACTGCACAGGGGAAAGTGGAAGTGATTTTCTAAGGGCAGGATATTGAAGGTTGTATTTGGATTCCATGACATAAGTTATGATGTGTCCTAAGGAATATGGGGCTTCCTTTTATGTCCTGGATCTCTAATGCTCATCAGGTGCTTAATGTATTGAAAAATGAGATCAATATCAATAAATTTGAGGTGAGGAATAATTTAGAAAGTGGTTATCAAAATGTGTGGAGTGATATGAATTTGATCACCAACTTTTGAAAGAACTGAGGTACGAAGGACATGTTGGATTTTTCTAGCATCTTTTAGTAAGCTACTAGACTCTCCAATATGATAGGAGACAATAGTGTTCCTCAGAAAGTGATTGGATGGAGCCTAGTCATAATCGGGGTTATAAGACAAGATGTGAAGCTTGTCTCTAGTGGTGGTAAACTGTAGGAGCTCATTTTAGTCTTGATATGTGATTTCGATAGGATGCCTATTAACATAAGACTAAAAAGCAGTGAAGGAGAGTTAATGCAAAGGCTAGTAAAGAATTCAAACAATAATTCAGAATTAAAAGGGATGATAGCTATAAGGATAAAGGTAAGAGATGCGTGTGCAAATAAGTGGAGAATAGGAAAATAAAGTATGTGAGGGTTGAAAGTCATGGATAAAGGGATCCAGCTTGTCTTGTATTACAGATAAATGGCTTGGCCGGACGCCTCAGTGAAATGAGGGTCAAGATTGGCCCTTAAGGAGCATCCAAAAGTCATACGGGAGCGCTTTCCACCAGCCATTAACACAAAACCAGAGAAGGAATGAGAGCAAGGTGGATGGAAGGTTTGGGTGAGAAAATTTATTTTCAATCCTTTGTTTAAAAAGAAAATAGATCAATCATCCACGACGATTACAGAATCGTCCAAGACGATTAGGCAAAATAATTGCATCCATGATGATTGGTCAAAATGGCGGTATCATCATCCAGAATTATCAGACATTATACAGGACGATAAGATACAAGAGTTCATCCCGATGAGTCAAGCCGAATGATCGTTATAAAACATATATCGTCCAGGGCAATTAAGTGGATCGTCCAGGATGATGGGAAATAATTTATCGTACACACCAAATTAAAAGATGTGTACGTGTCACGACCCAGCCCGATAAGCTCACATAGTCGAGGCGGGAACGGATGGTCGAATAGTATGTCAAATATCTAATTACCAAAACTATCACCTTAATATTTGAAAGAGCCTCTAAAATATCAAATTTAAAACACATAAATATAAAATCAGGCATAACAATAAAATTACCTTTTCTGAGGTGCTCCTCTTCTACGGTATACATTTCCACCCCTACTCATTTTGATTTACTTAAACTTACCTGAAAAATGCTAACAACTAACATTAAGCCAAAGCTCAGTAAGTAAAATATAATTCTAAACTACATTAATCAAGGAAAACAACATAATATGCTAGATGTCAATTTCATAAAAACATAACATAAAATGATTTCTTACAAACATGTCATTTAAACATATCATATCATAAAATCATATATTTCCTTTTTATTTCCTTATTCATATCAATATACTTAGCTTTCTCATTTCATATATATTACAACCGTCACAGGAGCAACCGTCTAGTACCATAAAGGTACTCCTTTATTATTTTTCTTTTCCATATCCTTTACCATATTAACGAGCAGTAGTACAACATCACCAACTAGTACCATAAGTGCGTGAGCTTCATCAATTCAGCATGCACATACAAGCATTCAATATAACAAATATTTCATAATCATATCATCTTATTTCATCTTATTTCATATAACATGAAACCTTATCATATGATACCATAAAATATAACACATAATTTGCATGATCATTCATTTGATAAGAGTAAAGAATCATGATTGGTCTATTAAATCAAAGAACTTGAAAGAAACAAAAAACATTATTGTAATTAAAGAACAATGCATACTTACAGATTCGAGGGATTCAATTTTCACTCTAGTTCTCCTTCCTTTGAGGTCACCATAAAATATCTATAAGAATTAATTTCACCTTCAAAATTTAAAATAAAATCTTCTCTTTCTAAACCACCCTAAAATCTCTCTCTCTCCCTCTCCCTCTCTTCAAATAATCACATAAAGTACGTATATTCTAAAAAAAATTCATAATTTTATCTAATAATATAATTTAACCAAATTACCCCTTTACCATAATTCTAATTTAATTTAAATTAATTTTATTTTTTGATTTATTTTAAATTAATATTATAAAAATAGCATTTTGAGAAAAATCTCAAAATTTCATCATTAAAATACTCCTACAACCCTTAGGAATAATTTTTTTAGAGGTTTCATAAAAATCAACATTTGGGAAAAACCCTAATTTTCCAAATCTCAAAAGTCTTAAAGAAAAACTTATTTCCTTGCATAAAAGCATCTCCTAAACCTATCCTATCATTTTCTTAAAGAAAATCAAAGTTTCCCCTAAAACCCTAGATTCTTCTAATCAAAAACCTTTTAGAAAAGTAGAGAAATAATAATTATATTGCATACCTTAGCCTTCCTTTAGTCACCCTACATTTTTCCCCAAGCTTGGCCGTCTGAATCTGCCAACGGAGCCACCCATTCTCCTCTCCCGTCCGCATACCCCTCCACCTTCTCCTTGTTTATTTTGGTTCAGGGAGAAGAAAAGAAATGGGGACCTAATTCGGTCCCCTTAAGAAAAAGGGATTTCATAATATCATTTTTTTCCTCACTTAAATCATTCATGCTTAAATAAACACTAGGGGTACGTTGGGTATTATGATTCTCTAATTTTTATTTCCTAAATTAAGTAAAATTAAATATATGTTTTAGGTATCAAATTTTTTAGAATTTAACATAGAATTTTATAAAATTATTTTAGTCAAAATCCTTCAACTTTAAAATTTCACTTAAATTTCGTTGCGACACTTTGAAAAGTGTGCGAGGTCTAAAATGGTATTTTTCAGTTTTTACAATGCTTCCCTTCCAATAAAAAATTTTTTCCTCAAAATTTACAAACAACTTCTAGTTACAGTTCAATCAAAATCTTCCATTTCCATTAACATAGACATCAACACTAAAACAAAATAAACTAAACATTTAAAATATCATAATAAAATAATTTGATCAATCCCAAAAGATCTGACATGACATAACAAGATAAACTACTAAATTCAAAACACCAAAACATCAAATTTATCATTACAAGTCAATAAAAATAAACTATAAAGACATTTCAATTATCATTGTTAGCATCTATAGATTCATTGGGCTCTTGCTAAGTCAAAGTGTAAACTCACGGTCTGACATTCTTTCTAGATTAATTTTGTACTGAAACTGTAACTAATGTTTCTATCATCTTGGGTTTTCCATAATTCCTCTGTGAAGGTGCTTCATTAGATCTCATTTCTACTGAAGTCTTCTGAACTAATGCAGGACAATATTTTTCTATGTGTCACTGATGACACTAATAACAAGTGTTTGAACCAACCAAACATTCACCTTTATGTAATCTTCCACACTTAGTATAAGGTTCCGGGCCTTATATTACAATTGCACCACAAACTCCACTAGGACTAAACTTTGGCTTCTTTCCATTTGATCCCTTAGTCTAATTACTTTGAATATCCTCTTCAGAACTCTTCCTTTTATATTGGTCCTTTGTTTTCTAAGTAGCTTGCAAATCTGATTCAATACTTCGGGATCTCTCTACCAAAATTGAATATTCCTAAATGCCAAAAGGAATCAATGGCTGTCTAATAACATCCTTCAACCCAGGTAAGAAATGATGACATTTTTCTTCTGCATTGTGTATCATATGTGAGGCATATCTGGAAAGTCTAGTGAAATCGGCCTCATATTGAGTAATTATTCTATCATCTTGCACTAATCTGTAGAATTAATCTTACATCTGTCTTCTAGTAGACATCGGTACATACAAATTTATAAATACTTTGACAAACTCCTCCCAAGTAACTTGGTTGTTAGGTCTTCCTCCAAAAGTCTCTTGTTATTGACTTCTCCACCATCTCTCTGCTTCCTCATTAAAGGCATAGGTAGTTAGAAACCCTTCTATCTTGAGGTCATAACATTCCTTCCAATACCTTTTCAATCCTCATTAAGTAGTCCTCCGCCTCTATAGGTCCAGCACCTATGAACGATGGAGGCTTCATGTCATGGAATAATTTTAGGTTTTTGTCCATCATAGTGCTTCCATTTCCCCCAACCTTAGTTTGAGTGCTCTTTATCATTTGGGCCATAGGTGCCATAATTTGTGCAAAGGATTCCATAGTAAAATTGAAGCTACTACTTGAAGGCTCTACTACAAATGGTATCTCCTTCTTAATCTCTTCCGTAGTGCCATCAGTCGCATCGTTTTCAGTGTCCATGGATCTGAGATATAACCAATGAAATAGAATTAGCAGTCTATAATACACATACCCTATACCTTAACTAACCTAAACAATCATCATATTGGCTCTTTCATATTGATCAATATTCCTAAACCTTTACTCTGATACCACTTATATCATGACCCGACCCAATGAGCTCGAATAGGCGAGGCGGGAATGGATGGTCGGACATGAGGTCAAATTTCTAATTCCTAAAAGTATCACCTTAACAATTGAAAGAGTCTCTAAAACATCAAATTTAAAACACATAAATATAAAATAAGGCATAACCATAAAATTACCTTTTCTCAGGTGCTCCTCTTCTACGGTATACATTGTCCCCCTTCTACTCATTTTGATTTACTTAAACTTACATGAAAAATGTTAACAACTAACATGAAGCCAAAGCTCATTAAGTAAAACACAAATCTAAACTACAATAATCAAGGCAAATTACATAATATGCTGGATGTCATTTTCATTACAATATAACATAAAAGATTTCTTACAAACATGCTATTTAAACATATCATATCATAAAATCATATCTTACATTTTCATTTTCATATTCATATCAATATACTTAGCTTTCTCATTTCGAATATATTACAACAGTTACAGGAGCCACCGTCTTGTACCATAAAGGTAGTCCTTTATTATTTTAATTATTCATATCCTTTACCATATTAACATGCATGAGTACAACGTCCCCAGCTAGTATTATAAAAGGGTGAGCTCCATCAATTCAGCATGCACATACAAGCATTACATATAACAAATTTTTCATAATCATATCATATCATTTCATCTTATTTTATATAACATATAAACCTTATCATATGATACCATAAAATACAACATGTAATTTACATGATCATTCATTTAATAAGAGTAAAGAATCATGATTGGTATATCAAATCATTTAACTTGAAAGTAACAAAAGATATTACTTTAATTAAAGAGCAATGCATACTAACAGATTTGTGGGATTCAATTTTCACATTAGTTCTCCTTCCTTCGAGGTCACTACAAGACACCTATAAGAATTAATTTAATTTTTAAAATATTCATAATAAATTTAAAATAAAATCTTCTCTTTCTAAACCACCCTAAACTCTCTCTCCCTCTCTCCCTCTCCCTCTCTCCAAATAGTCACATAAAGCATGCATGTTCTAAAAAAAATTCATAATTTTGTCTAATTACATAATTTAACCAAATTAACGCTTTACCCTAATTCGAATTTAATTTAAATTAAATTTTATTTTAGAATTATTTTAAATTAAAATTATTAAAATATCATTTTTGTTAAGAAAATCTCAAAATTTTATCATTAGAATACTCCTACAACCCTTAGGAATAATTTTTGTTAAGAGATTTCATAAAAAAAAATATTTGGGAAAAACCCTAATTGTCCAAATCTCAAAAGTTTTAAAGAAAATCTCATTTCCTTGCATAAAGCATCTCCTAAACCTATCCAATCATTTTCTTAATGAAAATCAAAATTTCCCTTAAAACCCTAGATTCTTCTGTTCCTTAAATATTTGAGAAGAGTAGAGAAATAATAATTCTAATGCATACCTTAGCCTTCCCTTAGTCTCCCCTACATTTTTCCCCAAGCTTGGCCACTGGAATCAGCCATCGGAGCCACCCGTTGTCCTCTCTCGTCCACCTTCTCGTCCGCCTTCTCCTTATTTCATTCAGTTCAGGCAGAAGAAAAGAAATTGGGTCTGAATAGACCTTAAGTGAAAGGGATTTCATAATGTCAATTTTACCCTCACTTAAATCATTAATGCTTAAATAAACACTAGGGGTACTTTGGGTATTATGAGACTTATCTAATTTTTATTTCCTAAAGTAAGAAAAAATAAATATAAGTTTGATATATCAAATTTCTTAGAATTTTGCATAAAACTTTATAAAATTATTTTCGTTGAAATCTGACAATTTTGAAATTTCACTTAAATTTCATCGCAGTGCTTTGAAAAGAGTGTGTGGTCTAAAATAGCATTTTTTTAGTTTTACAATTGGAACATGACACAAGGATCATCCAGGACTAAAAGGTGGATCATCTTGGACGATCACCAACATTTGAGCAAAAATTGAGAAGATCGTCTAAGATGAGGAGGATCGTTCAGGACGATAACAAATAATTGAAGTAGAAGATGATCAGATCATCTAGGATGATAATGTATCATCTAGGATGATCAAAAATGGTGAATTCATATCAACCATTAGATGAAGATTTAAGAGTGGATTGAATGCTTCAACTAGGATGATATAAATATCGTCCAAGACGATGTGACCAAAGATTGAAAATCTGGAGATGGATGGAGATGATCAGAAAAGGAAAAAAAATACTGAAGGATAAAAATATAAAAAGAAAAGGGTAATAAATATGACAAAAGAAACAAATTTAAAGTTTTTTTTGTTTTTTTTAAACAAAGCATAAAAATCATAAATTCTCCAGGAGATTGAATTAAAAATTTATAAGAACACTGAGTTAACATCGTCGAAATTGAAAAAATAGTATAATAGCCAATTGTAATGGCCCTAACTTAGACTTCTCTCAGGGAAAATCATCTTTTGAAAATAAAAGTCCTAACTCAGAAAAATCAATTGGAAAAGAAAAAGAGATTCGTTCAAAACTTAGTTCCAAAAAATATCTTATAGAACAATATAATAAAGTAATTTGTCACAATGTCAAAATTCAAAATCAATCTTTTAAAAATATCAAGTGACACATGAATTCTTCTAAAATTTAAAAGAATTTAAAGACAAGGAAGCTTACCATTTATGGGCTCATTTTATGCCTATTGTCAATTGATTGGCGCACTTTGCACTTCTTTTGATTTTTGATACATTTTGTAAATCTTTCAAATTTTTTTTAGTGATCATTATGGATCTTTTAAATTTTTGTTCTTTTTGTGGTTCATTTTATGTCCTTATCATTTTTTTCAATCTAGATCTTTTTTCAAAAATATTAATTACTCTCAGTTATGAGCAAATCTTCCATATATTAATGAAGGAAAACTCATTCTCTATTATAAGGATGAATAAGCCACAAAATAGAATCAAATTCATATGATAAATGCAACGAAAAGATTTTTAAAAAATTGAAAGTAATAGAAAGCCTTTCAATATAATTTGTATAAGATAGATTACTATAGTAAGATTGAAAAGATCTCAATCACAAAGTCCAGTTATTAATTTCAGATAGATTTTTGTTTAGAAGAAAAACATTACACCAATAAAAGAGGTTAGAGGAAGGAAAACAATCAATGGTGTTTCTCCCTTTAATTGATTTAGAGATGTAAAACATTGACTACAAATTTTCAAAAACAAAAAACAATACATAAAATATTTTTTAATTAGTGAGCAGAAAGAAAAGAAGAACAACTAAAATAATAGACATAAAATGCAAAAAATAAAAGCAAGTTAAAAATAAAACAAATAAATCTGAATCAAATAAAAGAGTAGAAAAATAACAAGTAACAAAATAAAAAATTCAGAATTAAAAAAAAAAAAACAAGTTCATGCATTTATGTCAATCACACTTAATCATGTTCTTAAGATTCTTAAAGTGTCAAAAGCCACTGGTTTAGTAAAGATGTCAGCTAGTTGATTCTCAGTTGTAACATGGTGTAACTCAATGTCTCCTTCGGTCACATCGTCTTTAATAAAGTGATGTCTTATATCAATGTGTTTAGTTATTGAATGTTAGATTTGATTCTTAAAGATGCAGATGGTACTAGTTTTGTCATAAAGGATTAAAATTTTCCTTATAAGTAATCCTAAATCTAGAATTTATTACTTAAACTGAAGGACTTGGGCCACGCAACTCCATAAGGAAATGTACTCAGCTTGAGCAGTGGAAAGTAAAATAGAGTTTTATTTTCTACTAAACCAGGAAACTAAAGACTGTCCTATAAATTAGCAAGTCTCAGAAATATTATTTCTATCAACCCTACATCCTGCAAAATCAGAATCAGAATATCCAATAATCTCAAAAGAAGTGTTGTGCCTAGGATACTAGATTCCTATGTTTTGGATCCCCAAAAGATATTTAAAAATTCTCTTTACTATAGTCCGGTGGGATTCTTTAGAATCAGCTTGAAATCTAGCACATAGATAAATACTAAACATTATATCAGGTCAGCTATCAGTTAGGTAAAGTAAAGATCCAATCATCCCTCTGTACTTCTTTTGATGAACGTATTTTCTATTTGAGTCCTTATCCAATAGAACACTAGAGTTTATGAGAGTATTTATTTACTTGGCTTTATCCATTTCATATTTCTTTAAGATGTATTTTATGTACTTTGATTGATTTAAAAAGGTTTCATCATTTAATTATCTTATACTAAAACCCAAAAAGTAGGACAACCCTCTTATCATACTCATCTTAAACTCCAAACTAATTATTTTAGAAAAATCATCACATAGCTTTTTATCAAAAGATTCAAAAAGTATATCATCAACATAGGTCTGAACAATGAGTAACTCATCTTTTACTTTCATAAGAAAAAGTGTGGTGTCTAAGCTCCCCTTAAAATACTCCCTCTTTAGTAGAAATGTGCTAATCCTCTCATACCAAGCTCTTGGTGCCTATTTTAATTTATATAAGACTTTTTTTTTTTAATTTGAAAACATGATTTAGAAATTAGGAACTCTCAAAACCTTGAGGTTTTTCTACAAACACATCCTCATTTATTACCCAATTTAAAATGTCACTCTTAACATCTATTTGATAAACCTTAAATCACTTATAACAGGCAAAGGCTAGTAGCACTCTAATGGCTTCCAATCAACCTATAGGGGCAAAGGTCTGCTCAAAATAAATACCTTCTATTTTATTGTACCCCTTAGCCACCAATCTCACCTTATTCCTAATCACCACACAAGAATCATACATGTTATTCTCAAAGACTCATTTGGTTCCAACTACACTTTATCCCTTTGGTCTTTCTACAAGCTCCCAAATATTATTCCTAAAAAATTGTTTAATTCCTCTTGTATGGGTATGATCCAAAACTCATTAGACAAGATTTGATTAATGTTGGTGGGTTCAGCCATTGAGATAAAGGCAGAGTGGTTCACTTCCTCCCTAAGTCTATGCCTAATTTTAAAACCTTTAGAAGTGTCCCCTAAGATCTATTCTTTAGGATGACTCAAATAATATCTTCAATCTCTAGGCATAGTGTGTGTAGGTTCAACTCTTTCTTCTAGATTTGTATTCTCTACTCTTTGGGTAATCTCACATACTCCTTCAGTGTTTTGGGATTATACCCTCTCCTCCAAATTTTCAACATTTTTTGGAAATTTATCCAACACCATCTTCATCCTAAACTTTAGACTTCTTAGGATCAGATTCATCACACAATACATGAGCAGTCTCCTCCACCACCTATATCCTCTTATTAAACACCCTAAAAGATTTCCCAATACTTGAATATGCTAAGAACACTTATTCATCAAATTTTGGGTTAAATTTTCCTAAATGTAACTTCTCATTATTATGAATAAAAACCTTATAACCAAACACATGGTGGTGGGAAAGGTTAGGTGTCCTACCCTTAAGGATCTCATAGGATGTCTTATCATATTTAGATCAAACATTCAACCTATTCAACATAAAACAAGTTGTGTTTACCACTTTAGCCTAAAAGTATTTTGGAAGTGAATACTCAACAAACACGGCTCTAGCAGCTTCTACTAATATCCAAATCTTCCTTTCAGCTACCCCGTTTTTCTTAAGGGGTCCTAGGAGCTGAGAAGTTTTGGCTAATCCCCTTATCCTCACAAAAGACTCCAAATCTCTCATTTTCAAACTCTTTTTTATGGGCACTATGGATGATGATGATCTCATAACCTAATTTTTTTTTAATCTAAGTAAAGAATGATCTAAACTCATCTAAAGAATCACTCTTTTGAGACAAAAATATAATCCAAGTGAACCTCGAGTAGGCATCTACAATCACAAAACCATAGATTTTCCCCCTAAGCTAGCAGTTCTAATGGGTCCAAATAAATCTATGTGAAGGACTCCTAAATGTCCAGAGGTGTTAATGTCCTCAATGGAATTGAAAGAAGACTGAACTTGCTTTCCTAGTTGACAAGCATCACACAGGTGATCCTTAGTGAACTTAAGTTTTGGGACACCACTAACTAGGTCCTTTTGGGTGAATATTTTAAGGGTTTTCATATTGGCATGACATAACCTCCTATGCCGTAACCAAGAATTATCATCAACCATTTTTAAACTTAAAGATGCATCATATTTAATATAATTTAAGTCAACCATGTAAAGATTGTTAATCCATTTTCCTTATAAAATAGTGTTGTTATTTAAGCTAAATATGCATGTATTTGACAAAAATTTTATTATAAGGCCCTTATCGCAAAGCTAACTGATGTTGAGCAAGTTTTGTTTGAGTCCATCTACTAGAAAAACATTTTCAATCAATAGGTTTTTAGAGTTTCCAATTATACCTGTGCCCACCACTTTCCAGGTGGTGTTGTCTCTAAGAGTAACCTAGCCTCCAGCCCTGGCCTTTAGCGAGATGAATTGATTGGCATTTCCAGTCATGTGTCGTGAGCATGTGTTGTCCAGGTATCACATGCTCTCACAAGATCTTTGGTGAGAGCACACCTACAAAATTATCAAACGTCAGATTTAGGAACCCAACTAAAAGTGGGTTCCTTCTTATGGAAAGAAGAATGCAATGCATATATATTATATTGTGAATCATGCAATTTGGGTCTCCACACCTCAATGTGTACAATGGTGAACAGTGCAAGTGTGTTAAATGTGTCCTAGCATGTCACATGAAAAATATCTAACACCAGGAAAAGGGTTTACTAGTCTACTCGAGTGGTGATGCTTCTTTTTAAGGTTATATGATGCATGTAATGAAGGTTTATAATTTTCAAAAGCTTTGAGTTTTTCTTTCAACGCTTTAGTTTTTGTACTCATAAGTTGTCACTTCAATTTTTAACTGATATTCATTTTTATTTATTTCCCATGCAAGCTCCTCTAATTTCTTAAACTCTTTCTCTAACTCAACATAAGATGACTTCAGGGAATTATGTTGATCAGTTAATTCAATTTGCTTTTTATTTAATGCATCAAACTCATCAAGTAACATTCAAATTTTACTAAGGGACAACACAGTACAACTAATCAACATAAAAAAAAATAAACACAATACAGCATAATCAACATAAAAGGCCAAACACAGTATAACATAGAACAATACAACTAGCTCTGATACCACTTGAAAGTTCATTAGGGATGTTAAATGAAATTCACTATCTCATATTTTGAAACTGTTGAGATGCAGGGGATACCAAAATTTAAGACAACCCCAGGGTTGATTAGTATCCAGAGTTCGCATCCATTTAGAAAATAAGAATTAGTAAAGATCCCATAATCATTTAGACAAAGTTTAAAATAACAAATTAAAAGTAAAAAAAAAAAAGAAATTTACAATTCAATAATAAATTCCAAAAGTTTGGTATCAATTCGCCAAACTTTATGATCATAAGATCTATCTTCAAGTGTATCTCTGCTATGTTGTTATCCAAGGGAAAAACTATTTGCATTTTTAGTGATATAAAAGGGAAGAAGAACCTCTCAAACTGTTCTTCTCTTTGTGATCAGACATCTTTCTTCTAGGTATTTCTTTCACCGGTCTGATATCTTGTAGTTCTTTGAACATCTTGTGTTTAGAACTTGAAGAACCAAGCTCCAAAGAAGAGACTTTTTTATTCTTCAATAAGACAATTTTTTTGAACTTTAAACTGATTGAAGAATTAACAAAAATGGTTGAAGAATTAGGAGAAATGGTTTTATAAAAACCATCTTTTGTTTCATCAACATTAATAGACCTTTCAGAAATATTTGATGTCTTAATAGTTGAATCCAAAATCTGCCCATTCTCAAATTTCTCCTTAACCGCCTCCATCATTTGTGGAATTTGAATTTCAAAATTCCCAACAACCTTCAGACTATCCTCTGAATAACAGTAGATACGTTATTATCTTCAATTAAACCTTCCTCCAGCAAATGTCCAACTGGATTTGTTGGAGAAGAAATCAGCTCCAGCTCCTTTTCATCCTTCTTTTCTGCCTCCATGAGAGTTGAGTTAGTTGGAGAGAAAGACATCTCATCAACCTTAATACTTGAATTTTCATCAGCACTGAATTCTCCTAACAAACTAGCACCATATTATCCACATCAGCCAAAATTTTAAACGAAATAGATTCAAAAACTTAATCCCGAGAATCCATGCTGATTTTCAAATTCTAGTTAACTACCACTTCTTCTCCTTCCTTGAATCCAGCATTTTCTTCAATTTGACTTGCAACTTTCACTGGATCAGACATCAATTTGATCATGTTCCCATTTGCCAATGTTTGTACAATTTCTTCTGGATCAGCATGAACAGTTTCTTCACTTCTACAGCCCGTTCCAGATTTTTCAGCAGTTGAAAAAATCTTTGATTTCAATTGATTTCTTCTTGTTTTTGAATCTAACTTGCATCCAAGGACCATAAAGATTATCATTATCATTTGACATGGGAGGGATTTCCTCAACATTAGGACAAATTGAATCAATATGCCATATTCTCCCACATTTGAAACAAAGCGATGAAAGATTTTCGTATTCAAACTTTTGAAAAATCTTCCATGCAACCCTTCAACCCATATTCCAGAAGGGAGTTTAGAGTTCAAATTAACTTGAATAAAGGCTCTAGCAAATTCTCTTCTTCCCCACCTAAACATATTACCATCTAATAGTAATGGAGTTCCAATTCTAGTTATATTAGACTCATCCCAGCAGTGAAGGGGTAAATGAGGAAGACGAACCCAGATCAGAGATGAAACATTTTCCAACGAATTAGGAGAGAAGTTAGGAGACCATTTGTCTAACCCAACTGCAAAGCCCCCAACAAACCATGGACCTCCATTAAGGACTTCTTCCATGGCTTCATAAGATTGAAAGGAACAAAGTAACCAATCTAGACCAAGAATGGTTAAATTGAATCCTCCATATTTCTTCCATTGCTTTCTTAACTAAATGGCACATTTAGAGAAAGGTAAATTTTTCCCAAGAATTTTAACAACCAAAGATTTACTCAAAACTTGAATATTGGATTTTTCCTTATCCAAATACAGTTTAACAAACTTTAAATATTCAATCTCTTCAAGATTTTTATTCCAATTAATTTTAATGTGTGGTTTTTTAATCCACACATTAGAATTTTCAAAATTTGAAGAAATAATTGGATTATTGATATTGACATTAGCCTTGTCAATCTCCTTCTCATTCTTCAAAATTTCAACAAAGCTTCTCCTTGAAGAAGAAGCTTCTTTGTCATTTGCTCCAAAAAACAAACCGGTAAAGGAGATTTAGGTAACTTGTAAGAAGCCAAAATTACCTCTTTCCCTTTACTTGAATCCGACACTGACTTATGTTTAGCCAACAAGACTCCCTCTTTGATAATAATAGGAGATTCCAAAACACAAAGATTGTGAGGAGAGATGCGTTTGAAGGAGAATCTACCTTTTGAATCCAACATAATTGGACTCGCGGTAGATAAAATGGATTTGGTGTTCTAGTCATCCATAGATGACCGTCCACCTTCTACCATCTCCAATCTTTGCACCCGAAATCTTCAAACTCTCTTTCCAAATCCTTTCTAGAATTGTGGAGCTTCTCTCTCTTCCCTTTGGCCGTCCAAGCATTTAAATTATAGCGAGTTTATTTAATCCCTCAAATTAATGGGTTAGATGCAATGCTCAATACACTTGATAGATTCAATAACTGTTATGCCAGGAGAATAGGAGGAAGGTTGAAATTGGATAGCTAAACATCTATATTCCTTACATGAAATAATAGCCCATAGATTTTAATCTTTCTTGATTTGAGGAAATATAGATGGGTAAATCCACATATGCGCAGTTCAAGTTTTGGGATAAAAAATTGGACAAATCGGACTATATTTTTTAGATAAATGTAATCCAACTCATCGAGTATTGAGTTTATTTAGATTGGTTTACTTCGGTTTGAATCAATCAGATTAGATCCAATCCAATTTAATTTAATTTTGTTATATATATATATATATATATATATATATATATATATATATATATTATTTTTAGAACTTGTCCTTAAAAAATAAAACATAAATTTTAATTTTATAATATAATTTTATAGATAGTATTTTCTTTAATTATTTGAGTTAATTAAAATTTTTTATGAAAATACATTTAGACTTTTTTATATGATTTTAATTTAATTTTTTATATTTGTTTTTTTTTTAATTTTAATATTCTCTCTTCTTGACATGCATTAAATAGTATTCAATTCATGCATGTGTGGGCTCAATTGATTCATCTTGATGAGCCAATCAGTACAATGCAACTAGAATCATAAGATGAGTCCCCGATAAAAAATATTACGTGAGATATGGTTTTGTACTTGAATGATTTGGGTGCACGGATTCATGTAAATATGTTCAAAAATAAAGGCCATCTCGATAACATATATCTTCAAATATAAAGATGAACAAAATGCATCTGACCAATCAAATTCTATAGATAATGGCCAATTGGGGTAATAGTGAGCAACTTGACCTTCTGTCGCACTATCACATAAAAATGTAAGATATGGACTAACCTATAAGATATGCAAGAAGATAATGGGACTGATCCGTGCTAAAATAATGCATAAGGGTATGAAAGAAGTAAATATCCTTAAGCTACCTAAACTCTACTAATCCAACTGATTAGTCCTTTGGCACTAATCAAAGATCAATTCCTTAAACCAATTTCACTAAAACAAACTACACCGTCACGACCCAATATGTCACAAACCCTTATATCATATTGGTCATATCATGTCATATGCATAACTGACATTTCCCGATTGTAATAAGTTTTTTTTGGGACTTTTCTGTATAACTGATTGTTTCTTAGTAGGGAAGGGGAATAATGTTGTTTTCATCATGTTAGTCAAAATTGTAATAAGTTAGCTCATTATTGTGCTTATTTAGCTTTTTCTAATGAGTTTTTTAGGGACTTTTTTTGTGAGAATGAACTACCTCCTTCTTTTATTCAAATTGTGAAGGAAGATTGTGTTAAGGTAGTTTTTTCTCACTAGTTTGTATTTAGGTTTCTTGCATTTCCTTTGCTTTAATCGATGCAATTTTGCATTCTTCAAAAAAAAAAACTTACAATGCCCAGGATCTTATTTAGTTATTTTGTATGAATTCTTCTATATATTAACAAAACAAAGCCACTAACAACTTCAAAGTATTGAAAATAAAATCATCATTTTCTTTTTACTTTAAGTTAATGTATCATATGAATAAAATTATTTATTTACAACCGCCATGATCCCTATCACTATCATCATCAATATAATGTACAATAACTCGAAAAACAACATAAAGCATGCCTTTAATCTTGCCCTTTACTTTATCTATTCAACATTTTTCCTTTTTCATTTTTTTGCCCTGAAATGAACACATAGTAAATAAGAATGAGCAATTCTTACTCAACAAGTTATCTAACACCTACCTTATATTACTCAATATAACCACATACATAAATCTAACATATGATTTCATTATTACAATAAAGACAAAAAGGCAGGTCATCTTGACATAATAGAGTAGGAATAATTATAAAACATGAAAATTTTACTTCACAACATTGATACTAGGTGCAGTACTTCAGTATATCAATTATTATATTGTACAACATTCAATGTGAACATATTATTAGCATAAAGATAGATGTTAGATTACAATAATAAAATAATTGAAGTATTAAACATGACATTAACTTTCACATGTACGTCATTACATCACATTACATCTATTTCCTGGGGCCCTTATACATCCTATCTATTTAACATGTATTGTATTAGACCCTTGTGCCTCCCATGCAATTCACACATATAGTAAAAAGCATTTATGAATCATAATTTTTTTTCTAAAGAAAATTTATAAAAACATTTTGAACATTCATTATTATATAGCCACATTTATAATTGTCCACGATACTCACAAAAATACTTAAATTTCATGAAATTAAAAATACATGATGAAAATAATTTTTTTTCTTTTTAACATGATCGCAACATTATATTCTACAGTATACCAAAAGTTACGTGAAGGAAAGTGTTTCAAACTTCATTTACTCAATTAAATTACCAAAACTCACACACAAATAAACCAAAATAAAAATTCAGATATGTTAGTGATAATCTGCCTCGATCTAGAAAACTTTTCCCACTAACTCGTTGGTTAAAATTGGCTCTAATACCTCAAAAACCAACTTTCCCTATATATGATATCTCTCTAGTTTCACCCATCAAAAGGATAAGAATAATATCAAGAAATTGATTGGATATTTTTAAACCTATCACCATAATGCTAATTCTTCAGCATCGTAGTTCTCCCAAGGAGAATTCCAAAAAATTAGGTAGAGTGCTTAAACCTATAGCACCAACCCGACGTACCACCATGTTCCATTCTTTTAGGCCCTATTCTAACAAAGATGGTATCACCCAACCAGAATTATAGCTTCATAGTGCTCCCAAAAAAACTTTTTAGTACTTAACATTTTATTTTCCAATTTAAACTATAATTTTATTTTATCATTATTTTAAACATAAAATAACTTTAAATATTTATAGAGATTTAATAAATATTAAAAAAACAAGAAATTTTTTCCAAGTATAATTTTAATCATCTTTATATATGAAGTTAATATAGATTGCCAGTTATTCCTCTTACCTTCTATTGGACAAGTACCAGAGCCCTGCATGGGGTACCCATACCCACACCAACCCATATACCTACCCATACCCATTGGATATGGGTTGGTATGAGAACACGTATAGCCTCATGGCTGGGTTTGGGTGGCTACTTAACATTGAGTGAAAAAAAGATTTACGTTGTTAATCATTGTATGTTGTATATTAGAGCAATCTTTATGACATAGTACTCAGCCCTGAATCATGCTGCGATAATGATAAGTTATAATATGGGGCTTAAAGGTTTGCATTCAAAGAAAATGGAAACAAGCCTCAAGTCCATCAGTCCATGGAGGACTGCATTCAAAAACATGAAAAGTTGTTATGTATGGGTTGGTACAACATCTGAAAAGTTTCCATGGGTGGGTGTGGGTAGGCAAAGCCTACCCATGCATAGAGTTAGTACCCAATGGATACCCATGTAGGATCCCCTGTAGGGCTTTGACAAGTAGCCAACTTAACCTCAAGTAAATTCACTAAGATCTTAATGGAGGCTACCTCTTTAGCAATAACTACCTCAACTGGGGTCAAGTGGGAGATCACCCTACCATTCTTATTATTTTAGGGATGTCCTAACAACACAAAGAGAGCACCAATTAACCTAGACTTATCTCTGCCTCAACTCCAGCGATATGTTCTAATGAATCCATAACCTTATTATGTGGCATGTAAACATTTTTATTGTAACTAGTTAATTATTTACTCTCTTTTCCAAAAGAGGGGAGACAGGCTGCATGGATACTTGGATGGTCTAAGGACTTATTTTAGTAACCTTCATTTTACTTTGTTCAACCCTCTCTTCCTATAAGAGGTGAATTACTTCCCTCCTCACTTATTTAGCACTCAACATGGATAACTGGACATAGTCCATTCTCTCTTAGTCACAACACAGAAGTGTTCAACAAAATATTCAAAGGTGTAAGAACATTAATCGCTGAACTGCTACATATAATAGAAAGAAGTGGGTAGCATTGAAATACTATTATTATGAGAATCAACATGATGCCTAAGGCTATAGTAAAAATAGGGAAATAAATTTATGCTTACTTTCCTTTTAACTATTTGATAACCATAATAATTGCTCTCCAATAAATTACTTATCCCTTTAAAAACTCATAGTTTAAAGGATCAAGTGAATTAGAAATCTAAATGTAAACTCATTCATACATTCTCATGTGCTTGACAAGTATTTCATTGATTCCCATAGAAGGATCCAAATTTGATAGATCATGTAATTAAGAGTCATTTAAGGGTGGTCATCCTCAATCATTACTATATGGAAGCTAAGGAGTTGGACCTACCTTGGCAATGTAATCTAAGGAAGGTTTCCTCTTAAAGAAATCCCATGTGTCACGCAAGACTCTCCATATCATGAGGACTCATCCCTCCAGAGGGAGGCACCCTTGACGCATCATCACCTCAAAAACCAACTATCATTGGATGTTGTGAACCCAACCACACAGAGGGATAAGTAAAATAAAAATATAAGCTTTCTTTTTTATGCTTAGCTAACAATGAAGTTCAGTAGTCCTATAGTTCATCTGACTTTCCCTTCATACCACAATGCCTATAATAAACCTCACCCAAGAGGTCACCATCATTGCAAAAGAACTTGTTCACAAAATTCTTTCCAACTCAATCCATTTGAAAACTAGCCTTCACTTACTCACCCAACAGACACTTAGTGCAGGAAACTCATCCCAAAGTCCAAAACCTAGGCAAAAGAATATTGATCATATCATTTGTCCGTCAAGTCTTTACATGTGTCTTGAGTAGTTTGTACTTGGTCTAATTTATTATTGCCTTTTTTATGTAGCCTTCTCTATAGCCCTTAAATCCTTATAAATAAGGATGTCAAGACACATTTGATCTTTAGATGTTTTACATGGCCATCAAAATATCTTACTTCCAAAAATATTATTTCTCCTTTCATTTGAGCATAGCCGATGTCGTGCTCTCGCTCTCACTCTCTAGAGTGTTTTAGGGCATTGCCCTAGTCGCCCCTTCCTGTCCTTTCGACTGCTCCTCCTCTGCATTTCATGCTGGGTGCTTCTTCTCGAGTGGCTCAGAGAAGCTTTCTTCTCCTTGTTGTTCTACTCTTCGCAGTTTTAATTTTATTTCTTTTTTTATGGCACCTCCATGATTTTATGATCCTGGTTTTTTTGTTGGATCCTCCTCTCTTTCATTTAAGGATGCTCTTTTTGGTTCTTCACCTTCTTCTATTTCCTTTTCCGAACTTAAGGTTTCTTCTCATAGAGGTTTTCCTGACATATGGATTTCGAAGGCGGACATCAAGTCGCTGACTGCTCCTTTTGAATTTTCTCTGGTTGGAAAATTTTGAGGCCGTAAGATATCACTTAATGCAATTAGGAGTTTCTTTTTTAAGCTTAAGCTTAATGGGGATGTTTCCATCACAGTTTTGAACCAGTGTAATTTTTTATTAAGGTCTTTAATGAATAGGATTATTATAGGGTTTTTTCTCATAGATCATGTTTTGTGAGTAATTCCTATATAAAATTGATTAAATGGTCACCTAACTTGGATATTGAGATTGAATCTCTTGTTATCCCCATTTGGATTTCCTTCCCTAACCTTCGACCTCATTTGTTTACCCCGTGTATTCTTCATGGATTAGGTTTGATTTTTGGCAAACCCTGGAAAACGAACAATACTACATCCACTGGTTCACATACATCTGTTGCGCGCGTTTTAGTAGAACTAGATGTGTCCAAATAGTTCCCGAAAAAAATATGGATTGTCCTTAATAGTATTGGGTATGTTCAATATGTGGTTTTCGAAGAATTTCTTTAGTAATGTGCGCATTATTTAGCTTTGGGCCATTCAAAACTGGTTGTAAAATTCTTCACACAAACCTTGTTTCCTCTGCCTTGCCTCCTCCTTCTAATTCGTTGGGGGAAGGTCGCCATGTTGGTACCAATTTTGTTGTGAATGGTTTTTGTGATCCCGCTACTAACCCTATTATTGTGTCAGTTACTTTGGTGGGTATTTTTGGTTATGATTCTGTTGTAAATTGATTTCCCGAGCCCTTTAATGTCCTTATTATTGCCTCTCCTGTTACTATTTCTCCTATTTTTCCTATTTTGGGAGGTTCTCCTCCCTTGGTCACTAAATTGGATGTTGTCTTGGTTTGTTTTATTTTCCCTGGATCTTCCCAATTTCATGCTCCAATTGTAAATGTCCCTACTGATTGTGTGGATGATGAATTGGTGGTGTATGGTGGTGTGGATTGGACTATTTCCCCCAATTTGGTGCCTCCCAGTTTGGCTGGGTCGGGTAACAACTGTTGTGTGAATGTCAATGATATTCCCAGTCAGGTGGAGGAGTGGTTCTGACTGTTGGCAAGTTTGGTGAACAAGTTGTGGTTTTTGATGGGGAGGCAGGTGAGGAGGTGGCTCTAATGGAGGTTCCTATTTTGATTATCTCAAATGCTAATTTGATTACCAATTCGATTAGATGGAAATGTGATTGGTTGAAAGATGACATGTCGATTGAAAGTGGGGAGGATGATAGTAGTTTTGAAATGGGCTCTCTTGATAAGTTCATTTCGCAACGTAAACGTAAATCCAAGAAGAGATGATTTTCTCTTAGCCTAGTCTGAATGCTTTTGGTTGCAGTGGTTGAGAGGATGAGAGCAATTTCGTTGTTTTGGTCTCCAAATTTGATTCATTTTGTTCCAGCATGGACGATGAGGAAGCAGCTTTGCTGCAAGCAGTTTTGATGGCCAGGCTTGGCTGGAAACATGGGTGGCTCATTTTGCGGATTTGGCGGCTTCTTATTTTTGATTTTGTTGTTTCCCATGGATAGCCACACCCTGGCAACCCAGTGCTGGTCCAAGTCCGTAAGTTAATATGCCTCCCATCCATTTATTAGTTTACATTGCTTCTTGTCTTTTTCTGTGTAATTTATTGATGTGGCCCTGTGTAGGGTCTTTGATTGTATCAATTCCCTTTAATGAAATATGTTTTGTTAAAACAAAAAAGTTCTCATGTTTGACTCGCTTAAGTTTTCTTTCTAGTAAAGCCAAGTATCTTTCATGGACAAGTTTCAATGGAATTGCTAATTCTCATCTTTCAATTGAATTTAAGTGATTTATTAAATTCAAATATATTTTTTTTACTACAAATGAAATCAATGTATCATAATATGGATTCAATTTGAATTTATATAATTACCATTGAATTTTTTTGTTTTGTAAATGTAATATTATAATGCAGTGTGAACTACCTACCTATATTTTTGAAATTGAACATTTCTCATATTTGTGTAATATCAAGTTTCTATTGTCATTTCTATGTCGAAGCATCTTATGAGAAAAACTTAAAAAATTACTCAAATATTTCTTATTTTAAGATCATTAATTCTAAATTAAACCAAATTACTCCCTACATAGCTTAAATAAATGAACTAAAACATGAGATTTTGTCATCTTTATAACTAATAATTTCTAGCATTAATGCTAATTATAGTTTAAATTAATTTATTATTTTAGTTAACCTATATACTATGACCATCATAATTTATCCCAATTAGTTTAGTAAAATTATATTCATTAATTAATTTCTACCTACTTAATCTCATTCTTATATTAGCTAATTAACTAAAGCGTAACAAACATATTTTAAAACTTGCCTAACTAAGCCATAATTAAAATTTAATTAGCATATGATACTATTCTTGTTATGAATTAATATATATAGTTTCTTAAATTAAATAACACATAAATTTGCCAGTGCATGATTACTTAACCTACTAAAAATTAATTATTTTAGATACATTTTTGAATATTACAAGTGCAATTAAAATTTCTAGCTGCAATATTATTTGTTTGGGATATTTTTCTTGCTACTTTGATATTTAAATTGTAATCATAATCTTCACAAAAAGCAACACCCGTCCCAAATAACTTATAGCTTATATGATTAGGAAATCGAATAAATGTTTAATAACTTTTTGGCAAGGAATAAAATTGAATCAAAATCATTGACTATATCAATGAGTCAACCCGAAAAAAAGTCTTTGACAAGCTAGATTGAAGAGGAATGGACATTAATGTTATGATCATAATTCTATATTAATCATTATTACTAGCACATATGAACTGTTTAATGATTCATCAGTAAAAAAAAAAAAGATTAACTTTAACATCATTAAAGAATAATCAACAAATTTTGATCAATAAGAGTATCAAAACCTATCATATAAAACATGTGCGTTGCACCAACAAAGACTTCTATTTTTGACTAAAGTGCAAGATTTTGAAAATCAGACTCGACCGGCCGGTTCAACCGCGAATAGGTCTGGCGGGCGGTCCGGGAAGAGTAAGGAACCGTCTGTTTTAACAACTGGGTAAAAACTGGTTGAAAACTCGTTGAACCTGTTAACCGTTGAACCGGGAGGTTATGGAAGAACCGGTCGGTCCGTAAAAAGCTCTAATTTGAGCCCTTGATCTGCGATCGAACGGCGTAAATACAATGGGTATCAGTATTAGGTCGCTCGTCTGCCCTAGCATACGCGAACGAGACTCCGGACTCCATATGCAGATACGCGTATGCGACATTTCTAGTTCTTTATTTCTTCTCCCTTAGTCCATTCAAGGTTGTCATCCGACATCCCAACCGCCGGCGAACCCCACGTTGGGGAAGAAGTCACGTTTGGCCGCCTACCCAGACGATCCCAATGCAGGTTCTTGAATTTCTATTTTTTTTGGGTAATTTTTTACACTTTTTAGCTTGCATTAATTCTCCAAATCGTATCAATATGCTTGCATTTCTTCTCCATTTATGCTTGGTATGATTTGTTCAGTTTGTTTCAGCACTTTAATCATATTCTTTATGCTGTTATGTCTCTTCCCTACTATAAAAACCATTTCATTTATATTAAGTTTGAAGGTTTTAGGATGAATTAATTTTTTAATAATGGATTATGAGTGACATAGCACATTTCCTGATATCATTATTTATCATTAGCTTGCTAAATATGAAGAAATTCTGTAAATATCATTAACAGATTTATGCTCTTTCTGTACTCTTTCATCCTTCCTTCTTCTCTTAAATTTCTTTTGATATTCTTTTATCTCTCTTAGTTTAAATTTTACAATGAAATCATTGGTCTACTTTATTTGTTGCTTACTGCATTTCTGTTTCATTTGTAATATATTGATTCATAATGTGCAGAACAAGGCAGTTTCTGTGTTTGAGACAACAATCCGGGTTCTCAGTGGTTTACTCTCTGCTCATCTTATTGCAAGTGATTATTCTACGGTATGCTATTTTCTATGACACAATTTCATCAGTCATGCACTAATCTAAGGTTGTATTTGTGTCATTCCATTATTTGGTTCTAAGTGAATTTTTTCCTTATGTTACTATTTTTTTAAACACGACACTCCTTGTGCTACTGTTTTAATTTGCTATAGTTTATCATTTTTTCTGAACTATATTTATTTATCCTTATGAGTTTGATTCCACTCATTTTTGTTAAAATTGCATATTGTGTTAATAGTATTGCTGTAGAAAAGATTTGACTATAGCATATGCTGGTTTTGAATTGTGGGTGGCTGCTTATATACCTCAAGCATGCCATAATTAATCCCAACATGAGATGACATGATAAACACTCTGTTCTGCCCATGAATCATGTAACTATATTAACAAAAGCCTCACTTACACCCTCTATATCTTAAGTGTTGTAAGTTAGGGGATAGGGTAAATGAGATAGCTTAAGTGATGATTTATTATAGACTATGTTGATAATTGATTTTTTTTGTTAATCCAGAATGGATCAACCAACGGTTTCGTCTCATAGTGTGCGTGAAAAGATCGATATTGCTTGGAGTCATTATAGTGAAAGTAAAGGTTCAGATGAAAAAATAATAATATAGATGCCTACATTGTGGGATTATTTACAAAGGTGGAGGAATTAATAGGATAAAACAACATCTAGCAGGGATAAGAGGTGACATAGCTTCGTTCAAAAAAGTTCCACATGACATTCGTCATCAGATGCAAGAGAATCTAACAGAAATAGGCAAGAAAAAACAACAAATCTAGGAGGATCTAGAGCAAAACACAACTCTTTTTGTTGATGAACATATGGATGTGGAAATGGGCTCTTCATTACTTCCCAGGTCACAAGCCTCTGATGCACATCATGAAGGACTTGACAAAGGGAAGAGAAAGAAAGATGACATAGATAACTTTCTTGCACCAAGAACTAAACCTGGTTCTCAACCATCATTGAAAAGTGTAATGGCATCCAAAGAAGCCATACACCGTGCTGATTTGGCAATTGGGAGATGATTTTACGAAAGTTGCATCCCATTTAATGCCATAAACTCTGCTTTTATACAGAAGGTTGTTGATGCTATAGCTGTAATTCGCCCTAGCTATATGTTGCCATCCTATCATAAATTGAGAGTTAATCTTCTACAAGATTGTAAAGAGGAATGTAAGCTGTTGATAGATTCATATAGAAGATCTTGGAAAGAAATTGGTTGCACACTCATGGAAGATGGTTGGACAGATAACAAGAATAGAACCTAGATTAATTTTCTTGTTTATTGTCCAAGGGGCATAGCATTCTTGAAATCTGTGGATGGTTTTGATATTACAAAGGATGTCAAAACATTATGTTCATTATTTTGTGAAGTTATTGAATAGGTGGGGCCACAAAATATTGTACAGCTTCAAATTTAGTAGATGACTTTTAGATTTATTTTCATATTTATTTTTGAATTTTGAAGTTTGACTTGATATGAAATTATGAACATTTTCTTTGATGCCAAAATCTATGCATTTGTTTTGGTTTTATTCGCTGATTTGATGCGACACTTATATTATGTGTAATTTTTTTATATTTCATAATCTTAATTGAGGTCATGTTTATGTTATTTGATGCCAAAATCTATGCATTTATTTTATTTTTTTAAATAATATTATCATTTATTACATCATCCTGTTCAACCCCGGTTCGACCAGTCGAATCGGTTAAACTGTGAACCTCTCCTTCTTCTGGTTTGTTGTCCGGTCCGATTTTTAAAACCTTGCTATAGTGAATCCTCCCAATTTTAAATATTAATAAAAATGAATAAATAACAACAATTATTGATTGTGGTCTAAGAAAAATAATCAGAAACATACTTAAGAGATTACCTTAAAACTACTCATTCTCAATTACACATTTATAAGATTATAGAGTTAAGAAAAAAATTTTCATGCGGAAGTATTGAATCTATTTTAACATATACAATTGGTGATATCACAATTCAAATAGATGTAGAATGTTTGTTGTACTAATAGTAATGTTGTCCACTACGAAGCTTTGGGTGACTGCTGCAACAAAAAGGAGATGTGTATGAAGATCATGAATTAGGTACAAGTTTAGTTCACACGTACATGCATGGAAGAATAATTGTCTCCAAGATTATATGCTCTCAACCAAACAATACTATCAATAAATTTGAATATTTGGCTACCCTCTTTCTTGGTCCTGATAAATAATAAGTGATATCTACTAATCTTTCTAAAACGTATTGCATGATAAAGTGCTCTTCTCCACATTCATTTGCAGGACATACTTTTAAGACTCCTTCAGCATCACCGCTGATATATCTATCATGACATTCACATCTTTTGCTGTATAACTACATCTGCAACAATTATATACTATATACACATATATTTACATGCTTTAAGTGTTATGTAGGGTATGGTAAAGATAATGAAGCTTAATATGATTAATACATCATCACCTTGATTAGGCGTGAATCTCAAAGCATATATGTGTTTGTAACTTCCAAAATAAAACTCATGAACATCTCAACTCTTATTTTAATAAATTTATAGTCAAATTGAACATTTCAAAGAGATAAATTTAACGACACAAAAATTGTTCAAATCAGAACCAAAATGGGTCCAAATCAAGGGACTCAAATAAATTTGGATGGTTTAAAGCATTAATTTGATAACCAAATGACTCTAAATATGACATGATTATAGTCGAACCGAGCGGCTCGAAAAGACTACTGTCCCTCTAGCCCATATCACTAAAATACATTCCTTCCATTTTCGTCGCCTATCGATTAGGTCTCGCTAACTACAATCCCTCTAACCATTTTCGCCCGACAACGATCTTTTGGACCAATGTTGCCCATCGACTAATGTCCCTCTAACCTCCGTCACCCGATTGCAGTACTTCTAACCTCTATTGCTCATTAACTACTATTTATTATTTTTACCTCTATCACCATCAGTAATAATTTGATTTTTCTAAATAAAAATTTTAAATTTTTATGTCATGCCTTATCAAAGAAGAGAGAGTAAAGAGAGACAATGTTGTTTAAGGCATTTTCATCTATCAATTTTGTTCAGAGAATTCTTCTATTTTTGTAGGTAACTCAAATATCATTTTCGTTTTCAATGATTTTAATTATTATATAGATTTTTCTTGTATTGAACGACATTGCTTATTTTTTACTACATTTTGATTGTGGCATTTGAATAAGCAAGAAGGGCTAGCTAGTATAAATGATATTTTGTGTGATTAAATATAAAATATTTTGATGTATATGATTTTAGTTGCTTTAACTTGTTATTTTTTATTATATTGATGATTTATAGATTCTCTGGTATATTTTTAAATTGATAAATAAATTATTCTACCAAATTTGATTCTAGCATGTTAAACCCTCCAATTATAGTCCCTTCGACTACTATTTCTTGACTATAATCCTTTCGACCTTTGTGGCCCGTCGACTAAGGTCCCTCCAACCACCGTCGCATGACTACGATTCTTCAGACTAACTTTTCTAGACTATGACCTTTCCAACCTCCATCTGTCGTTGACTATGGTCACTTTGGCCACCATCACCCAACTAAGGTGCTTCTGTCTTCCATTGCAGGCCAACTATAGTCTCTCAAACCATTGATCTTTGACTACGGTCCTTTAAACCTTTATAGTCTGTCAACTCTAGTCCCTCCTGAAAGTTTGCTAGGGATGTTAAGCCCTATAGAACTGGCCCAAGCTAACCAAGAGGGGGGGTGAATTGGTATTTTAAAAAATTTCTTTTCACAAAGAATGAAAATCACATAAACCAAAATCACACCACAAAAACAAATGCGGAAATAAAAGTGCGGAAGCAAAAAATAAGAACATAGAAATTTATAGTGGTTCGGTCAACTTGACCTACGTCCACTCCTTGGAGGCACCCTCCAAGTATTGTACTACAAAACGTGACTCTCCTTTAGCCCCCACGGCTAGGCGGAGAAGCCCTCACAAGAATCTCCTTTTTTCCACCTCGGTAAGGCAGAAAACCTATCTCCTTTTGCTTCCACCTGAAGCTGGCAGAGAACCACAACCAAAAGCTAACTCCTTACCTCTACCGACCGTTCCACGGACGAGAAACTCAAGACGAAGAACAAGCAGAGCGATCCTTGAAGCAACCCTTGTGAATCCCCTCACAAGCTTCCCCTCACAAGATCCTCTCTCTCTCTCTCTCTCTCTCTCTCTCTCTCTCTCTCTCTCTCTCTCTCTCTCTCTCTCTCTTTCTCTCCTCAAGGTCTTCTCAGGTCAAGGAAGCAGCCAAAGGTCTTTTTAAAAATGTTGAACAAGAGCTCTTAAATAGAAGAGCTTCAAAGGAGCTCATTAAATGCAAGTTGCTGACTTTATCGTCCAGGCCGATATGGACATCGGCCTGGCCGATCAGTACAAAACTTAGAAGATCGGCCAGAGCATCGCCCTGGATACATTCCTGGACAATTGAAATTTGGCTTGATCGTCTAGGACGATCTCACGATCGGCCTGGTTGATCAGTTCAAATCAGAGGAAAACATCCTGAGAATAGCCATGGATACGAGCTGGCCGATTTTTTATCGTCCTGAAGTAACTTAAGGTTTTTGACTGGATTGCCCTGGCCGATCCTGTGATCGTCCAGGACGATATGATCGTATCAATCATCCTTATTTACTCCTTGATTTCCTGATCAATTAAGGCATAATTTGTGAATATCGTCCAGGCTGATAAAGGATCGTCCTGGCCGATAATTTAAAAATATAGTATACCTTAATTGTCTATGGAGGCAACTTCTTTCTATTTCGAGAATATCGTCCTGTCCGATACATGTATCGTCCAGGTTGATATGTTAATGACGGCTGCCTTAATTAAGAATCCTTATTTAGACTTTCTGTTTTAAGCCGATCGTCCAGGACGATAAAAAAAATTGTCCTGGCCGATATGAGTAAAAATAAAAATTCTAAGTCTCTCAAGTGTGTGTATGAAGGGTTACTTAGCATCAGTCTCTTTGACCATTACAAGTAGACTCAAGAAGTGAAAAACAAAAATACAGACTGACTCAACCCTAAACCTATGCAATCCTGAATTGGCTTCATATTGTTCGTCCGATCTTCTATTCCTGAAACGTTAGAAGCAACAAGCAGTCCAAGATAAATAATATTTGCCAATCATCAAAACATAAGCCATGAAAATAGATTTGCAACAATCTCCCCCTTTTTGATGATAGCAAAACACTACGAAAATAATTAGTAATAAAAGTTCAGGATCGACAAAAAAAGGAACCTCATAAACTTCTCCCCCTTTTGACATATCAAAAAGGAGGGAACAAAAGACAAATAGCAAATGAAATTTTTTTATTTTTTTTAACCAAGGCATGAAAATGATATAGTATTCCATGTGATTGATTTAAAAAACTTGTGAGTTAATGAGTTACCAATCTCATTAATCCCTAGAATAGTAGAATATCCGTTAATGGTTTACCCTTAGCTCAAATGTTTTCTTAGGGTAGAATCATCTTTTGAAATCAATGACCTAACTCAAATAATTAATTGGATATGAGAAAAAGAATTCACCCATCACTTGTCTTAAGAAAAAAAATCTTTATAAAATAATGAAGTAAGGTAAATTTGTCACGATCGCAAGATAATCAAAATCAAGCCTTTGAGAACCAAAACTTCTAAGTTCTAAAAGATTTAAAAAGGGAAAATAGCTTGCTTTTGAGTGGGCTCATTTTATGCCTCTTGTCAATTTAGTGGCGCTTTGTGCATCTTTTTATAGATTTTTTAATTTTTGGCGTCTTTGCGCTTCTTTTGTTGGCATCATTGGCCAAAAAAAAATTTTTTTTTTCAAGCTAAATTTTCTTTTATAATCCTTTAAAAAAATCTTAGTTGTGAATATATCTTCTCAGATATTAGAGAATAGGAGCTCTCTTTCTAAGACAAGGAAGAATTACCACAAGCAGAATTAATAATCAAAGACAAGAGTAACGAGGGATCTTGATGTGACAAAAAGACTTTAATCATTATAAATACAAGATAGATTTGCTTAAGCAAGCTTAAGAAAAGATCTCAATTTTATAAATAATCTTTAATTTGAGATAGACTTTTGATTATAAAAAAAAAACCATGCCACTAAAATAGGTTAGAGAAAGAGACACAATCACAAAATATTCCTACCATCTAAGAGATTAAGTAGATGAAAACACATTGACTACAAATTTTAAAAAATTAAGGACAAGGAATATAATACCATATCAGCGATGATTTTGAATATTAAGTAAAAAGAGACAAAAGAAAAATAAAACACACTAAAAAGTCAAAATAACATAAAACAAAAAGAAAATAAAAAGCAAAAGAAAATAGCTAAAAGTTTCATGCATTTATGTCAATCACACCCAATCTGATCCTTAAAGAACTGAAAGTGTCGAAAGCCAGTGGTTTAGTAAAGATGTCTACCAGTTGGTTTTCAGTTGTCACATGGTGTAACTCAATGTCTCCCTTAGTCACATGATCTCTAATAAAGTGATGTCTACTGTCAATGTGTTTAGTCCTTGAATGTTGGATAGGATTCTTAGAGATGCATATGGCACTAGTGTTGTCACAAAAGATTGAGATGGTGCTTACATGTAATCCTAAATCCAATACCTGTTGTTTCAACCAAAGGACTTCAGCCACACAACTTCCAAGAGCAATGTATTCAGCTTCAGCAGTGGAAAGTGCAACAGAGTTTTGCTTCATACTAGACCAAGAGACTAAAGATTGTCCAATGTATTGACAAGTTCCAGAAGTGCTTTTTCTATCCACCTTGCATCCTGCAAAATCATAGTAAAAAAAACTAATAATCTCAAAAGAAGTGATGTTTCTAGGGTACCAAATCCCTAAGCCTTGTGTGCCCAAAAGGTATCTAAAAATTCTCTTAACAGCAGTCATGTGGGATTCCTTAGGGTCAGCTTGAAATCTAGCACAAAGGCAGACACTAAACATGATATCAGGTCAGCTCGCAGTCAAGTAAAGTAAAGATCCAATCATGCCTCTATACTTCTTCTGATCAACAGACTTACCACTTGGGTCCTTATCCAATGGAGCACTAGAAGTCATGGGAGTGTTAATTGGCTTGGCTTTGTCCATCTCATATTTCTTCAAAATCTTCTTTATGTATTTTGTTTGATTTAGAAAAGTTCCATCATCCAATTGTTTTATGCTAAACCCCAAAAAGTAGGACAACTCTCCCATCAAACTCATCTCAAACTCTCTACTCATTGTTTTAGAAAAATCATCACACAATTTTTTATTAGAAGATCCAAAGAGTATATCATCAACATAAATCTGAACAATGAGTAAATCATCTACAACTCTTCTAAGAAAAAGGGTGGTGTCTTGTTGGTGGAATTTTGAAAACAGGGTTTTTTTTTTAAAAATATTAGTTTCCTTTAAGAATTTTAAAATTAATATTAGATTCTAATTCTAAAGTCGAACCATCCTATTGAAAGAGTGTATATCACCTTGAAAGGTAAAAATACAATTTTCTAACGGTGTTCAGGCTTAGAATTGTGAAAATTCATCTTGAAAATCGTAACTAGATTTTAAAGAGAACTACGCATGGCCCCGAAGGACCAAGATTAAGTTCGATTTAATATCCAGCTACAATATTCAAGAAGTGTGATCATCGTGTTCTCATCCAAAGCCTTATCGAAGAAGGATGTATCTCCCCAAAGGAAGATAACACTATTCAACAATAATCCTTCAATGCGACAACAACAATCATCTTTTAATTTTATCCAAAGAAAGCCAATAAATTTTTTTAGAAAATCAATTTTGAAAACAGGTGAATGTGTGGTTCCAAATCTCTTACGAGCGCAAGCCCTCGTAGTTAATTATATCGTAGAGAGACAGAGTCCCCTACGAAAACTCTCGATTAAAATAGTGACAGAATTTTGTTAGATCTTCTAAGAGTGATACCAAAAAGAGGTGAATTTTGGAAACATAAAAGAGAATGGATCAAAGTTGAGCAGTTATTAACAAAATCAAATGAAGAAGAGTAGGGGACACTTTGAGATTCCAGAACCATCCGGAAGTGTCCCAACTTAATCTAAGTGTTAGGCTTTATGTTTTAAGATCAAAATGAAGCTTTAATTAGAGTTGAGCATTTTATTAGAAATTTGGGATTATATTCCCGAAATTTGGGGTCTTATAATCAAAAATCTACCCCGGATCCTAAGTCTAATTTGGACACTAGACCACAGTCGTCCGAACCTAACTAATATAGTGCAATGCCTGGACTTACCCCAGCCTGGATTGGGGAGCCAGCTAACCACCTAATCGATTTAAAAGAGATGAGTCCGGTCTTTTATGAAAGAGTGGTAGAGACGTTATATTTAAAGTTTTGGAGAGTTGGGGCCGACATCTAGAGATTTTTCCTAATTGGCCCCTTTGAATTATGTTGGGTGCTAAAATGCTAAAACTGATGCAATTAAAATTTTTACTCTTTTAATTTGTATCTAATGCAATGCATGCTGGTCGACAACTTCCAAATCAAATATGCTTGAAATTTTAAAAACATGCTTATAAAATAATTTTTTAGAAGACTGGACTTCCCCAAGTACGGCACCTCGTCCTCATAGGTCAGACTATCCGGACTCTACCCGCAGGCGGGGAAGGGTCTAAAGCAAGGAAAGAGTAATGCAGAAATATGCATGCGACCCCGGGGTCGATCCCCGGCTAATTTCCTAGATTCGTTATCTTTTTATGTTATTTAGACTCACAAAAATTTTAGACATTTAAGATTTTGAGCAGAAAACTTTCACACCCTCACGAGTCTCACGTATCCAGGCGAAAATAAAAGCGGCACACAATCGCCAAAAAACTAAGAAAAAGCATGTAATCCTAAAGGCAATCAATTCAACACATCAAATATAAATAAATTAATAAATAAATGTCCATAGGCAAAGTTGCCTTGCTTATTACAAACCAGGGTCTTACAGAAAGTAAAGTGGCCGGGCACCACTGATAACAACCCGGATTCTAGACCTAATAATGACGCAAGTTGTTTTGAGTGGGATACTCTCAGTCTTTAAGTCTTCAGTCTTGCTCTCCTTTGGGCTCCTTTTCTTCAAGCTCCTTAGATTCTTCGTAGTAGGCTACCCAAATGGATAAGAGGGCACTTCCTATAAGGGGAAGGCCACTCTTTCCTCTTTGGGTAGGGAAGAAGTGTGGTCCAAATTTGGATCTCCAAATAGAAAAGGAGTACTCCCCAAAGGGGCATCCTTTTCTCTTCAGAGTCCAAGCTTTGGACCTATATATCCCAACTCAAAACTAACTTTCACAACACTTAATAATTACATAAATTACATTTATTTAAAAAATAAAATCTAGACTCACCTGCAGGGTTATCCTAAGCAGTTAATAAAAAAGAAGCAGTTATTCTCAAGCAGTTATATATGTGCATAAAAGAAAGTAAACACACTGGCCACGCTCTTTTCATTTGGGGGCTTTAGCAGCTGAAGCACCTGTGCAAGCATTTATAACAATTGATATTTTTTTTATTGATTTAGCCCCCTTTTTATTACCCTGCATGAGCGTGGCCACCTGCAGAAAACTGTGTGAACATCTAGATCGTACCTAACCTAAGGGTAATCTGATCGCCAAACACATCAATCCATCCATAGAGTGCAGAAAAGTAAGCAGACACAGCAAAGCAATTTCATCCACAACATGCAGTGAAAACCACGAAAAATCTGGCACACAGCAGTAAAGTAAACACCGACCTAACCTAGATCTAGAGTTGGTTGTCCTAGCACATCATCTAAAGTGTGTGTAAAAGGTCGTGTGGCTGGGGTAGATCCTAAAGTGGGTGGTTAGTTAGAGTTGTCTAGAAAAGTTCTGAATTTGTTAAGGCTCAAAAAAGGATTTAGATTAAAATTTAAGTATTAGTAGATTAAGAATTTTAATTAAACATATTTTAAAAGTTGATTGATTTACTACCTTTGTTTCACACCGAGGCCGTGAAGTTTATTTCACCTTCCTTGGGGCTAAGCTAATAGCCTCGTAGGCCTGGGTTACCCAGTAGCAATCGGGGTTGATTAAGTTATTTAAATTGGTTGGAATTAAAAAGTGGATTAATATAAAAAGGAGTTAGTTACTGATTTTAATGGGTTTGTTGAGGATTTTATTATCCTATTAAGAAAATTCTTGAATTTGGAAGAGTTAATGAGTTTTGGAGGTTATCCGGATATGCTAACTAAGGGGTCAAAATTTGACTTTTTAGAAAAAAAGTTAATATTATGGGTTTCATATTTTTAACAAATACTAGACCTAATTATGAGTTGTTAGACAGGTGGTACATTCAATTTGGAGTTTTCTATGAAAAGTTATGATTTTTGGAAGTTTTGACCCGGTTTTGACCTAGAGTTGACCAAAATGTTGACTTTTTGATTTTGACCAGATTTTAGCGGTTTGACATTTTTGGAAAATACTATATTTTAATTAGAGTCATTAGCCACTGAGTTTGACTAATTTGGAATTTTCTATAATTAGTTATGAATTTTCAAAGTTTTCTTAATTATTTGAATTTTAAAATTCCTTAATTAAGAAGGTTTTGATTATTTTGACCCAAACTCATTCCAAACTGCATGTAATCATTCCCAAAGGTCAGGTATGACCCATGGGAATGTTTCCAATAATTTGGGATTTTTTAATAATTTGTAATTAATTAAATTAATTAATTATTATTTTTCATTAGAAAATCAATTAAAGTTAAATTGAAGGTCTAGTCAAAGAGATTTTATTTTTTTTCGGTAGATAATTATGTTATGGACACTTTAAGGTATTATTTGTAATTTTTGGATTAAAATTTTGATTTATTATAATTTTCTAAATTTTCCAAGTCCTTAAATGGGCTGAATTTTGAGAATGATAATTTTCTAACCTAATGAGCTCCAAACTCAGTAAAATTTAAACCTATGGTTTAAAATGTCACTAAGTTTAATTTATTTGAGTTTAACCCCTATTGGGTGTGTGTATAGTTCCCTAGAAATTTTCTAAGTTTTCTAGACATTTCCTTAATTATTTTCCTTAAGTGTCCCTACTGTTCAAATAGGCATGAAATTTGGTGTGTCTAACCCTGGTACACATACATGCATATCACAGAAATTTCACATAAAACTACTAAGTATCTAGAGAGTTATAAATTTTCAAAGTTTAGGGTCCAAAATGGAACTTTTACCTTAAAAATTCATATCACAGAAAATTAAAGAGCATCTGATCCTAGAAAAATCACATAATATGCCTAAGATGCTCAAGAACATTCCACCAAAAGTTGGGATTAATTTGATCCCTGGATTGTAAGAAAATTAGGAAAATCTAAATTTAAATAAAATTAATTTTCTTATAATCGAGAAATCAAAATAAATTAAAATTACTTTTATTAAATACTACATAAAAATATCTTTCCAACGAGCCCAAGAACATCAAATTTGGTGGAAAATTCAATTTTCTATGAATTTTAGAAGATCTCGATATTTTTTTGAGTTATTTTTGACCAAATCTGGTCAAATCGGCCATTGCATAGATGGACGATCCGGATTTCGACACGTCACGCACCTGGACTTTGGGATGACCCACGTTCAACCCTTGAGGGAGGATTCACGCGGTATGCCCAGATCTGGGCCGTCCGTCTTTGATCGGATGGTCTAGATCTGCCGCAGTTCATTTTGAATAGAAAACTTTAAATGTCCATATCTCCCAAAATAATCAACAAAATTTAACAAAATTTGAAACGTAGCTTTAGGGCAATATAATCTTCCAACACCTGAAGTTTAGAGGCTTCATGTGTTGTAGATTTGCTACAGTTTCAAGTCAAAGTTTTAGAGAAAAGTTGCGATATCTTACAATCCTGTGGACGGAGTTTGATGTACTTAAGCTCGTTGGAAAGCTCTTGATATCCTCTACAACTTTGCTGAAGGACCCAAGAACGTTTAAAGGCTAGATCAAAAACTGCTATAGGAATCTCATTTTCTCTCTCTTTCTCTCTCTCTCTTCTTAGTTTTAGCTCTCAATACTAAAAAAAAACTTGAGAAAAGCTTGGGTGAACTTCTCTTATAGATGGAGAGGATAAATCTTCAGTTGGATAGATTTTTGAGCTGATGGAATTAGAAATTTTGGAAGATAGTGAATGATGCCAAGTCTTTGAGTTGAGTCAATCATCATTGCTACCCCCTAATGATAGCCTAGGCTTAATGAGAGAGAGAGAGAAGTGTTATGGTATTGCCAAGTGTTTCATTCAGCCATAAAAATGCATGGATAAGTTTGAATTAGAGAGGCTTAAGCTTAAAATGGGTTTTGACCATTTTTTAACCCTCCTAATGCCTTAGTTTGACTATTTGACTAGTCAAATTAGTCAATGGAATGATGTGGCATGGGGGAAGATTTGATGAATTGATTTTATTAAATTAAATATGGTTTGAGATTAAGGATTCAAGAATTGAATGCATATTTATGTATGGAAAGAGATTTTGACAAAGTTTAACTTAGTGACTTAATCAAGCTAAGTAACGTTTAAGCCAAATAAAAAGTTGGAAATATTTAAACCATGATTGGGATATCTTTTGATATGGATTTGAGAGTTCAATTGATTTGATTTAATCATATGAGTTGATTTGACCCATTTAACCCTTCAAGGATTATTTGGTCAACTTAGGTTGACTTGGTCAACCAAGTTGATCTAAGGTTGGAATTGAGTCAAAATGATTTCAAAAATCATTTGAAAGCATTAGAGATAAATCTCAAAAGTTGGTGGTCACACCACATCAAGTTTAGGCCAAGCCAAAATTCCAAAAAAAAAAATCTCCTTAAAGGACATTTTGGTCATTTTGGACTTGAGTCAATTCTCGATCGAGTTGAGTCTAAAAAGATGCAGATTATTGTTCAACATGTCAATATCAAGGTATTAGAGGTGGTCAAAGGGTTTGGAGAGGGCTCAAAGGTCAAATTCCACTAGGTGGAAGGTCCAGTGGCATTGGCTGTAAATATTTAAAGGTTTTGTAGCCTTTGGGTATGGATTAGGTTTTTGAGGTTAGAATCCTCCAAATGAGCTCAAATTTGGAGGGTTGACACTGGAGACATGTCACTTCAATATGAAATTGGTAGATCTGAATCGGATGCCAGTTGACAGGATTTCAAGGTGATGGAAAAATCACCTAGAAGGGGCTTTAGGACCTAAGTCTTTAGCCTAAGGATTCTGGGTTTGGATTGAATTTAAGATTTGGATTGGGCCTAAGGGCTAGGAGCTTGGAAGATCCTAGGATCTAGGGCTAGGAGCTTGGAAGATCCTAGGATCTAGGACTCAAAAAGGAATCAAGAGTGACCTCATATAAAAATGAGGTCAACATGTCTACGCTCCCCTTGACAAACTCCCTCTCCAGTAAGAATGTGCTAAGCCTCTTATACCAAGCTCTAAGTGCCTGCTTTAAACCATACAAAGCCTTTTTTAATTTAAACACATGATTTGGAAATTGAGAACTCTCAAAACCTGGAGGTTATTATACAAAAACATCTTATTTTATTTCCCCATTTCAAAAGGCACTCTTGATATCCATTTGAAAAAGGTTAAATCCTTTATAACAGGCAAAGGCTAATAGCACTCTAATGGATTCCAATCTAGCTACAGGGGCAAAAGTCTCCTCAAAGTCTATCCCTTCTATTTGATTGTACCCCTTAGCCACCAATCTTGCTTTATTCCTTACCACCACTCCTGAATCATTCACCTTGTTCTTAAAGACCCACTTTGTCCCAACTACACTTTGTCCCTTAGGTATTTCCACAAGTTCCCAAACATCATTCCTAACAAATTGATTCAGTTCTTCTTGCTTTTCTAAAATCCAAAACTCATCAGAAAGGGCTTGGTTAATGGTGGTGGGTTCAGTCATAGAGATAAAGGCAGAGTGGTTCACCTCTTTCCTAAGTCCATGTCTAGTCTTACTTCCACTAGAAGGGTCTCCTAAGATCAAATCCTTGGGTGACTAGTAGAGTATCTCCAATCTCTAGGCAAAGTGTGTGAAGGTTCTCCCGTTTCATCAAAATTTTCTACTCCTTGGGTGACTTCTTCTACTCCTTCATTACTTAGGTGCTCACTCCCCTTCCCAAAATTTTCTACTCCACTTGTAATCTCTTCAACATCATAATCTTCTACTCCATGTTTATTAGGATCAGACTCATCAAAAACTACATGGGTTGTCTCTTCCACCATCAAAGTTCTTTTGTTAAACACCCTAAAAGACTTCCCAACACTAGAATATCCCAAAAATACTCCTTCATCAGATTTAGGATCAAATTTTCCCAAGTGAGACTTCCCATTGTTGTGAATGAAAACCTTACAACCAAAGACATGAAGGTGGGAAAGATTGGGTGTCCTACCCTTAAGGATCTCATAGGATATCTTTTCTAATTTGGCTCTAACATTCACCCTATTCAACACATAACAAGCTGTGTTAACCGCTTCAGCCCCAAAAGTATTTTGGAAGTGAATACTCAGCAAGCATGGCTCTAGCAGCTTCCACCAAGGTCTGGTTCTTCCTTTCAGCTATCCCGTTCTGCTGAGGAGTCCTAGGGGCTGAAATATTATGGCTAATCCCCTTGTCCTCACAAAAAACTCCTAAATCTTTCATTTTCAAACTCTCCCCATGATCACTATGGATGGTCAAAATCTCACAGCCTAGCTTTTTCTGAATCCAAGTAGAAAATGTTTTAAACTCCTCAAAAGACTCATTTTTATGTGAAAGAAATCTAGTCCAAGTGAACCTCGAGTAGTCATCAACAATCACAAAACCATAGACTTTCCCTCCCAGGCTGGCAGTGTTAATGGGTCCAAACAAATCCATGTGAAGGACTTCTAGAGGTCTAGAGGTGCTAATGTCTATAATGGGGTGAAAAGTGGAGTGGACTTGCTTTCCTAGTTGACAGGCATCACAAACGTGGTCTTTTGAAAACTTAAGTTTGGGGACACCTCTAACTAGATCCTTTTGGGTTACTTTCCTAAGGGTTTTCATACTTGCATGACAAAGCCTCCTGTGCCACAACCAAGAATCATCAATCACAGTTTTTAAGCAAAAAGAAGCAGCACATTCAATGTTATTTAAATCAAGCATGTAGACATTGTTGATCCTCTTTCCCTGCAAAATAGTGTTATTACTTAAACTTACAATGCATGAGTTTGCAAAAAAATGCACGATGAAGCCTTTGTCACAGAATTGACTGATGCTGAGGAAGTTGTGCTTCAATCCATCTACAAGCAAAACATTTTCAATCATAAGGTTCTTGAAATTACCGATTATACCTGCTCCTACCACATTCTTGGTGGTGTTGTCTCCAAGAGTAACCTTGCCTCAAGTCCTGGACTCTAGTTCAACAAACTGGCTGGCATCACCAGTCATATGTCGAGAGTATCCACTGTCCAGGTACCACATACTCTCACGAGTCTTTTGTGAGAGCCCTCCTGCAAAATTACCAAATGTTAGATTTAGGAACCTAAGCAAGTTTGGGTTCCTTCTTATGAAGAGAAGAATGCAATGCATGTGTGGTATGCTGTGGATCATGCACCTTAGGTCTCCACACCTAATATGTACTATGGTGAATCATGCAAGTGTGTGAGATATGTCCTAGCATGCCACATGAAAAACATCTAACTCCAGGAAAGAGATTTCTTAAGTGGTTTGAGTTATAATGCGTCTTCCTAGGTTTTAGCAATTGATCAAAAGTAGATGTCATCTTAGTTTTCTTACATGCTTCTAAATCATTTTGAATCTTCAAATTAGTGCTTCTCAAAACTTCATTTTTAATCCTCAAATTTTTCTCTATCTCCTTAGACTTCTTAAAATCAGATTCAAGTGATGTGTGTGCGACTTTTAATGCATCAAGTTTTTCAACTAACTCATAATTATTTTATTTAACTCATCAAATTCATCAAGTAAAGTCATATGATTTGAATCAATTATTTGATGGTCTTTAATCAAAATTTTATGCTCTTTTTGTAGATTTAAAAATTCTAATTTCAAGCTAGCAAGAGTTTTCTTTAATTTCCTATATGATGCATGAATTTTTTCTGAAACTTCAAGAAGTTGATCGTAGGAAAGTTCACATACCTCTTCTTGATCAGGATTGTTGTCTTCCATCAAGCACAATTTTGATGTCTCATCTTTTGGTTCTGTCTTTGAAGAATCCGATGCCGAATCTGCCCAAAATGCTTTTTGTACTCTCATTTTGTCCTTCATTGGCTTAGGTTTCTTCTCACCCTTTCCTTTGCTTGAGTGATCTTTAAGCGTAGAGCAATCAGTTCTCACATGTCCAGGCTTCCTGCATTCAAAACAGACAACATCAGAAGATCCTTTAACATGTTTATGTTCCTTACCTTTTCTCCAACTTTGATGATGCTTTTGTTTCTTCCTTAGAAAGCTTTTGAATTGCCTAGTGATGAAGGCAACTTCATCTCTTTCAGACCCGGAAGATTCAGAATCTGATTTGTGCGCCTTCAGTGCAATTATTTTCTCCTTTTTCTTCTCACCTACATCAAGATTTCTTTGATTCACCCCTTACTCGTAAGCAATGAGTGAGCCAAGTATGTTATCAATAGAATAGGTGTTTAAATCCTTAGATTCAGTGATTGCAGTGATTTTAGCATCATATGACGAAGGCAAGCATCTCAAAATCATATTTACTTTTTCATAGTTTGAAAGTTCTTTTCCTAGTACATGCAGTGAAGTAACTATCTGAGTAAACCTTGTGTACATGTCAGAAATCGATTCATGAGGTTTTATACGAAAAAGTTCGTAGTCATGCAAGAGAATGTTTAAACGGGATTATTTAACCTCATTAGTACCTTCATAGGTGATGCACAATTTATCCCAAATCTCTTTACCAGTTTTGCAAGTTGAGACACGCATGTAATCCTCAGATTTTAAAGCACAGAAAAAGCAGTTAAAACATTTTGCATTCAATTGAGCTAAATCACGTTCATCGAAAGTCCATTCGGTAAAAGCAACTTCAGTTTTAACACCATTAATTTCACGAGAAGGTGGAGAATAACCTTCTTGAATAAGCATCCACATGCGATAATCAGTAGATTGTAAAAATGTTGACATGTGAGTTTTCCAAAAGTCAAAAGGTAGGTTATCGAATAGGGGAGGTCGGGTAATAGAATACCCTTCCGTAGTGTTATGATTCCCAAGGTTAGCCATGGATCTAATTCAAAAAGTTTTCAAACTTCAATTTTCGAATCCCGGTCTGATACCACTTGAAAGATTGCTAGGGATGTTAAGCCCTATAGAATTGGCCCAAGCTAACCAAGAGGGGGGGTTAATTGGTATTTTAAAAAATTTCTTTTTAGAAAGAATGAAAATCACATAAACCAAAATCACACCACAAAAATAAATGCGGAAATAAAAGTGCGGAAGCAAAAAATAAGAACACAAAAATTTATAGTGGTTCGGTCAACTTGACCTACGTTCACTCCTTGGAGGCACCCTCCAAGTATTGCACTACAAAACGTGACTCTCCTTTAGCCCCAACGGCTAGGCGGAGAATCCCTCACAAGAACCTCCTTTTTGCCACCCCGGCAAGGCAGAGAACCTATCTCCTTTTGCTTCCACCTGAAGCTGACAGAGAACCACAACCAAAAGCTAACTCCTTACCTCTACCGACCCTTCCACGGACGAGAAACTCTAGACGAAGAACAAGCAGAGCAATCCTTGAAGCAACCCTTGTGAATCCCCTCATAAGCTCCCCCTCACAAGATCCTCTCTCTCTCCCTCTTTCTCTTTCTCTCCTCAAGGTCTTCTCAGGTCAAGGCAGCAGCCAAAGGTCTTTTTAAAAATGTTGAACAATAGCTCTTAAATAGAAGAGCTTCAAAGGAGCTTATTAATTGCAAGTTACCAACTTTATCGTCCAGGCTGATATGGACATCGGCCTGGCCGATCAATACAAAACTCAGAAGATCGGCCAGAGCATCGCCCTGGATACACTCCTGGACGATTGAAATTCGGCTTGATCGTCCAGGCCGATCTCACGATCGGCCTGGCCGATCAGTTCAAATCAGAGGAAAATCATCTTGAGAATAGCCCTGTATACGAGCTGGCCGATTTTTATCGTCCTGAAGTAACTTAAGGTTTTTGACTGGATCGTCCTGGCCGATCCTGCGATCGTCCAGGACGATATGATCGTATCAATCATCCTTAATTAGTCCCTTGATTTTCTGATCAATTAAGACATAATTTATGAATATCATCCAGGCCGATAAAAGATCGTCCAGACCGATAATTTAAAAATACAGTATACCTTAATTGTCTATGATGGCAACTTCTTTCTGTTTTGAGAATATCGTCCTGGCCGATACACGTATCGTCCAGGCCGATATGTTAATGAAGGCTGCCTTAATTAAGAATTCTTATTTAGAATTTCTGTTTTAAGCCTGATTGTCCAAGCCGATAAAAAAAATCGTCCTGGCCGATATGAGTAAAAACAGAAATTTTAAGTCTCTCAAGTGTGTGTGTGTGAAGGGTTACTTAGGATCAGTCTCTTTGACCATTACAAGTAGACTCAAGAAGTGAAAAACAAAAATACAGACTGACTCAACCCTAAACCTACGCAATCCTGAATTGGCTTCATATTGTTCATCTGATCTTCGATTCCTGAAACGTTAGAAGCAACAAGCAGTCCAAGAGAAATAGTGTTTGTCAATCATCAAAACATAAGCCATGAAAATAGATTTGCAACACCTCCAACCATCATTACCCTACTACAGACCTTCTAACAAAACTAGAAGGCTAACGTCTTCTTGAGAACAACGTTCATGTCAATAAATTTTCCAACTTTAACTATGTAGTAAGTTAAATATTATGCATTTTTATTACATTGAGTCAACACATTCTACAAAGGAAAGACATCATTTTGTAATCAACAATAAACATTAGTGAATTCATTTCTTTTAGGTAAATCCCCATGGTTTTTCCCTTTTCACTCATATAAATGAAACATGCCTAAATATAGTTGCTTATTATCTTATGGCTCCACATTTATTACCACTACAGGAAATTCAATATATATCGGCAATTTGACCACCACTATCAACTTGTAGTTCAACCGCTAGTACTTAACACTAAATCGTCAGAAGTTTTGGCGGTCAAATGACCGTCGAGAATACGACTGATATTTTTTTAAAATGGTGACTTTTACTAGTAGTTTAGACTAAATTTTTAACTGAAATATTTCTAGAGGTTAAATACACTGGAAAATTGTTGGAAATGGCCTTAAAATTAGTCGGCCCCACCCTTCTTCCTCATTTCTTCATGCTACTCATTTTTGTCTAAACGCCTGCACCCTCACCCTCACCCTCTCCAAAGTGCATTCGATTCATCAACAAAAGTCTTGCAATCGAATGTCGCTCATGCGTCACCCCCAATGCCCTCACTCCGGCCATTGAATTATCTTAAAGGTGATCAACTTCATCATCTCCTTTTTTTCTTTAGTTTTGGATGCTCACAATAGACATTTGCAAGAGGATGTACCTTACCTTGGCTTTTTTATTCTACTGTTTATATTTTTATTGTTGATAAGACTAGAGAGGGAGTTAAAGGTAAACTTGAGTTATAGAGATCAACCTTTTAATCTAAAGGTTGATTTTGAGAAAGCCTTAAGTTTATATCATTTTTCTTTAGTCATGGATGTTCTTAGTAGATATGTGCAACAGATTATACCTTGGTTTTTTTCTTAAGATATTATTCTTGTTAATATGACAAGAGAGGGATTTAAAGGTAAACTTTAATTTTGGATGTCAACCTTAGATTGTAAATGTTATCACTTGAGTTAATCTAAAACATAATTTTATATGGAGGGTAATGTTAGTAGTATTACACTTAGTGAGAGTATTGTGACTTTGGGCGATCAAATCATTAATAAGTTTATATTTTTGATATATTGGATCTCTTATTTACAGTGAAGGTTAAATAGATAGGTCTATTATCAACATAAATCAAGTTGGATGGTTGCAGTGGAGGAATACATCTGGCTTGTTGTGTGATAGAAAAGTCCACCTCAAACTTTAGGAAAAATTATATAATATGGTGGTGAGACCTACAATGCTTTATGGTGTTGAATGTTGGCCATTAAAAGACAAGCATAATATTACGTTAAGTTTGCAGAGATAGATCACTTCAGATGGTTTGGTAGCTTAAAATGGAGGCCTTCTTATTGTGTTAGTGGAGCTAAAGAGATTATTTGCCAGAGGGTTACTACCCTGAGAAGAGAGATAAAGGAGATTAGAAAGATTCAAAATGAAAGGCTTGTGGAGCTGCCATCATACTGAGCTGAAAATGAGGAATAAAAAAGAACAAGAGCCTACACTTAAATCATATGGTAGTGAGCACACAGAGGATGATTAGTGTTGTTATGTATTGTTAGATGGTTTAAAAATTGTTTGGTGTATTTAAAATGTCTGATTGTAAATTTCATATTTTATATTGATTGGGAACATAATTTTGTTTAAAGAACTATTTCTGGTTATTATGGATTATATAAATATATCTTTTTATTGTGTGTTATTATTTCATAGAGCTGTTCTGTTGATTTTGGAAATCAAAATTATTTTATATATCTTTTTTGTATGAAGGTAATTGTGGAAATTGGCATATATAGAGGGGGAGAGCTGACAATTTTTTTTTTTTTGCAAATAATATAGGTTTCCATAGGCTAAATGGTGGTTTGCCCGCCGGAACCTTCAATAGTAGATAGTTTTTAGTTATCGCCATTTTTTAATTTTTTCACATGAAATAGCTGGAGACTAATTGATGGCTTGGCCACAGGATATATCAGCGGTAACTAACCGCCGATAAAACTGCCAATTGTGAGCGATGGAAAATTTTACCACCAAAAAATGGCTGCCAAGTTTCATTTCCTACATGAAAAATTGGAGGCTACCAAATTTATCAGTGATTTACCTACTGTTTTGGGTTCATTAATTTTTGGATGTTTTAGCCATAGAAAAATCACTAAAAAATGGCTGTCAATTTTCATTTCCTACATGATTTATTCTGGCTGTTAATTAACCTCCAAAAAACCCTCAAAATTTTTACAAACTACTAGAAACACTATCTAAACCGTCGATAATGGGTAATTTTTCTTTAGTGTACATTATAAAGTTCAAAACAAAATGCCTTCCATAGAAGATGAGATTATCGTTTGGAACCCTAAACGTATGTATAAGCAATCATAATTACCCTTTTACAACTCTTTGAATGTATAAAATTTGATTTAAATACATTCTATATATTTTATATTAACATTTGATCCTCAATACATATACATTTGCACCTAGTTACATTCTACTTTACTTTATTTTATTAGAAAGCATAAACACATTCTACTTTGATTCAATTCTTACAATAAATTAAAGATAATAAAAAATATATATACATTCTACTTCAACACCAATAATACCTCAAGGGAAAGGAACTTGCATCACATCAACACACTATGACCTAGATTAAGACTAGAGTTAGTGGCCATAACAAATAAATTCTAGAGAGTGAGGTTGCAGGTCTTTCATATGTGCTAGATGTTGTAACTCAAGAATCCAGATTAAGAATGTGATTTTTTTATGATACAACAACAACAACAACATCAAGCCTTTGTCCCACTAAGTGGGGTCGGCTACATGAATCCTTTTTTTCCATTGTGCCCGCTTAAAAGTAAAATTTTCATTTAAATCTAATAATAAAAATCATTTCTAATATTTTCTAACCAAGCCTTTTTAGGTCTTCCTCTACCTTTCTTAAGAAAAGTCAAATCTAATACCTCAACTTTCCTAACCGGATCATTGGATGGTCTCCGTTTAATGTGACCAAACCATCTAAGGCGACTCCCTCTAATCTTTTCTTCCACTGGAGCTACTCTACATGTTTCACGTATATGCTCATTTCGTATCCTATTATTAAGGGTCAAGCCACTCATCCACCTAAGCATCCTCATCTCTACAACGCTTAACTTCGTATTACTTTTATCTTTTAATGGCCAACATTCGACACCATAAAGAATTGCTTTTTTTTTTTTTTGAGAAATGCAAATTGCATTAAATGAAAAGGAAAACTATTATAAACTAAAGCAGAAAAAAACTAATAGCCATACTTTCAAAATATAGCAAAATGAAGCATTTATTAAAAAGAAAATTAAGCAATATTAGAATATTTGAAAGATATGAAATTCCATAATGAAAATGAGATCCTCTACTCCATATATTAAACCAATTGGCATGTAGGGGATATCAAAAATTAAAACAACTCAAAAGGTTAATTAGTATCCCAAAATTCCTGATTAAGTAAAAAATAGAGAATAAAAGATTCTTAATTCTCAATTTTTTATCCCCATCTTTCAAATACCCACAAAAGCTTAATTTAAAATCGAAATAAGACTTAAAAAAAATAACTCATAAAAGAAAAATAACATAACATGTAAGCAATGATCTTCATGCTTGCACCACCATTGGATCTTTGCAAAGATAATCAACTTCATACAAACTATGCTTTGAATATCAAGATGCAAATCCATCTATCCCTCCATCCATAGACGTCCAAAGTTCTCCAAGCCTTGATCCCATTTCTCTTGATACTTACCATTATCACCCATCATAAACTTAATTATGAGATAATTGGTGCGGTGCTGCCAACACTTCTGCTAGAAATCCCCAATTTTCTTCCTTTAAGGCTACCTTTGATTGTTCCAAAAGAATTCAAATCTCTATTAATTTTTTCTTGCAATGAGATTTTTTTTTTCAAAAAATGCAAAGGTTGTATTAAAATGAAAGAAATGGCAGACTAATACAAACTAGGAGGAAAAAACTAATAGATCCTTGATCAAGAGAAAAAGGATCCTTATTGAAAATATATTTGTTTAAATTAAACATATTATATTTGAAATGAAACCAACTGTTTCCTATTTTAAAATTGTTGAGATGCAGGGGATACCAAAGTTTGAAACAACCCAAGAGTTGGTTAGTATCTCAGAGTTCCCATCCGGTTAAAGAATAGGACTTAGTATATATCCCATAAGCAAATATAATAAGTTTAAAAAACAAATAAAAAGCTAAAAGAAAAAGAAAATAGCACAAGATAATTAAAAGGAAATTACAAAAAAACCAGGACAATCGTAAAACACCTAAGAATAATTTTAATAGGTGTTTCGAATGTCTTTTCTAACTTCTAATGATGTAGTCCGAGGCAAGATTTTTGGTAAGTTCTTTTATCAAATGCTTCAATCTCAGGTATCTTTCCACTTTGTTGATTGCATTGAGAATATAATGTTGCAACCCATGACCTCGAGTTTGAGATTTTGATGATGCCGAATAATGAGTGTTTTGGAACAACTTTTCATTGAATACTATTTTATTTGCTATTGTCCTTGAGTACTAACATTTCAGGAAGATCACAAGTGACTCAGGACGAAAGGAAGACTCAATAAAGGGTAGATTAGGAGTATGAGTCAAACATTGTATTTTTCAATTTATTTTATTTTATTTTATTGAGTCTGGCCACAAAATGTAAATGAGTAAGAGCAACCATGCACACACACAGGGGGAGAGTTTGTTTTTTAATAAAAATTGTCATAAAAATTCTTCTCTGGAGATCGTACTGTACGATTTTAATTCGTACCGTACGATCAGAGCTATGTAGATGATTCTGTGAATAGATCGTACTGTACGAATATTTTCATACTGTACGATATGTTCAGATCCAAAACCCTAGCCGTAGTTTAATTTGAGTAAGTGATTTTTGCGTCATTCGTACTGTACGAACGTGTTCGTACTGTACGATCTATTTTTAATACTTACTTAAATTAACCCTTAATTAGTGCATGTAATCCAGGCCTAATTAATTTTTGAACATCGTACTGTACGAACCTGATCGTACCATATGATGAACAGAGACGACATCTGATCGTCCAGACCATCGTCCTGTACGAATAGTGTTTTGTGGATCGTACCGTACGACATTATATTGTACAGTACGAATTGTTTTTGAACTGTTCGTACATCTTCGTACCAGGATGACGTCTATTTATACATATCGTACTGTACGATGTTGAATCGTACTGTACGAACAGCAACGGCTACTTTTGAAATCAGAGGTTTTTGGAGCCCGTTTTAGATGTCAATCTTGTCTTTTTTCAGTAAGAATCACAGAGGGGGTGAACGTGGTTAGAGAGGGATTCCAAGGGAGAGAGCTCTAGAGAAATTCTTGAGGGTTGAGAGAGGAAGGAGGAGGTGAGCGTTGTGAGGGACAAGAGGTGTGAGGGAGATCACACGGTTGCTCCAAGCTTCCTGCATCTTTCTCCTCCTGTGGCCCTAGAAGGATTTGAGGGAGAATCTCCAAGGGAAAGGCTCTTCTACATCCGTTACCTCGAGGTTCTCTGCCTTCTCCAGGAGAGAGAAAAATGAGAAGGTTCTCTGCCGTCGCCAGGAGGGCAAAAATAGAGTTTGGCACTCCGCCATGTCGGGTTGGTGAAAGGGAGGTTTGTAAAGGCTTCTCCGCCTTGCCGAAGGGGGCAAAAGGAGAACTATTTTGATAGTGAAAATCCCGGCGCGGAGGACTCTGGGGAGTGGACGTAGATCATATTTTGACCGAACCACTATAAAAATTCTTGGTGTGTTTTTTCCTTATCGTCATTTACTTTTTACTTGCATTTAATTTTCATAACTATTGCATGGTGAAATTTGTGGAAGAAAAATTGCTTAAAATTTTGTTGTAGAATTTCAAAAATAACAAAAAAAATTAGAATTCTTGTTTAGGGTTATTTTTATTACGAAAAAGATTTTCACAATTCACCCCCCCTATTGTCAGTTAGTAATTTCAATTGGTATCAGAGCTTGCTTTTCAAACATAGTGTTTTAGAAAACCTTGAAAAAAAAATGATCATGTAGAATTTTGGTAATTGTAACACTGCGGAGGGTTATTCAATAACTCGTCCACCACTTTTTGATAACATTCCGTTTGATTTCATGAAAATTAGAAAGTCTACATTTTTGCAATCTATAGATTACCGCATGTGGATGTTAGTAAATGATGGGTATGTTGCACCGTTTAAAATTGTTAATGGTTTGAAAACTACTGTACCTTTTATTGAATGGAGCAATGAGGATAGGGAGTTAGCCCAACTGAATGCTAAGTGCTTAAATTGCTTTTTCTGTGCATTGAAATCTGAGGACTATATGAGAGTCTCTACTTGTGTTTCTGGTAAAGAGATTTGGAAAAGACTGTGCATTACATACGAAGGAACAAACGAAGTAAAATAGTCTAGGCTTAACATTCTACTGCATGATTATGAATTATTCCTTATGAAACCTAGCGAAACAATTTCTGACATGTACACTAGGTTCACCCAAATCGTGACATCCTTGCTTGCATTAGGTAGAGAAATTTCAAATTTTGAGAAAGTGAATAAAATTCTTAGATGCCTACCTAGTTCCTATGATGCTAAGATAACTGCTATCACTGAGTCCAAAGATCTTAATGTTTATTCTATTGATAACCTCCTTGGGTCACTCATTGCATACGAGCAAGGAGTGAGGCAAAGGCAAAGTGATGCAGGTGAAAAGAAAAAGGAGCGGACGGTGGCATTAAAAGCTAGCAACTCAGAAAGTGAAAGCTCTGCAGGGGAGGAAGACGATGAGATAGCACTGATGACCCGACAGTTCAAATATTTTCTGAAGAGAAAACAGAAGCGTCATAAAAACAGCTGGAATAAAGGTAAGAGCTCAAGGTCCAATAAGGTTTCATCTGATACAATCTATTTTGAATGCAGGAAGCCAGGTCACCTTTGAGCCGATTGCCCCAATCTGAAGAGCCAACCAGCTAAGGAGAAAATTAATAAGAAAGCCAAATACAAGAAAGGAAAGATGAGGACACAAAAAGCTTTTTGGGCCGACTCTGCCTCAGAATCATCAGAGGAAGAAGCAGAGGAGGAGGTAACTAATCTGTGTCTTATGGCTAACGATAACCTTGATCAATTGGATCAAGACGAGGTATGTCAACTTTCATATGATGAATTACTGCTTATTTCTGAGAATATTCATGACTCGTATAGAAAATTGAAAAAAATGCATGCTAAACTTAATATTGAATTTAATTCTTTACAAATTGAGCATGCTAACTTAGTTAAAGAAAATTCTGATTTAGATAAAGATCACATGTTACTTCTTGATGAGTATGATGCAGTAAATAAGAAGCATATTGAACTAATTGAAGTGCATGAATCCTTGAAAACATCGCATATTGAACTAGATGTAGAGTTTGAAAAACTAACGGCACTTGCATTAGAAGTAGATCATAGTGAGCACTTGCTATTAATAGAAGTTGATGGATTGACAGCTAAAAATAAAACTTTTAGTGAGAGAATAAAAGAACTAGAAAATAAAATTGCATCACTCACAGGCCATCCTCGCAAACCCCCAACACAGCATGCATCACAAAAATTTAGAAAGAGGCACCACCACCCACGTAGATTAGTAAACCCATTTCCTGGTGTTAGGTTTTTCTCTTGTGGCATGCTAGGTCACATAGCCCGCACATGCACAATTCACTGTAGGACACACTTAGTATAGAGACCTAAACTGCATCCATCACAGCATAGCATGCATACATCTCATTCATGCAAGCATAAGGAGGAACCCAAACTCACTTGGGTTCCCAAATCTAATCTTTGAATGAAATTGTAGGGATGCTCTCACAAAAGACCTAGTGAGAGCATGTGGTACCTGGATAGTGGCTGCTCGCGACACATGACTGAAGATATGAAGAAGTTCATCCTATTGGAGACCAAAACTGGTGGCAAAGTAATGTTGGGAGACAACACTACCAGGAAAGTGATAGGCTCAGGTATCGTTGGTAATGCTAAGAATTTTTTAATTGAAAATGTTTTATTAGTTGATGGTTTAAAGCATAACTTACTTAGCATTAGTCAACTGTGTGACAAAGGTTTTGATGTTAAATTTTTTACTGATAGATGCCTGATTAATTTATTTGATGAAATAATTTTAGAAGGAAAATGAATGAACAATGTTTACATGTTAGACCTTGATTGCGTTGATAGCTCAAAATCATTTTGCTTGAAAATAATAGTTGATGACTCGTGGCTATGGCATAGGAGGCTATGCCATGCTAGTATGAAAACTCTTAGAAACATCACTCATAAAAATCTAGTTAGAGGTGTACCTAAGTTAGACTTTACCAAGGATCACTTATGTGATGCTTGCCAACTAGGAAAATAAGTCAAATCATCCTTTCACTCAATTAGAGATGTGATCACCTCTAGGCCACTAGAATTCTACACATGGACTTATTTGGACCCGTTAGTACAGCCAGTCTAGGTGGAAAGAAGTATGGATTTGTGATTGTAGATGACTTCACAAGATTTACTTGGGTAAGATTTTTAGCACACAAAAATGAGTCTTTTGAGGAATTTAAAGTTTTCTCCACATGAATTCAACGAAAATTAGGTTGTGAAATATCAACAATCCATAGCGATCATGGTGGAGAGTTCTAAAATAATAGGTTTGAGTCATTCTGTCAAGAGATAGGAATAGAACACAATTTCTCAGCTCCTAGAACACCCCAACAGAATGGCATAGCAGAAAGGAAGAATAGAACTTTGGTAGAAGCTGCTAGGGCAATGTTAGCAGAGTATACACTTCCTAGATACTTTTGGGCAGAAGCAGTCAACACAGCCTGTTATGTTTTGAACAGCATAAACATAAGATCGAAGCTAAATAAAACTCCATATGAACTCCTTAAGGGTAGGACACCAAACCTTTCACATTTACATGTCTTTGGGTGTAAGTGCTTCATCTTAAATAATGGTAAACATCCCTTAGGAAAATTTGATCCCAAGTCTGATGAGGGTGTCTTCTTAGGTTATTCTTCTGTAGGGAATGCCTATAGAATTTTTAATAAGAGAACCCTTGTAGTAGAAGAATCCACCCATGTGGTATTTGATGAATCAGATATACCCTCAGAAACTAAAATTAAAGATGATGAAATAGAGGCAATTTAAGGAGTAGAAACTATGACCTTAGGAGAAAGGGTCGAAACTCAGGAAGCTTTGCCTAGAGAATGGAGATATTCTTCTAGTCATCCTAAAGAGTTAATTTTAGGAGACCCTTCAGAAGGTGTAAGAACTAGGCATGGACTTAGGAAGGAGGTTAGTCACTCAGCATTCATCTCTATGATAGAACCCACAAGTATAGATCAAGCCTTAGGAGATGAATTTTGGATTCTAGCAATGCAAGAAGAGCTGAACCAATTCACCAGAAATGATGTTTGGGAGTTAGTCAAGAGACCTAAAGAACACAGTGTTGTTGGAACAAAATGGGTCTTCAAAAATAAGGTGAATGATTCAGGAACAATAATAAGGAATAAAGCAAGACTAGTAGCTAAGGGGTACAACCAAATTGAGGGGATAAACTTTGAAGAAACCTTTGCCCCGGTTGCTAGACTAGAAGCCATAAGTGTGCTCTTAGCTTTTGCTTGCTTCAAGAACTTTAAGTTATATCTAATGGATGTAAAGAGTGCATTTCTGAACGGGGTAATTAAGGAAGATGTCTACGTTGAGCAACCCCCCGGATTTGAAAGTTCACAATTTCCAAACCATGTATTTAAATTAAAAAAGGCACTATATGGATTAAAGCAAGCACCTAGAGCATGGTACGAAAGACTTAGCTCATTTCTTTTGGATAGAGGATTTAAAAAGGGTAGTGTAGATACTACACTCTTTTTACAAAAGGTCAAAGAAGAAATTCTCATTGTTCAAATATATGTGGACGACATCTTGTTTGGATCTTCGGATAAAAACTTATGCGATGAATTTTCAAAAACAATGAGTAATGAGTTTGAAATGAGCATGATGGGAAAACTTAATTACTTTCTTGGCTTTAGTGTAAAACAAATGGATAATGGAACCTTTCTTAGCCAATCAAAGTATATTAAGGATATTTTAAAAAAATATGAAATGGATAGTGCAAAACCCATGAACACCCCAATGAGTTTGACAATTCAATTAGATAAGGATCATAGTGGAAAATCAGCAGATCAGAAAAAATATAGATGAATGATTGGATCCCTTCTTTACCTGACTGCCAGTAGACCGGACATAATGTTTAGTGTGTGCCTTTGTTCCCATTTCCAAGCCGATTCTAAAGAGTCTCACTTAACTGCTATCAAAGGAATTCTTAGATATCTACTAGGCACTCCAAACTTAGGAATTTGGTATCCCAGACACAGCACTTCCTTTGAAATCCTAGGGTACTCAGATTCTGACTTTGCAGGATGTAGGATAGATAGAAAGAGCACCTCTGGTACCTGCCAATTCATCGGACAATCATTAGTTTCTTGGTCCAGTAGGAAGCAAAACTCAGTAGCACTTTCCACAGCCGAGGCAGAATATATTGCAGTAGGAAGTTGTGTTGCATAAGTGCTATGGTTAAAACAATAAATTCTTGATCTTGGACTACCTGTTGGAACCATCTCGATCATGTGTGACAACACAAGTGTAATTTGTATCTCTAAGAATCCAATTCAACACTCTCGAACGAAACACATAGACATTAGACATCATTTCATTAGAGATCACGTCGCTAAGCGAGATATAGAATTACATCACATCGCTACAGGAGATCAATTGACAGACATATTCATAAAACCTTTAGCTTTCGACACCTTTAGCACCCTGAGGACCAGATTAGGTGTCATAGATATAACAGCATAAAAAAAAATTGTGTTTTTGTTTGGCTGCTCCTGATCATCACACACTCACCTCACCAAAACTCTGAATTCACTGTTCATCGTACTGTACGACCTACATCGTACTGTATGATACATCTCGCTGTCCACAAACGAGCAGATTTCGGCTCTGTTGATCGTATTGTATGATATAAATCGTACTGTACGATATTCTTCACATATAATTGCCTACCGTATTGTACGATATCTCTTCTTCGTACGATACGATCCACGTCAGCAACGGATTGGTACGAATTAAATCCGGTTGGTATGACATTATTGAGTATCGTACTGTACGATACATTCCTTTCGTACTGTACGATCCACATCAGCACACTGAATAAATATGAGTTAAAGCTGTTCGGTACGATATTTATTATGTATCGTACTGTACGATACCCTTGTTCGTACAGTATGAAACTTTTGGTCAAAAGTCGTACTGAGGCCTCGGGATGATCAAAATTCGCCTGATAGTACTATACGATACCTATCGTACTGTACGATTTGACTGTCTTTTCCCGAAACGCATGGTCAGAATATTGATTGCCTATCGTACTATATGATTCAAGATCGTACTGTATGATTCATGAAATTTCCTATAAGAACCCTTGCCTAGGCCGTTCTTTTCACTCAAAAACCTCTCCTCACTCACTTCTTCACTCATTTTCGTGCCCTATTGCAATGTCTAAGCGAGGTAGGATGACTGCTGGAAGCTCGTCCTCATCAAGTCGCCAACCTGATTGTTTTTTGAATACTGAAAATGAGGAAGCCTACCATCGATATAGAGCCTACAAAATTTTCCCTTCAAAAATGCTTAATCAGGCTGCTCTCAATTTCGAGGTAACGGGCCTCTTTGCTTCTACCACCTTCCAATTCCTACTCACCCTGGCGTTTCCATATAATTCTAAACTTCTTTTTGAACTTCTTGCCAACCTCACCTACACCGTCGACAACACCACTTTTCACTCTTTTGTTTGTGGCCGCACCATTGAGATCACTAGAGCTGATATCGCCCAATATATTGGGCTGTCCACTGAAGAACCTATGGTTTGCTTGTTTCTTACTAATGAATTTAATTGGAGCGATATAAATAGAGTCCTTAGGAATACTGATTTTCATCAACACCAACCTCTTGTTCAATCATTAACTCGAAATGCCCGTATAATTCAACATGTTCTTCGAACCTCAATCAAACCCAAAGGTGGTGACCGTATCAATCTGACCCCTACCTTGTCCGTCGCTACCTATCTTATTATGTCCAACATTAAGTTTAATGAGGTCGACTTAATTAGCAACTACATTCGCCACATGACTTTTGTTCGTCTACCTACCACCCGACGGAAACAGAATCTAGCTCTTGGTCACCTAATAGGATATATCCTCCATAATAAATATCAATTATCCTACCCTGGTGAACCTGACATTCTTCCAATTTTTTATACGGATGCTTCCTTATGTATTCTCTTTCATCGGGGACATGAGCCTGAAGATCCAGTCTTTGATGAAGAAGAAGGAGAAGATGCCCCAGCCGTAGCTCCAGCTCGACCACGACTCCATGCCGCACCCCGAGCACCAGCACCAGCACCAGCACCAGCACACCCTAATGATGACTTAGTCGCCCGCTTCGACCAGCTGCAGACTCGTCTCGACATGCATATTCAAGAACAACATCACCAACACGAGACTGATATGCAGTGGTTTAGAGAACGTTTCACTGCAATTGAACATTGCTTCGATGCTCTATTTCAATATTTTCAACCAAATCCACCTCCACCACAACCAGATCAGGACCCGTCTGCTTAGTTTGTTTGTGTTTGCATTATAGTTTTTTTTTCTTCTTTTGTTTTTTGCTTTTAGTTGCTCCTCCTTTTTGTGCTGTCAAAAGGGGGAGAAGTTTGTTGTACCTGTTGTTGTGCCTGTTATCTAAATGCATTCCTTTTATTTTGCACTTGCTTTTATTATCCTATTTTTTTCTTTTGTTTTCTTTAAAAAAAAAATAAAAAAAAATATAAAAAAACAAAAAAAAATAATTGCTTTTCGTACTCACTTGCAACAAATTATTTGACATCATCAAAAAGAGGGAGATTGTTGCAACCCATGACCCCGAGTTTGAAATTTTGATGATGCCGAATAATGAGTGTTTTGGAACAACTTTTCATTGAATACTATTTTTTTTGCTATTGTCCTTGAGTACTAACATTTCAGGAAGATCACAAGTGACTCAGGATGAAAGGAAGACTCAATAAAGGATAGATTAGGAGTATGAGTCAAACATTGTATTTTTCTATTTATTTTATTTTATTTTATTAAGTCTGGCCACACAATGCAAAAGAGTAAGAGCAACCATGCACACACACAGGGGGAGAGTTTGTTTTTTAATGAAAATTGTCATAGAAATTCTTCTCTGGAGATCGTATTGTACGATTTTAATTTGTACCGTACGATCAGAGCTATGTGGACGATTCTGTGAATAGATCATACTGTACGAATAGTTTCGTACTGTACGATATGTTCAGATCCAAAACCCTAGCCGTAGTTTAATTTGAGTAAGTGATTTTTGTGCCGTTCGTATTGTACGAACGTGTTCGTACTGTACGATCTATTTTTAATACTTACTTAAATTAACCCGTAATTAGTTCATGTAATCCAGGCCTAATTAATTTTTGAACATCGTACTGTATGAACCTGATCGTACCATACGATGAACAGAGACGACATCTGATCGTCCAGACCATCGTCCTGTATGAATAGTGTTTTGTGGATCGTTCCATACGACATTATATCGTACAGTACGAATTGTTTTTGAACTGTTCGTACATCTTCATACCAGGATGACGTCTGTTTATACATATCGTACTGTATGATGTTGAATCGTACTGTATGAACAGTAACGACTACTTTTGAAATCAGAGGTTTTTGGAGCCCGTTTTAGATGTCAATCTTATCTTTTTTCAGTAAGAATCACAGAGGGGGTGAACGTGGTTAGAGAGGGATTCCAAGGGAGAGAGCTCTAGAGAAATTCTTGAGGGTTTTGAGAGGAAGGAGGAGGTGAGCGTTGTGAGGGAGAAGAGGTGTGAGGGAGATCACACAGTTGCTCCAAGCTTGCTGCATCTTGCTCCTCCTGTGGCCCTAGAAGGATTTGAGGGAGAATCTCCAAGGGAAAGGCTCGTCTACATCCGTTACCTCGAGGTTCTCTGCCTTCTCTAGGAGGGAGAAAAACGAGAAGGTTCTCTGCCGTCGCCAGGGGGGCAAAAACAGAGTTTGGCACTCCGCCACGCCGGGTTGATGAAAGGGAGGTTTGTAAAGGCTTCTCCGCCTTGCCGAGGGGGGCAAAAGGAGAACTATTTTGATAGTGAAAATCCCAGAGCGGAGGACTCCGGGGAGTGGACGTAGGTCATATTTTGACCGAACCACTATAAAAATTCTTGGTGTGTTTTTTCCTTATCGTCATTTACTTTTTACTTGCATTTAATTTTCATAACTATTGCATGGTAAAATTTGTGGAAGAAAAATTGCTTAAAATTTTGTTGTAGAATTTCAAAAATAATAAAAAAAATTAGAACTCTTGTTTAGGGTTATTTTTATTAAGAAAAAGATTTTCACAATTCACCCCCCCCCCTCTTGTCAGTTAGTAATTTCATATAAGATAACATAACTACTGAGATGTTTGGGAAGAACCTCTCAAGTCGTTCTTCATTTTGAGTTCAGTAATCCTCCTTCTTGTATGATCTTTCACAGGTCCTAGAGCTTGTAGTTCTTTGAATAACTTGTGTTTAGAATCAGAAGAGTCAAGCTCCATAGTAGAACCCTTTTTATTCTTCAAAAATACAATTTTTTTGAATTTTAAACTGATTGTTGAAGTAGGAGAAATGGTTTCAGAAAAACCATCTCTTGTTCCATCATTATTAACAAATATTTCAAAAGTCTTTACTGCCTTAATTGGAATAAAACTCGAATCCTGCTCCTTCTCAATCTTCTCCTTATCTGCCTCTATAATTTGAGGAAATTAAAAATAGAATTTTGAATTTCAAAAATTTTAGCAGACTTTGGTTGATCTACGGATGTAACAGCAAACTCTTTATTTCGTTCATTTATATCATCCATTTCAAAATGCCTTGCTGGATTTGTTGGAGAAAAAACCAGACTCTGCATCTCAACTAACTTTGACATATTCAGTAGATCATTTGAATTTTGAGAATCAATAATTGATCCAGAAATATCAGCTACCTCCTGAATTTGTGAAAATTCAAAATTTGAATTTGAATTTCCAATTTTTCAGCAATTAAGAGATGGTTTACGAAAATAGGTTCAATCTCGTTTGGCTCTTGCGCAGTGTTAATAATATTATCTTCAACAGCCAAAGCTTGAAAAGTATTGAATTCAAAATTTGAATTATGATATACACACTTTTCAATACTCAAATTCAAATCATGACTAACTGCATCTTCACCTCCTTCCTTGATTTCAGCAACTTCTTTATTTTGGCAATTGGAATCTACAACTTTCTTGATCACCAACTCTAGCTCATCTGCCTTCCGATCTGCCAAAGGATCAATAATTTCTTCTGATTCAGCAAAAACAACTTCATCACTTCCTTTCACAATATCTGTATTTTTGGAAGTATGGCAAACAGCTTCAGATTTTCCTTTGGCTGAAAAAACCTTGGAATTAATTTGCTTTTTCAAAGAATTTTTTCTACTATCGTTTTTGAACTTCACATGCATCCAAGGTCCATAAGGATTATCAATATGACTTGAACTGGAAGGGATATCTTTGACATTGGGACATACTTGATCAATATGTCGTATTCTTCCACATTTGAAGCAAATTGCTGATAGATTTTCGTATTCAAACTTTTGAAAAAATCTACCATGCGAACCTTCAACCCAAATACAAGAAGAGAGTTTAGAATTCAAATTAACCCGAATGAAAGCTCTAGCAAATTCTCTTCTCCCCCATCTAAACATGTTACCATCCAACAATAAAGGAGTCCCAATTCTAGAGACAATTCTAGTGATATTGGATTCATCCTAGCAATGTAGGGGTAAGTGAGGAAGACAAACACAAATTGGAGAAGAAATTCCTTCCAAAGAATTAAGAGAGAAGTTAGGAGACCACTTGTCTAATCCTACAACAAATCCCCCTACAAACCATGGACCTCCATTAATAACTTCTTACATGGCTTCATGAGACTGAAAGGAACATAGTAGCCAATCAAGGCCAAGCACGATTATGTGAAATCCTCCATATTTCACCCATTGCTTCCTTAATTCAATAGCACATTTTGAAAAAGGTAAATTTTTCCCAAGGATTTTTACAACCTAGGATTTACTCAAAACTTGAATATTGGATTTTTCCTTATCCAAGTCAAGTTTAACAATATTTGCATCTTCAATCTCATCATGAATCTTACTCAAATTAATTTTAATGTGTGTTTTTTTTATCCACAAATTAGAATTATCCAAATTTGAAGAAATAATTTGATTTTTGATATTGCCAAGATCCTTCCCCATATCCTTGTAATTCTTCAAAACATCAACAAAACTGCTCCTTGAAGAAGAAGCCTCCTTGTCATTTACTCTAGAGATAATAACCGGTAAAGGTGATTTTGTTATCTTTGAGCTATTTTATTTGGCATTTGAAATTTTCCATCATCAATTCCATTATCATTTACTTTATTTAAAACATCCATAAGATTAGCTTCAACCAAATATAAACTTTTGGAATCTAGAACTTTTAAATTTTCAGAATCTGGAAAAGTTTTGACAATATCTTCAACAGCCCTGGCATTTGGATTCTCTCCAGCATTACCTTCATTAATTACTCCTAACTTTTTCTTCTCAAAAATTTCATCTTGACAACTTGAAGCATCAATTCCTTTATCCATAACATCAGTTCTTTACAGAATTCTGAACCAATTCTCTGTCTTCACCTTGAATTGCCTCCAAATCATTAACTTGATCTATAACTTGAATTGAATCTCCCAAAACCATTCCTTTAGCATTAGCATCTAAAGCAAGCAAATTGACTTGCTTAACTTAAACAGGAGTATTAAGTTCATCCTTTCTAATATATTTTCAATCTCAGGATCATGGGATAGAACATTAAACTTAATAAAAGTCTTCATATGAACATCAGATGAATAAACCTCATCATTAACAACCGAATGCTGAGCTGTAGATTTCTGATTTTTGCTCTTCTTAAATAACTTAGCATTCATCCAAGGGCCTTACACATTTGAATCTTCACTAACAGTTTCTTCTACATACAAAGCTTTCTTCCCATTATTAAAAGATTCCTTCTAAGTCTTAAATTGATCTTCTTTCAGAGCTTTCGGGCACATCTCAACATTGTGGCCTACATTACCACATTTGAAACATAAAGGCGAGATTTTCTCATACTCAACTTTTTTGAAAAATTTACCATATATGTTGCAAATCTATTTTCATGACTTATGTTTTGATGATTGACAAACACTTTTGACTCTCTTGGACTGCCTACTACCTCTAACTTTTTAGGAATCAAATATCAGACAAACAAATGAAGCCAGTTCAAGATTGCATAGGTTTAGGATTGAGTCAGTCTGTATTTTATTTTTTTCTCTTTTTGAGTCAGTTTGTAATGTCAAAGAGACTGATACTAAGTAACCTTACACACACATACACACTTGAGAGTCATAGAATCTTTGTTTTTGCTCACATCGGCCTGGATAATGCTTTGGTCGTCCTGGACGATCGAGTTTAAAACAGAGACTCTGATCAGGATTCTTAATTAAGGTAGCCGTCATTAACAAATTATCCTGGATGATACGTGTATTGGCCAGGACGAAAATCTCAAAGCAGAAAGAAATTGCCGCCATAAACAATAAAGGAATTATGTATTTTTGGAAATCGGCAAGGACGATCTTGGATCGTCCTGGACGATATTCACAATTATGCCTTAATTAATCAGACAAATCAAGAAAGTAATTAAGAATGATTGATACGATCACATCATCCTGGACAATCGCAGGATCGGTCAGGACGATCTATTCAAAAATCTTAGTTGCTCCTGAACGATCGGGATCGGCCAGCTTAAATTCAGGGAGGTGCTCAGGACAATTTTCCTCTGATTTGAACTGATCAGCCTGGACGATCATTAGATCAGCCAGGATGATCAAGCCAATTTTCAAATCATCCAGCTTGCATTCAGGGCCGTGCCCCTGCCGATCTCAAGGGATTTGTACCGATCGGCCAGGACGATGTCAATAACGTCCTGGACGATATAGTCGGCAACTTACAATTAATGAGCTCCTATGAAGCTCTTCTATTTAAGAGCTCTTGTTCAACGTTTTTTGATAATCTTTGCTGCTGCCTTGACCTGAGAAGACCTTGAGGAGAGAGAGAGAGAGAGAGAGAGAGAGAGAGAGAGAGAGAGAGAGAGAGAGAGAGAGAGAGAGAGAGAGAGAGAGAGAGAGGATCTTGTAAGGGGGAGCTTGTGAGGGGATTCACAAGGGTGCTTCAAGGATCGCTCTGCTTCTTCTTTATCTAGAGTTTCTCGTCCGTGAAAGGGTTGGTGGAGGTAAGGTTTTCTGCAACGGATCATGGTTCTCTGCCAACTTCAAGAGGAAGCAAAAGGAGATAGGTTCTCTGCCTTGCCGGGGTGGCAAAAAGGACTTCTTTGTGAGGGCTTCTCCGCCTAGCTGTGGGGGCTAAAGGAGAAACATGTTTTGTAGTGCAATACTTGGAGGGTGACTCCAAGGAGTGGACGTAGGTCAAGTTAACCAAACCACTATAAATTTATGTGTTATTATTTTATTGCTTCCGCGCTTTAATTTCCGCACTTATTTTCTTGTAGTATAATTTGGTTTATGATATCACTTTTGATGAAAGAATTTTTTTTAAAATACCAATTCACCCCCCCCCCCTCTTGGTTAGCTTGGGACTAAGTTCATAGGGCTTAACATCCCTAACGAACATTTAAGTGGTATCAGAGCACTATCTTGTGTCATCTGAACACTTTCAAGTGGTATCAGAGCGGGATTCATAAAAAGTGAGTTTGAAAACTTTTTGAATTGGATTCAGGGCTAACTTTGGGAATAGAAACACTACTGAAGGTTATTCAATTACACGACCTCAACTATTTGACAATTTACCTTTTGATTTCTGAAAACCCCGCATGTCTACTTTTTTGCAATCAACTGACTATCACATGTGAATGCTTATCAAAGAAGGTTATTCTCCACCTTGTCGAGAAATTAATGGTGTTAAAACAGAAGTTGCTTTTACTGAATGGACTTTTGATGAAAGAGATTTAGCCTAATTACATGCGTGTTTCCACTTGCAAAACTGATACAGAAATTTGGGATAGGTTATGTATCACTTATGAAGGAACCAATGAAGTGAGACAATCTCGTTTGAATATTCTCTTGCATGACTACAAACTTTTTCGTATGAAACCATCTGAATCTGTTTCTGACATGTCTAAAAGATTTACTCAAATTGTTACTTCATTGCATGCCTTAGTAAGAGAAATTTTGAATTTTGAAAAAGTAAAAAAAATTTTGAGATGCTTGCCTTCATCTTTTGATGCTAAAATTACTGCTATAACTGAATCTAAGGATTTGAACACGTATTCGATTAATAATTTACTTGGCTCACTCATTGCTAACGAGCAAGGGGTGAATCAAAGAAATCTTGATGAAGGAGAGAAGAAGAAGGAGAAAATAATTGCACTGAAGGAACACAAATCAGATTCTGAAACTTCTGAGTCTGAAAGCGATGGAGTTGCCTTCATCACAAGGCAATTCAGAAGCTTTCTAAGGAAGAAGCAAAAGCATCAGTGGAGAAAAGATAAGGATCATAAATATTCTAAAGAATCTTCTGATGTCATTTGTTATTAATGCAGGAAGCCTGGACATGTTAAAGCTGACTGTCCTACACTTCAAGATTTTCCAAGCAAGGAAAAGGAAAAGGGAGAGGAGAAACCTAAGTTTAGGAAGGACAAGAAGAGAATCCAAAAGGCGTTCTGGGCAGAATCTGGTATTGATTCCTCTGAGACTGAACCAGAGGAAGAGACTACAAACCTTTGCTTAATGGTGGAAGATCATCTTGAGCAAAGTGATGAGGATGAGGTATGTAAACCAACCTATGATGAATTGTTTAGGATTTGTGAGAAAATCCATACATCATACAAAAACTTAAGAAGACTCATGCTAACTTAAAATTGGAACCTGTAAATTTGCAAAAAGAGTATGAAGTTATTCTTAAAGATCATTCAATAATTGATTCTAATCACATGGATCTTCTTGATGAATTTGATGATTTGAACAAGAAGCATTCGGAATTAATTAATGAGTATGATGCATTAAAAGTTTCACACACATCACTTGAATCTGATTTCAAGAAATCTAAAGAGAAAGAAAAAAAACTTGAGGGTTGAGAATGATGTTCTAAAAAACACAAACTTGAGGATTAAAAATGAATTGAACACACTTAAGAAAACTTGGATGACGCCTACTTTTGATCAAAAGCCAAGACCTAGGAAGAGGCATTATAACTCAAACCATTTAAGAAATCCTTTTTCTGGAGTTAGATGCTTTTCTTGTGGCATACTAGGACACATCTCACACACTAGCATTGTTCACCATAGCACACATTGGATGTGGAGACCTAAGGTATATGATTCACAGCATACCACACCTACATTGTATTCTACTTTTCCTAAGAAGGGACCCAAACTAGGTTGGGTTCCTAAATCTGACTGTTGTTGAATTTTTCAGGTGTGCTCTCACCAAAGACCTCATGGGAGCATAGGAAAATTGGACATATGGAGGCTCGCAGCTCAAAATTGCTTAAACTTGCTACTTCATAATTTCTTGAAATGTTCTTCTTTGATTAGTTTTGTGTTATTTTTGTTGTGTGCTAGCTTTGTGTTGTTCTAGATTGCTTTGTTTTTATTTTTTTTTTATGTTTGGTTTCCTATATGATTATTTTCTTAAGCTTTTAAATTTTGGAGTTTTAGAGATTATGTATAGCATTTCTAAATATGTTAAAGGGAGGAATTCCGTTGAAGGTTTCTCTCCTTCTGACCTTGTTTAGTGGTATAATTTTCTTCTCTAAACAAAATTCTAACTCATTTTAGCCAATGGTTTTTGAAACTAAGATTCTTTGTATCTTGCTACAAAAAATTTATCTTGTGCATAATATCCAAAGTTCTTATATATCTCTCAAGTTAATTGAGATCTTGCCTTTGCACTGATCATATGAATTTTGGTTTTGTTTTGTGGGTAGTTCTTCCCTATGTTAGAGAGAGTGCTCCTATTTTCTAATATCTAGAAGATATACTCACAACTAAGAACTTCTTTTAAGAGTTTGCAAAAGAGAATTGAGCTTGCAAAACATAAAAAGGAAAATGGCAAAGACACCAAAATTGAAATAAAAAGTATATACACAAATGTGTATCAAAGATCAAAGGATGTTCAAAGAGCCAATCAAAGATTCAATAGGCATAAAATGAGCCCACTAAAAAGCAAGCTATCCTCTCTTTTCAAAATTTTTAAAACTTAGAAGAACCTATGGGTTATGTGAGATTTTCAAAGGCTTGATTTCAAATTCCATGATTGAGAAAAATTAATTTGACATATTATTTATGAGATATTTTCTTTGTAAACAAGTTTTGAATGGATCTTCTTTTTATCCTATTTAGTTATTCTAAGTTAGACCTCTATTTTTCAAAAGACAATTTATTCCTTGAAGGATGTCCGATCTAGGGTTAACAGAATCGGATATTCTACCTTCTTCCGATTGAAATTTGTTAACCTATTGATCTCTTGAAACTCTAAATTTTAAATTATTTGAGAAATTCTCATATGAATTGCTTTAACAAAAAAAATAGAAAAATTAAAAAAAAAAAAACAAAATATTTGGTTTCTTTTCAAATTGGTTATTTTTAGCCTTTTTTTTATCACTGTACTTTTTTTTTCTTTTGTTTTTATTTTTTAGGGCTTTGATCGTCACCATCCTTCATTGATTTTCAAATTCTAGTCACATTGTTCTGGCTGATACTTTTATCGTCCTGGATGATAGGACAAATTCTCTTCAAATTTCCATCTGATGAACTTTTCTGTGCTTACTACAACTCTTCATCCTGGACGATCCACTAACATACTAGACGATCCATTATCGTCCTGGATGATCTGATCGAACCTGTTGCAATCATGTTGATCATTTTGACCGATATTATCTTCGTCCTGGCTGATGCATTTTATGGTCATCGTCCTGGCCGATACACTTGATCGTCCTGGACGATCTACGTGTTGATCGTTTAAAAGCATTAAATTCAGCCCCGGACAATCCATTATTGGACAATCGTCTTGGACGATCCACTGTTCACCCTGGACGATATACGTGGCACTGTTTTAAAATGTTTTAACTTCGGTCGGTTTGATCAATTATTATGCATAGTCCTGGACGATACAACTAATCGGCCCGGACGATCTGCTTTTTCAACGGTCGTCTGGCTTGATTTCTCAGGACGATCTCTTGTGTCTAATCATCCTGGCCAATATCTGATCGGCCCGGCCGATCAGACCACCTTTTTGACCAATCGGTCTGTATGTAATAACTGCACCAAATCGTCCTGGACAATTATGCAATCGTCCTAGACGATTCAGACATTTCTTTAAACTTAGGCCATTCTAGCCATATTTCTTCACCTCACACCTCTTCTTCTCTTGTGATTTCTTACTAATTTCTTTCTATGACTGGTGGGAAGCAAGTACGACAAGCTTCTAGAAGTTCTTCGAGGGCTAGGATTGACCCTCGTTTCAGGGAGGCAGAAGATGAAGTTGCTTACCATAGATATAAAGAATGAGGGATAACTGTTGCTATAATCATCAATCTTGTCCATCTTTCGTATCCGATAATGAATCTCTTTGCTCACACTTCTCTTTGTTTCATTCTTTCTCTCGTTGTCCCCTTTCATACTGAGCTTCTTCGTGAATTCTTCGCAAATCTTCGCATAAACCCTACTTTCACATCCCTGACCTCCTATGTAAATCGACGCCCGATCGAAATCACATACCAGGACAGTGTTAAACTTTTGCAACTATCCACCACCGGGGATAAGCTGCATATAATATTCTCATATCCTAATTTTGACTGGTCTACAGAAAATCATTTCCTTCACCAGATCGATGCACCTTTTCATGTTGGAGAGACTAGCACTTTAGTCAAAGTTGCTAGGACAATCCAACATGTCCTTCGCACCTCCATAATTCTAAAAGCCGGGGACAGAATCCACATCACTCCTCTACTTTCTCTGACTACTTTTTACATAATGGCTCATAGATAATTTAATTCTGCTGACTTAATTTTTTGGTACATTGATCATTTAACCACAATTCGCGATCCAAGTCATAAGAGGAAACTCAATCTAGCTTTAGGACATCTCATAGCCTATGTCCTTGAAACCAAATATCAACTTCAATATCTTGTTCCTCCCAACCTCCCAATTCTCTTCTACTCAAATAGCTCCTTCAATACCCTTCATAGTACTCGTCTCCACCCAGGGGATGAGGAACCTCGTGGGGCTGAGGAGGAGGAGGCTCCCGCTCCCACTCCTGTTCCTGATCCTACTCCACTTAGAAAGCACTCACAGCTTGACCAGTTAGCGGAGAGGTTTGATCGTTGGGAGACCCACTTCAATGCTTACGTTGCTGCATAGGAGCAGCAACATTCTGAGGACTTGGCCCGCTACGAGCAGCACCGCACAGAGGACTTTGCCCGTTTTGACAGCTACATTACTCACCAACAGCAGCAACATGACCAGGATGTTGCCTGTTTCAATGCTCAGTTTACTATGCTAGCCAGCTACTTTCACCAGGCTCCATCACCTCCACCACCTCCATCTGATGATCAGGATCCCTCATTTTTCTATTTTTTTTTTTTTTTTTTTCTCTATAGGTTGTATTGTAGTTTTTTTTAGTTTCTATTGTGTTTTCTCCTTTTTCTTTTGTGTGTCTAGGACCATCTTTTTGTGATGACAAAAGGGGGAGTAGGATGTGGTAGGAAAAGTTAGTGTGCTTGTAACTTTGAAATTTTAATGAACTGCTATTTTTACTGAGTTTTTCCTACTTGTGTTTGTCATCATCAAAAAGGGGGAGATTATTGCAAATCTATTTTCATGACTTATATTTTGATGATTGACAAACACTTTTGACTCTCTTGGACTACCTGTTACCTCTAACTTTTCAGGAATCAAAGATCAGATGAACAAACGAAGCTAGTTCAAGATTGCGTAGGTTTAGGGTTGACTCAGTCTGTATTTTACTTTTTCTCTTTTTGAGTCAGTTTATAATGTCAAAGAGACTGATACTAAGTAACCCTATACACACACACTTGAGAGTCTTAGAATCTCTATTTTTACTCACATCGGCCTGGACGATGCTTTGATCGTCCTGGACATCGAGTTTAAAATAGAGACTCTAATCAGGATTCTTAATTAAGGCAGTCATCATTAACAAATCGTCCTTGATGATACGTGTATCGGCCAGGACGATAAGCTCAAAGCAGAAAGAAATTGCCGACATAAACAATTAAGGTATTTTGTATTTTTGGAAATCTTCCTTGACGATATTGGATCGTCCTGGACGATATTCACAATTATGCCTTAATTAATTAGACAAATTGAAGAAGTAATTAAGGATGATTGATACGATCACTGAAAGTTTGATGGGGATGTTAAGCCCTATGAACTTAGTCCCAAGCTAACCAAGAGGGGGGTGAATTAGTATTTTTAAAACTTCTTTTTACAAAGAAAGAAAATTGCATAAAACCAAATCACACCACAAGCATAAATGCGGAATTAAAAAGTGCGGAAGCAAGAAAAGGAACACAGAAATTTATAGTGGTTCGGTCGACTCGACCTACGTCCACTCCTTGGAGGCACCCTCCAAATATTGCACTACAAAACGTGACTCTCCTTTAGCCCCCACGGCTAGGCGGAGAAACCCTCACAATAACCTCCTTTTTGCCACCCCGGCAAGGCAGAGAACCTAACTCCTTTTGCTTCCTCCTGAAGCTGGCAGAGAACCAAAACCAAAAGTAAAACTCCTTACCTCTACTGACACTTCCACGGACGAGAAACTCTAGACGAAGACGACGCAGAGAGAGCCTTGAAGCAACCCTTGTGAAACCCCTCACAAGCTCCCCCTCACAAGATCCTCTCTCTCTCTCCTCTCTCTCTTTCTCTCCTCAAGGTCTTCTCAGGTCAAGGCAGCAGCCAAAGGTTTTTAAAAACGTTGAACAAGAGCTCTTAAATAGAAGAGCTTCAAAAGAGCTCATTAATTGCAAGTTGCCGACAATATCGTCCAGGCCGATATGGACATCGTCCTGGCCGATCAGTACAAATCAATGATGATCGGCCAGAGCATCGCCCTGGATGGAAAACAGGATGATTGAAAATTGGCTTGATCGTCCCGGCCGATCTCACGATCGTCCTGACCGATCAGTTCAAAATAGAGACAAATCGTCCTGACGATAGCCCTGGATACGGGCTGGCCGATATCTATCGTCCTGAAGTAACTTAAGGTTTTTGACTAGATCGTCCTGGCCGATCCTGCGATCGTCCATGACGATATGATCGTATCAATCATCTTTAATTACTTCCTTGATTTCATGAACAATTATGGCATAATTTGTGCATATCGTCCAGGCCAATCATAGGATCGTCCTGACCGATAATTTAAAAATACAGTATACCATACTTGACTATGGCGGCTACTTCTTTCTATTTTGAGCTTATCGTCCTGGCCGATACACGTATCGTCCAGGACGATCTGTTAATGTCGGCTGCCTTAATAAAGAATCCTTAATTTAGACTTTCTGTTTTAAGCTGATCGTCCAGGCCGATCCAGAAATCGTCCTGGCTGATATGAGTAAAAACAGAAATTCTAAGTCTCTCAAGTGTGTGTGTGAAGGGTTACATAGCATCAGTCTCTTTGACTATTACAAGTGGACTCAAAAGGTAAAAAACAAATGTACAGACTGACTCAACCCTAAACCTACGCATTCCTAAACTTGGCTCCTTTTTTATCGTCCGATCTTCGATTCCTGAAAAGTTAGAAGCAACAAGCTGTCCAAGAGAAACAGTGTTTGTCAATCATCAAAAAATAAGACATGAAAAATAGATTTGCAACAATCTCCCTCTTTTTGATGATGGCAAAACAGAAGTAGGAAAATCAAAAATAAAAAAAATAGATTCATTAGAAAATCAAAGTTACAACAACTTTTTCCTACCACACCTTATCCTACTCCCCCTTTTGTCATCACAAAAAGAGAGTCCAGAAACAACAGAAAAACATCACGAAAGACTAACTACAAAAAGACAAGAAACAATAACTCAAAGCACAAACTAAACGAACGAGGGATCCTGATAATCAGATGGTGTTGGTGGAGGTGGCTGCTGAAAGTAACAGGCAAGCGTGGTAAACTGAGCATTGAACCAGGCGATGTCCAGGTCATGCAGCTGCTACTGGTGAGTAAGAAAACTTTCAAATCGAGCTAAATCCTCAGCACGCTGATGCTCGTAACGGGCAATGTCCTCAGAGTGTTGCTGCTCCTGGGCAGCAACATAGGCGTCAAGACAGGTCTCCCAACAATCAAGTCTCTCAATCAACTGATCAACCGGTGAATGCTGGTGGAGAGGAGCAGGGTCAGGAAAGGGAGCTGGAACGGGAGCCTCCTCCTCTCTAGCCCTCCGAGGTTCTTCACGGTGGAGACGAGTACTGTGATGGGTGCTGAAGGAATTGTTTGAGTAGAAGAGAGTTGGGAAGTCTGGTGGATTGGGATATTGAATTTGGTATTTAGTTTCAAGAACATAGGCTATGATGTGTCCTAAGGCTAGATTTGGCTTCCTTTTGTAGCCTGGATTGCGAATTGTGGTTAGGTGATCAATATATCAAAAAATTAGGTCCGCAGTGTGGATTTCCTTATGAGCCATGATGTAGAAGGTAGTGAGGGAAAGTAGAGGAGTGATGTGGACTCGGTCGCCGACTTTTGGAATGACGGAGGTGCAAAGGACATGTTGGATTGTCCTAGCATCTCTGACTAAAGAGCTAGTTTCTCTAACATGGTAAGGTACATTGGTCTGGCAAAGAAAGTGATTTGCCGTGGACCAGTCAAAATCTGGGTCAGAAGCGATTATGTGCAGCTTATCTCCGGTGGTGGATAGCTGTAAAAGATCAACACAATCCTGATATGTGATTTCGACAGGGCGTCGATTCACATAAGAGGTCAGGGCTGTGAAGGTAGGGTTGATACGAAGGTTTGCGAAAAATTCTAGAAGAAGCTCTGAATTAAAAGGGAAAACAAGAGACAGTATGAAGCAAAGGGAAGTGTGAGCGAAGAGATCCATTACCGGGTAAGAGATGTGGACTGGATTGATAATTCTGGAAATAGTAATTCCATATTCTTTATAACAATGATATGCGGCTTCATCTTCTGCTTCCCGAAAACGAGGGTCAATCCTTGCCCTCGAGGAACTCCCAGAGGTCTGTCGGACGTGTTTCCCACCAGCCATTTGAGAGTACTAAGCAAAAACACAAAGGGAGAAAGGATTGGAAGTGAAAACCCATGGCTGGAACGGCCTCAATTTAAAGAAACGGTCATATGGTTCAATAATTACGTACAGGCCGATTGGTCAAAAAGGCGGTCCATTCGTCCGGGCCGATCAGATATCGGCCAGGCTGATTAGACACAGGCGATCGGCCCGAGGAGTCAATCCGGACGACCGTTGAAAAAGCAGATCAGCCGGGCCGATTAGGTGTATCGTCCAGGACGATGCAAAATAATTGATCGTACCGACCGAAGTTAAAACGTTTTAAATGCTTGCCACGTGTATCGTCCAGGATGAACAGTGGATCGGTCCGGCCGATGGTCCAATAATGGATCGTCCGGGGCCGAATTTAAAGATCAAAACGTGCTGACATGTGGATCGTCCAAGATGATCTAGTGTATCGGCCAGGATGATGCACATAAAATGCATCGGCCATACAAATATACTATCGACCAGGCCTATCACCAAGAGATTGATCAAATCGTCCGGGACGATAACGTATCGTCTAGGACGATGAAATGCAAAAAGCACAAAAAAAGGTCAGCAGATGGATTTTGAACAGAATTTGTCATATCGGCCAGGACGATAAAAATATCGGCCAGGCCGATGGTACTTGAATTTGAAATCAAGAAAAGAATGGTGATGATCAAGACCCTCAAAAATAAAACAAAAGAAAAGACAGTCAAAGACACAAAAAAATAAAAACAACATAATGAAAACCAAACACCGAACATTTTTTTATTTTAATTTTTTTTTTATTATTGTTTTAGGGAGGCATCATATGATAATTCTTTTCAAAAAATTAAACTTTTAGAGTTTCAAGAGGTCAAGAAGTTTAACAAATCTCAATCAGAAGAAGGTAGAAAAACTGATCTTTATAATCCTAGATCGGACATCCTTTAGGATACAAAATTCTTTTGAAAAACAGAGGCCTAACTCGGAATAACAAAAAGGATAAGAAGATCCAATCAAGACTTGTTAACAACTAAAATATCTCATAAATAATAAACCAAAATAATTTTTCTCAATCATGGAAATTGAAATCAAATCTTTGAACGTATCACATAATCAATGAGTTTTCTAAGTTTTAAGAGTTTTACCAAAGAGATGATAGTTTGCATTTTAGTGGGCTCATTTTATGCCTCTTGTCACTTTTATTGGCTCTTTGAGCATCTTTTAATTTTTGATACACTTTTGTGTATATAGCTTTTTTTTTCCAATTTGGCTTCATTGGCCTCTTTCCTTTTTAACTCTTGCAAGCTAAAAACTCTTTAATATACCCTTAAAGAAAAATACTTAGTTGTGATTATATCCTCCAAATATTAGAGAATAGGAGCTCTCTCTCTAACATAGGGAAGAACAATCCACAACACAAAATCAAAATCACGTGATAACTGCAATGGTAAGATTTCAAAAGCTTGAATGATATCTAAGAATTTTGATTATTATGCATAAGATAATTTAATGTAGCAAGATAAGAAAGAGATCTTAGATGAAAAGCCATTGGTTAAACTGAGTTTAGACTTTTGTTTTATAGAAGAAAATCATGCCACTAAACAAAGTCAGAAGAAGGGAAAACATCAACAGTATTACTTCCTTTAACCAATTTAGAAAAGCTAAACTCTATCTCCAAAACTCCAATATTTAAAAGCTTGAAAAGTTTCATCATTTGGAAGGCCAAATTTAAAGAACAATGTGAAAAACAAACCACATAAAATAAAATAATAAAGCAAACTAAAAAACAATACAAAGTGAGCACAAAAATAAAGTAAAAGACACACAAAAACTAAAGATTTCAATCACGTGATAAAGCAGCGAGTTTAAGCAATTTTGAGCTGCGAGCCTCCTTATGTCCAGTTATCTTATGCTCCCACGAGATCTTTTGCGAGAGCATACCTGCAAAACTCAACAACAGTCAGATTTAGGAACCCAAATAGGTTTGGGCTCCTTAGGAAACGTAGAGTGCAATGCAGATGTGGTATGCTTTGAATCATGCATCTTAGGTCTCCACACCCAATATGTACTACGGTGAACTATGCAAGTGTATGAGATATGTCCTAGCATGCCACAAGAATATTGAATTCCAGGAAAAGGTTTTCTTAAATGGTTTGGGTAAAAATGCCTCTTCCTAGGTTCTAGCTTTTGATTAGTAGTTGGTGTCATCCTAGCTTTCTTACATGTTTCCAAATCATTTTGAATTCTCAAGTTAGTTCTTTTTAATGCATCATTCTCAATCCTCAAATTTTTCTCAATCTCTTTAGATTTCTTAAGATCATCCTTAAGTGAGGTGTGTGAAGCTTTTAATGCATTACCTTCATCAACTAATTCCAAATGCTTCTTGTTTAATTCATCAAATTCATCAAGGAGAGCCATGTGATTTGAATCAATCGTTGCATGATCTTTGAGAAAAACTTCATGCTCTTTTTTGTAGATTTGAATGTTCTAATTTTAGGCTAGCATGAGTTTTCTTAAGTTTTTTGTATGATGTATGGATTTTTTTACAAATTTCAAACAATTCATCATAGGTTGGTTTACATACCTCTTCCTCATCACTTTGATTGTCTCCCATGAAACACAAGTTTGTAGTCTCTTCCTCTGGTTCAGACTCAGAGGAATCAGTACCAGATTCTGCCCAGAAACCTCTTTGAATTTTCTTCTTCTCCTTCCTTGACTTAGCTTTCTCCTCACCTTTTTCCTTTTCTTTGTTTGAATGATCTTGAAGTGTAGGACAATCGGCTCTTACATGTCCAGGTTTCCTGCATTCAAAATAAACAACATCAGAAGATCCTTTAATATGTTTATGATCCTTACATTTTCTCCAACTTTGATGATGCTTTTGTTTCTTCCTTAGAAAGCTTTTGAATTGCCTTGTGATGAAGGCAGCTCCATCGCTTTAAGACCTGGAAGATTCAGAATCCGATTTGTGTGCCTTCAATGCAATTGTTTTCTCCTTTTTCTTCTCACCTGTATCAAGATTTCTTTGATTCACCCCTTGCTCGTAAGCAATGAGTGAGCCAACCAAGTTATCAATAGAATAGGTGTTCAAATCTTTAGATTCAGTGATGACAGTAATTTTTGCATCATATGACGAAGGCAAGCATCTCAAAATCTTGTTAACTTTTTCATAGTTCGAAAGTTCTTTTCCTAGTGCATGCAAAGAAGTAGCAATTTGAGTAAACCTAGTGTACATGTCAGAAATCGATTCATGAGGTTTCATACGAAAAAGTTTGTAGTCATGCAAGAGAATGTTTAAACGGGATTGTTTAATTTCATTAGTGCCTTCATAAGTAATGCACAATTTATCCCAAATTTTTTTACCAGTTTTGCAAGTTGAAACACGCATGTAATCCTCAGATTTCAAAGCACAGAAAAAACAATTCAAACATTTCGCATTTAATTGAGCTAAATGTCGTTCGTCAAAAGTCTATTCGGTAAAAGCAACTTCAGTTTTAAAACCATTAATTTCACGAGAAGGTGGAGAATAACCTTCTTGAATAAGCATCCACATGTGATAATCAGTAGATTGTAAAAAGGTTGACATGCGAGTTTTCCAAAAATCAAAAGATAGGTTATCGAACAGAGGAGGTCGTGTAATAGAATACCCTTCCGTAGTGTTGCGATTTCCAAAGTTAGACATGGATCAAATTCAAAAAGTTTTCAAACTTTAATTTTTGAATCGAGCTCTGATACCACTTGAAAGTTCGATGGGGATGTTAAGCCCTATGAACTTAGTCCCAAGCTAACCAAGAGGGGGGGTCAATTGGTATTTTAAAAACTTCTTTTTACAAAGAAAGAAAATTGCATAAAACCAAATCACACCACAAGCATAAATGCGGAATTAAAAAGTGCGGAAGCAAGAAAAGGAACATAGAAATTTATAGCGGTTCGGTCGACTCGACCTACGTCCACTCCTTGGAGGCACCCTCCAAGTATGCTCTACAAAACGTGACTCTCCTTTAGCCCCCACGGCTAGGCGGAGAAACTCTCACAAGAACCTCCTTTTTGCCACCCCGACAAGGCAGAGAACCTAACTCCTTTTGCTTCCTCCTGAAGCTAGCAGAGAACCAAAACCAAAAGCAAAACTCCTTACCTCTACTGACCCTTCCACGGACGAGAAACTCTAGACGAAGACGACGCAGAGAGATCCTTGAAGCAACCCTTGTGAAACCCCTCACAAGCTCCCCCTCACAAGATCCTCTCTCTCTCTCACCTCTCTCTCTTTCTCTCCTAAAGGTCTTCTCAGGTCAAGGCAGCAGCCAAAGGTTTTTAAAAACGTTAAACAAGAGCTCTTAAAAAGAAGAGCTTTAAATGAGCTCATTAATTGCAAGTTGCCGACAATATCGTTCAGGCCGATATGGCCATCGTCCTGGTCGATCAGTACAAATCAATGATGATCGGCCAGAGCATCGCCCTGGATGGAAAACAGGACGATTGAAAATTGGCTTGATCGCCCCGGCCGATCTCACGATCGTTCTGTCCGATCAGTTCAAAATAGAGACAAATCGTCCTGACAATAGCCATGGATACGGGCTGGCCGATATCTATCGTCCTGAAGTAACTTAAGGTTTTTGACTAGATCGTCCTGGCCGATCCTGCGATCGTCCATGACGATATGATCGTATCAATCATCCTTAATTAATTCCTTGATTTCCTAAATATTTATGGCATAATTTGTGCATATCGTCCAGGCCGATCATAGGATCGTCCTGGCCGATAATTTAAAAATACAGTATACCATACTTGACTATGGCGGCTACTTCTTTCTGTTTTGAGCTTATCGTCCTGGCCGATACACGTATCGTCCAGGACAATCTGTTAATATCGGCTGCCTTAATAAAGAATCCTTAATTTAGACTTTCTGTTTTAAGCTGATCGTCCAGGCCGATCCAGAAATTGTCCTGGCCGATATGAGTAAAAACATAAATTCTAAGTCTCTCAAGTGTGTGTGTGAAGGGTTACATAGCATCAGTCTCTTTGACTATTACAATTGGACTCAAAAGGTAAAAAATAAATGTACAGACTGACTCAACCCTAAACCTACGCATTCCTGAACTTGGCTCCTTTTTTATCGTCCGATCTTCAAATCCTGAAAAGTTAGAAGCAACAAGCTGTCCAAGAGAAACAGTGTTTGTCAATCATCAAAACATAAGACATGAAAAATAGATTTGCAACAATCACATCATCCTGGACGATTGTAGGATCGGCCAGGATGATCTATTCAAAAATCTTAGTTGCTCCTGGACGATCGTGATCGGCCAGCTTGAATTCCGTGTGGTGCTCAGGACAATTTTCCTCTGATTTGAACTGATCGGCCTGGACGATCATGAGATCAGCCAGGATGATCAATCCAATTTTCAAATCGTCTAGCTTGCATTCAGGGCGGTGCCCCGGTCGATCTCATGGGATTTGTCCTGATCGGCCAGGACGATGTCAATATCGTCCTGGACGATATAGTCGGCAACTTGTAATTAATGATTGAAGCTCTTCTATTTAAGATCTCTTGTTCAACGTTTTTTGATAATCTTTGCTGCTGTCTTGACCTGAGAAGACCTTGAGGAGAGAAAGAGAGAGAGAGAGAGAGAGGATCTTATGAGGGGGAGCTTATGAGGGGATTTACAAGGGTGCTTCAAGGATCGCTCTGCTTCTTCTTCGTCTAGAGTTTCTCATATGTGAAAGGGTCGGTATAGGTAAGGTTTTCAGCAACGGATCGTGGTTCTCTGTCAGCTTCAGGAAGAAGAAAAAGGAGATAGGTTCTCTGCCTTGCCGGGGTGGCAAAAAGGACTTCTTTGTGAGGGCTTCTCCGCATAGCTGTGGGGGCTAAAGGAGAGACACGTTTTGTAGTGCAATACTTGGAGGGTGCCTCCAAGGAGTGGACGTAGGTCAAGTTGACCGAACCACTATAAATTTCTGTGTTATTGTTTTATTGCTTCCGCACTTTAATTTCCACACTTATGTTTCTTGTGGTGTGATTTGGTTTATGATATTACTTTTGTTGAAAAGATATTTTTTTTTAAATATCAATTCACCCCCCCCCCCCCCCCTTCTCTAGGTTAGCTTGGGACTAGGTTCATAGGGCTTAACATCTATAACGAACTTTCAAGTGGTATCAGAGCACTGTCTAGTGTCATCTGAGCACTTTTAATATAAACCTTCAATCCAAACTCCATGAGATTGTTTAGAGTCTAGATTAATACACACACATATCCAAGATAATTCTCGTCTTCCCCATTTAAACATCTTCCCATCCAAGAACATTGGAACTCCTATCTTTTAAATAATATTTGTAACATTAACCTCATCCTAACAATGTAAAGGCAAATGAGGCAAACATATCCAAATAGGAGAATATTGTCCTTTTAATGATGTTGAAGAAACTTGAGGAGTCAATTTATCCAACCCTATTATATGTCCTCCCACAAACCAAGGACCTCCACTCTGCAATTCTTCCATAATTTGAGAAGATTGAAATGAACACAAAATACAATCAAGACCCAAAGAGGTGAGGTGAAATTTCCCAAATCTATTCCATTGCCTTATTAACTCAATACTACAAAGATAAAGAAGGACACCTCTCCCAAATAATTTTACCACAAGAGATTTTTGAAGTAGTTTAACGTTCTCCCATACCTTATCCATATTCAACTTTACCACATTTGAGTCTACCTCATCTTCAGGATCTTGATCTCTATAGTTCACTTTAATATGATTGGTTTCAACCCAATCATTAACCAATCCAAACATGTTGCTTTTAGGAATTGGAAGAACATTCCTTCCTTCTTCTATAAGCCTTCCTTCATCTAATCTCAATTGTTTATCTTGTGTTACCTTATTCAAATTCAAATTCAAATCCATTGAATCCTAATTATCCACATTACTTTCAACAATAGTTTGGTTAGCAAATCTGTTAACATTTAATTTGAAACTGATTGATGAAGATGCTTCATGAATCATTAGCTGAGCACAAATCCTTCTTCCAGGGAGAAAGAACATTCAAATCATTCTTCTCAATATTATATAATAATCTCTTTCTTTTATCCATCACCAAAATCTCCTCATGCATAGGAGTAACACATCCTTCATTCATAACCAGAAGATGCTGATTAATCAACCCTTCCCAAAATTAAATGACTCTACTTTTGTATCCCACATGAATTGAATCAATAGGATGCCGCGCAGAGAAAGGAATGGAGGCATTTTGGTCATCATCTGTCGATGACTGGCGACTCTCCCTTACCATCCAATCAAATCAAGAATAGAGGATCAGAAATAAAATTCATAAAAACTTAAACTTTCTCTCTCTAAAAACCTATAGCCTCTCTCTCTAGCTTTCTCTCTGAAAAGCCTCTCTCCAAGTAATGTTCTCTCTAAAAATCCTCCCCCACCCACCATAAAGCATTGCTAGTCTCACTAGCATCTTATAGAATTTTCCCTTAAGTTTGAGGGGGGACTTTTCTATCGCACAAAAAAGCTCGATGCATTCCTCCACTTTAACCATCAAACTTGAATTCTGCTGATAATATCCCCATCAATTTCACCATCACTCTGAACAATAAATCAAAGATATCTAAAACGTGTAGTCTTATTAATTACTTGTTCTCCAAAAGTCACAATCCCCTCATTAGGACTGTTGTAACAAAAATTACACTCCATATATTGAGTTTTAGATCTACTCTAGCAAAAATCATTTGACTCTAAAGTTGACCTCCACAATTCAAGTTTACCTTCAACTCCCTCACTAGTCTTTTCAATAAGAAAAATATCACCAGCAAAAGGCATACACAAAGGTACATCCTCTTGCAAATGTGTAGTAAGAACATCCATGAATAAAGCAGAACGATATGGACTTAAAGATGATCCATGATTTAATCGAACCAAAATAGGAAAATACTTGGTCAAACCACCTTATGCTTGAACACAAGTAATAGATCCTACATACATATCTTCAATGATTTGAATATAAGCATTATTAACTCTTTTTTCTCAAGAACTTTCCATAGCACTTCTCTTGGAACTTTATCATATGCTTTCTCTAAATCAATAAATATCATATATAGAACCTCCTTATTCTCTCTATATTTTTTCATCAAACCTTTCAAAAAATGTATGGATTCCATAAAAGACATACCCGGCTTGAATCCAAATTAATTTTGAGAAACATTAGTATCACGCTGCAACCTATGCTCCATAACTCGCTCCTATAGTTTTAGAGTATGACACATTAACTTAATTCCTCTATAATTCACACACTCATGTGCATCTCCTTTATTCTTAAAAATAAGAATTAACACACTCATTCTCTACTGATCTGGCATCTTTTTAGTCTTCAAAAAGTATTAAAAAAATCTTAGATAGCCTTAAGGACAAAAAACCTTTTTGTGTTCTATAAATTTTCAACCTTAGGGCCCTATTGAAATCTTAATTTTTTCATCACACATTTTAAATTAAAAATTACTTATAATTCATATTTATTATGATATAAAGATTTTATTTTGTGATTTAGAACCCAAAACCCATTTACAGTCATGTGAATGTCCAAAGGTTGGTAATAATACTTTTCATCCTACATAACATTACTGACACTTAAGTGTAAAAATTTAAGGTGGGTCTTAGAGAACTTAGATTTAGGATGCATGTACCCTTTAGGAAAGAAAAAACTAAGCATAAACAATTTAGTTACATCTTATCTTAGGATTAGTGAATACTTTTAACTTAAATATGATAAATTTTAAATAATAATAATAATCATTAAAACACTATTTGAAAATTGAAAATCATAACTATAAATAAAAATTTATGAATTAAGATTATGAAAATATTAGGTGTAAATTAATTGTTAAATTAAAATAAAAAATACTATAATAATAATAATAATAATAATAATAATACTAAACATATAATTAAAATAATCATAAATTAAATTTAGAGAGAGGTTAAATAATATATTACAAAAAATATTTTTAAATAATATTAATATAATATTGTAAAAATGAAAATAAAATAAAATAAAAATAAAATTTATAAATCTAATAAATTATTAAAATTTTAATAAAATCTTCAAAAATTTAATAAATCATTAACAATTTAATAAACTTATTAAAAATGCAATAAATCATTTAAAACTAACAGAACATAAAAAAGTAATAATTTATAAAAAAAATTTAATAAACTATTAAATTAAATTTTCTAAGGACTAAAAATGGTTAAGTAAGCACCCTAAATAACTAATCTTTTTAAGAAACCTTAACAATTAAAATTCAATTTAAAATAATCTTTAAAATATTAAAGACTTTAAAATTGAAATTTGAACATAAAATTCCCTTGGCCTTTTAAAAAACTAAATTTAATCAATTACAAAACTTTAACTAATAATTAACCTAGGATATACCCAAACCGTACAACCTACTACACACACTTAGATTTTTTTGTTAGGAGAATCAATTCTAGCTTTAGGTTAGGCCTTTTTTTTAAGGTTAGGCTGTTGTTTACTTTCTTATTATTGTGTGATGGGATTCCTCGTATCTTTTACAACATGCTGATTATAATGGTTTATTTGTTTGTTTATTTATTTATTTCTGTAATCTCAGAATTAATGTGAAGGACAATAGATTACTCTTAGGTTATGAATGATCTGGATGCTCATAAATTTTTTTACAAGTGGCCAATGTAGGGCTAAATCAATGGGGGCAAATTAATGATTTAAATTGTTATAATATTTTGCAAGTGCAAAATGCTAAGCCCCCTTTAAAATTAAAAGAGCATGGCCAAGTGTGGCTGATGAATTTAAATTTAAATACAAATATATAACTACTTAGGATGATTTATTGTAACTGCTTAGGATGATCTTGTAGGTGGTTAAGATTTGTTTTTAATTGAGATGTAATATAAATATATTTGAAAGAGTTGACATGTGAAAGTTACTTGAAAATGGTGATATCACATCCAACTTAGAATCCAGAGAGAAGAAAATATCCCTTTTTTTTTTTTGAAAGATGCATATAGCATTGAAAATTAAAAAACAATCTATTACAACCTAGTACTAGGAAATCCTCACAAAGAATAAGGAAGCCTTTTATTAGAAGAAATATAAGCATAAGAATAAAATTTAGAAGAAAATATCCCTTAGGGGAATGTTTTATTTGATTTAGAAAGCCAAGATAGGATGACTTTAATGTCAAAAGGGAAAAGAAAATACCCCTTCAGGGATGATTTTCTTTTCATTTGGAGAGTTATGCCCGGTAAATTCAAGAAGCTCATAGAAGGATAGAGGGATAAGTAGAGATGTTGAAGAACGGATGAAAAGAAGATATACCCAATTTCAAAATCATTAGCATCAGTCTTAGGATTAGAATATAGGTTTATGGTCAATAGTATCCAACCACTTTACCTTTCAGTAAGTTCTGGGTTGTAACTCAAGTGGCACATATCATATGGACATTGGACATTATATTTTAGATAATTTAATTTTATTGTTACTTTATTTTCATAGTAAAATTGATTTTTTCTAGATTTTCTTTCATGTTGTGTTTTGTTTACTCCTAGATACGATCAGAGTTTTGTGAGGGTATGAAAAAAGATTTTCTACTTTTAACTTTAATAAAATTTTTAGGCTCATATAGAAACTTTGACAATCCTGGAAGTAAACTTGGGCCTGCCGAGAGTCAGCATATATACATATTATTACTTTCTCTTCCTTTTTAGGCACCTCCCTGCCTATGAGTTCTAGAAGACCATCTTGCCTATGAGGGTGAAATTTTGTCAATGGGGTGTTGTGCAATGTATAAGGAAAAATATATTTTCTAAGCATGATTTTAAAAATGCTTTATAATCAATTTATGCATTCGAGTCAATTAGAATACATTGTACTAGATACAAATTAAAAGAGTTTAAAATTTTTATTATATTTTATTCTGAAGCATCATTTACCATACATATGTTGAGGGGTCAATTAAGATTTGTCTTAGATGTTGGCCCTTAATTCCTCAAAATTTAAACAACATCCCTACCGATCTTTCATAAAAAGACCAAACACATAATTTTAAAGTGCCTAGATGGTTAACTAGCTGCCCAATCTAGGCTAAGGTAAGTTTAGATTTGTACCTAATTAGATAGGTTTAGGTCACTACTTCGTAGTACCCAATTTAGATTTATGTTCTTAGACAGATTTTCAAATTTTAAGTCCTCACCCACCAGGAATATAATACAAATTTTTTTAATAAAATATCAAGTCAAACATAAAATTTTTCACCTAAAATGTAAAACTCAACATTAAATAGACTATACTTGCTTCTGAGCTTCTCAGAATCTGGCACCTCCTACTTTTCCTCCTTCAACTCATTAAGAATTGTTAAATATTGAGCTTTCTCTTTAGAAAATTCCTATTTCTTTACTTATCTTTTACTTAATAATCAAAGGGTCTGAAATTATAACTTTAATTGATAGTTATCCTAAAAGCATCCCTTATGGGATGTAATTAATTATAGGGGCTTACTCCTATAGAGATTTAAGAACTCTTTATTAAAATAAACCTTATTTTATTCTTAAAAAATAGAGGAAAAATCTTTGGGAATGCACATGTCTTTTAAAAACTCGTTTAAATTTTAAGTATACTTTTAAAATGTTATTATTAACTTTTTAGGTATTATAACATTTCCCTTATTATATTTGATCTTAGAAATGATGAAAATTTTATAAAAAATATATCTTATTTTTAGATATCTTGAAGAATGTTATTTTCATCTTTTAAGATAATATAATATTCTCCTTGCCACTTCTAATAAAAATGATGAATAAATTTTAAAAGCATATTTTTATTTAAAACACACTTTATAGAATCATTTATTTATCTTTCAAGATGATATATTATTCTTAGAATTATATTTAATTATAGAAATATCATTTTTCTAAAAGCCTATTTTGATATTGAATCCATTTAAAAATGTTATGTCAGTCTCCCGAGACCGTATATTATTCTCAATGTAGTATTCGAATATAAAATAGGAGAATACATAATCTGTATGGCGACATTAAATTTTCTTCCCATATAGGTATTTCTAGAGAATCCGCTCGGGAATCAATCCTCTCTCAATCTTTAGTTGTGATTCTTACCCTTTCATCGGTAGTATACTTGTGCCTTGCATAGGTTGTAACTACAATTCTTTTTATCAGTAATTTTGTTCATTTCATTCTTGGATAATTTAGCACATATTTAAAAGAAATTTTAGAGGTCTTATTTAGCACCCCATCAAATATTCGTGGGAGGCTCCCTTTTATGAACTTTTATAAGTAAAAAATAAAAAAATTAACAAAAATCCTTATATTCTAATTCGAATGTTATAATTATAATTTTTTTTGTTGCTTGATATTTCACTTAGCACTGGGTCAAAATTCTTAAAGTTAAAATTAAAACACTAAATAAAAATTATTCTTACCTCAATATTATGTATTGCAGTTATATTTCCACATATAACTCGATATGTATGAAATGAGATAAGATTTAAATTATTGAGATGGATTAATTAAACTTTTATAAATAAAATAATTTATTTAAAATCTAATTCCAAATTTCTTTTAAATTTAAGGAAAAATAATGGCTAAATTAATCTTCTCCTTGTCTAACAATATAAATTTATCCTATAATCCTTATGCTGATGGTAGCATAATCAAGTTTGGAAAGAGATTTGAGGATTTACAGTTGTCTATTAGTAGGTTCACTATTAGTTTGCTCGTTGATGTTATAGATCTGAAGCCTATTCTAGAATTCACTTTGGGATGTGGGTCTCAAACTGCCCTTGTATCCATTAAGCCCTAAGTGTTTGCTAGAATTTAACAACCTAGTCAAGACCAAAAACTCAAGTCAATTATTATAGTGGACAATTCTGCTCCTTTCAATGCTTACCATCAATTTGAAATAGGTTCCTCTTCTAATCTATCAATGATCATAAATAAAATACAGAGAAGGAATACAAATCACCTTGTAAAGAGAATAATGGAAAAATTGGGCATGTCAGAAAAAAGTAAGCATATTCCTCCTACTTCTCCAAAACTTAAAGGAAGTAGGTTCCATATCCTCTCTACTACTAATAGAGAGGAATATGTGAGGATGATCACTCATTCATGCCCTACTGTTGTTGGAAAGTATGCCACTAAGACAACCTAAAATAAGGAAACACAATTTCGAAATATGGTGAGGGCAATAGTCCATGAGGGTCCAAGAATTCATTCTTAAACTTAATAGCAATTTTTGAGGAATATGAAAATAATAATCAATGAAAGTATCAAAGAAGAAACCTTAAAGTATAAGAGTACTAGAACCTAGGTAGTAGGTAAGTCGAGGGTAAGAGATAGCAAAAGAAAATTTAAGCTGACTGTAATCTCTGCACTCACTGATGGATACCCTAGGGAACTAAGGAGATCGCATTGGAAGATAGATAATATTGTGTTGACTAATACATCAGTGAAATTTAAAGGTACTCAGCATATTCCATAGAAAGGCAGTTGTCAGTTTTCTTCTTCTCCTATATAATCATAAGATCCTGGAAAGATCCAGCATTATTCTTAAACCCACTCTTCTCCCCGAGTAGATATGCATCACTCTATATGCTTCTCCAACTTCTTATCCTTATATAGATCATTTTGAATCATCAAATCAACCCCCTATAACATCTGATGAGAAGAAGTTTTGGAGACCTAAGGAAAAAACTAGTTCTTATGTAGTAGCTTCACCTGAGAAGACTATAGAAGTTGAACCAAAATGGGAGGAAAGGGTTGAGAATAACACTGCAAATCATATAGAGTGTGAGAGATATATTCCTGTTGATCTTCACTATATTTCTAGAAGGTCTATAGAGGAGATACTATGTGTGAAAAATAGTATTAAAAACTGGAGGATGAAGAGGCTTTGAATTTTGACTTAGATAAAGATGATATATTGGATGATACAGTGGTTGATGTTCTTATGTTAGAAACACAAAGATAATCCCTTGATGAGAATATTGAGGATGGTAGAATATAAGATGTTATAGTAGAGGAAATCATAGGGCTTGACTTGACTCAATGTCTATTATAGTAATTAAAATAAAAGGATGAGTATATCTCAAATATGGAAAAGAAAAAAGATATAAGAATTGGTGGCCACTACAGCATCTTTCCAATGCCAGGGTCCTTTACCACCACGAGCATAGGTTGAGTCTTCCCAACCTGAGTTTGTTCATGTGATAGGAAAGAAACAAGTTATTGAGGCTATAGAAAAACACCAACAAGATCTAGAAATTAAAGCCTCTTAATCAAAAGAGATAAAACATATGGTAGAAAAATAAGTAAGGGAGGAACTAGTAGAGTCACAAAGTGCATCATATATTCTGAAGAGCAGACCTTACCTAGAGGAATTTTTTGCAATTTCTTACCTAAAGGGGTTTGTGCCTCCATCCTTTAATATCTTTGATTGTACTGGGAACCCGAGGCAGCACATCTTATACTTCAGAGCTAGTTATTTCAACTCCAGGGGAAGTGATGCTTTACTTTCAGACAGTTTATTAGTAGCCTATCAAAAGTGGCATTTGAGTGGTATGCATATCTACTGAATTGCTCAGTGCACATTTTCATAGAGTTGGAAAACACGTTTGTTAAGAGATTTACAGGCAGTCAGCATCATGTCACAAGTGGAAACTTTGTGATAAAAAAATAGAAGCCTTGAGAGAAATTAGTTTATTATATACTTAGATGTAGGAATTTGAGCATGAAGAGTGAACCTCAATTGTAAGAGTAGCATGCAATTGAAATTCTACTAAAAAAAATTCATGGACCAGTACTCTTTCCTTTGAAAGGTTTTTCCATTAAAATATTTAAAAAAATTCTTAAAAAATCCTCATGCCTACAATAAGAAGCTTCACAACTTACTTTCCTTGTTGAATAGTCCACTTCAGATTCAATGAATTTGAAACCTCAAAAAGTCTTTGAAAAGAAATCTGGGACAGTTTCAGCTATTGATAAGGGAAAGCAACCAATGAAATTTCAAGAAAAATATCCTCCTTTACAGTTTTATAATATACAATATCAGAGGCCTTAGTATCCACCATAATAATATCCACCACCACATCATCCACTTCTACAAATTCAGCCACAGTATAATCAACAACGAACTTAACTTACTCCAAAAGAAAGAAGGGAAATTTGGGAAAATTCAATGCCTTGATTAGTGAGGCTTACCCATTCAAGAAGGAGACTTTAAAGAGGATATTTAAAATATTCTAAAAAAGCCAGACTTCAAATTGCTTGTACCTAGAAGGCCAAAAAAAGTGGGTAAGTTGGATCAGCTTAATTATTTCCCTTACTATTAAATGTTGGGTCATCAGCTTGAAGAATGTGTCACTTTCAAAGAATTGTTTGATAGAAACATGAAATTAAGAGTTGTAGTGATTCCAAAGGAATACTTGGTGGATCCGGGTAGGGGTCAGCTAAGTGTATTTCTCCTACTTCTTCAGATTTTGATTTTACTTGGAATTAAGCTTTATATTGTTATTTAAAGAAATTTCTAAACAAGCTTTACTTATCATTTCTTCAGGAATTTTTAGGAGCTCAGAAGCCCCTGCATGTTGATATGGTTGTTCCATAGGATAATGTAGTGATGACTCCACGTTCAAAGCTAAAGGAAGCCTAAGTCAGCCAGGCTCCTATAATTAAGGAGGAGGATATTAGTGATTGTCTTATGTTTTTTAGTAGTATTAATAGTGTTGTGTCCTGTAAATTTGTGTTTTTAGTAGATGGAGAAGCTATATTTCTTAATCCTTTTACTTTAGATGATTTTTTTTACACTATGTAATGATGTGAAATAAATGGAAAAGAATTTTTTGTATATCTTGTCTATTTTTTATAGGGATTTATATATGACTTAAAAAATATATATGAAATTGATTCTCTTGAAGATTAATTAGTTTTGAAGAATTAAAACATTCTCTTGGCTATTATTTAATTAATGATGCTCCAATTTTTAATTTGTAGGGAACACCTATCTGTATTGAAGCAGAGATGTCAGATTCTAAAAACTTAGAGGTATAATTAGATAACCCACCTATCACTTATTTTGAAGAGAAAGTACAAATCAAAATTAATAATGAAAAAGTAATACAACCTCACGCTTCTTTTAAAGATTAAGGAAAGCAAGTTGTTGATGAACCAAATTTTTTGCTTTCAACTTAGCATGTTCCTCTCCAAGGTCTAGTTAAAAGTGGAATACCCAAGGTGGATTACAATGTCTTAGCTCATCTCAGGAAGCTTCCTACCAAACTAAGCATTTATGATGCATTGATCCTTTCCAAAGAAATGAGGGAAGAATTAATCAAAGCTCTGGTAGATTTAGAAATTTGTATGGCCCAATTAGCAGCCACACATCCGGAAGAGATAGTACAAATCAAACTTTATAATGGCAAAGTAATACCACCTAACACTTCTTTTAAAGATAAAGGGAAGCAAGTTGTTGATGAACTAGATTTTTCTCTTCGACCTCAGACTGTTCCTCTCCAAGGTCCAGTTAAAATTGGAATACCCATGGTTAATTACAACATCCTAGCTCATCTCAGGAAGCTACCTGCCAAACTGAGCATTTATGATGCGTTGATACTTTCTAAAGAAATAAGGGAAGTATTAATCAAAGCTCTGTTAGATCTAGATATTTACATGGCCCAATTAGCAGTTACATAACCTGTTGAGGGTCTTTATTTTAAAGGCTTTTTGAAATTTTCTTTTTCTGATGAAGATCTATGTTTGGGGATGGATGATCCAAACCATCAACTATACATAACAATAAACATATATAACTTTAGATTATCACATATCCTTATTGATCCTAGTGCATCAGTTAATATTATGACTCTTAAAACTCTTGTCTATTTGAGAATAGACATCCAAAAAATTAGTTCAGGAAAAATGATCTTACAGGATTTTAATGAAAATGGCGAGAGGGCTTTGGGTTTAGTTACTCTATTGTTGTAGATTGAGCATTAAGTACATTCGATATGGCATTGAGCATTGCATTAAGGGAGATTTGCAACTACTCTCGACTCATAAAGGAGGATTCATAAAGATGCAGCCTATTAGTTTCCTAAAAAGAAAACAACTATTTCTAAAGATCTCAAATTGGCCTAAAATGGCTCAAGCACTTGATAAAATGGTTCATCCTAGAACCTTTCGAATAAGAAAGCTGGTGTCAGTCATGCATAGACCTATCCTGACTCATCAAATCTTTGGGGGTATATTTGAGTCTATATGGAAGGTCATTTTATGGTGGAGAAAGTCTAGCAAGAATGATCTAACCAATTGGTGAATTGTAAGGGTTATTGTCCTATGTTGCCAATCAATGGGTGATACCTTAAGAAATACTATGTGTAATGATGTTGTTATGAATATTTGTAATAAAAATTACAAATTTCTCATTATACACGTTGTTCTCAAGTTCATGAATGTGATATATTGTATTGGGTCCAAGTAGTTTGTATAGTTTTAAAAATCAAAATTAAAAGGTTTCAATATTTGAAGTAATTGAGATGTTCTATAGTACTACTATAATATTGTTCTTTTATTAGTTTCCCTTCTTCACATATAATGATACAGTAAAAAAACATAATCCCAAAGGATTATTTGTAAGTTATAAAGATCATTTACAATGGAGGAGGAAACAAATTTTTAATCCAAAAATTTTCAAGTCTATCTTTCTTTCAAATATTTTATTTGCCATTCTAGAAAGTGATGTAAATAAAAGCTTTTGATCTCTAGTGGAACTTTTGTGATTTGTTAATATTATTTGTAATGGAGGGAAGTAATTTAAAGATTTAAATAAATCAATTATACATTCGTATTTAAAATCTTAAATATGTCTTTAGATCAAAGTCCTCTTTTATTACATCCCATTCACTTCTAGCATAAGGCCGCTTTTATGGAAGTCATCAAGTTTAAATCTATCATTAGGTCTAAGTCCACTTTTATGGAATCCTTTTAACTTCTAGCAAAAGTATGTATTTACGGCAGTCATCCTGATTAAGCATTTCTTTAGGTCTAAGTCTACTCTTACGGCATACTATTAACTTCTGGCATAAGTCTGCTTTTATGGAAGCCATCTAGTTTAAATCCATCTTTAGCTCTAAGTCTTCTTTTACGGCATCCTATTGATTTCTGGCATAAGTATGCTATTATGGTAGCCATCCTGTTTAAGCTTGTGTTATTTTTAAGTCCACTCTTACAACATCCTATTGCCTTCTAACATAAGTCCACTTTTGTGGCAGCCACCTAGCATAATCCATCTTTAAGTCTATGTCTACTTTTATGGCATCCTTTTAACTTCTGGCATAAGTCCATTTTTATGACTTCCATTCTATTTAAATCTATCATTACTTCTATATCCTCCCTTATGGAATCCTATTTACCTCTACATAAGTTCACTTTTATGATATCCATTCATTTGAAATCCATCTTTAGGCCTAAGTTTGCTTTTACGACATCCAATTGACTTCTAGCATAAGTCCGCTTTTATGGCAGTCATCCTGATTAAGCTTGTCTTTAGGTTTAAGTCCACTATTGTGGTATCCTATTGACTTCTAGCTTAAGTCCGCTTTTAGGGTAGCCATCCAATTTAAATTAATCTTTAGGTCTAAGTCTTATTTTACAACATCCTTCTAGCATAAGTTTTCTTTTACGATAACCATCTTCTTTAAATCCATCTTTAGGTCTAATTTTGTTTTACGGCATCCTATTAACTTCTAGTAAAAGTTCACTTTTACGGTAGCCATCATGTTTAAATCTATCTTTAGATCTAAGTCCTCTCTTACATCATCCTATAAACATCTGGCATAAGTCATCTCTTAGGATATCCATTCTATATCTTAGGTATACGTGCCCATTTGGTGGCATCCTTCTTTTCGAACTAGAAATAAGACTTTAGTCTTATCAAAATCACTTTCAAACTCTCACATTCATATCAACCCACTTTCAAATCATTGTACTTAATTATTTCATACGTTGGCTTTACTAAATGATGCTAATCTCATTAGCTATTGTTTATTAAAGCCAATCTCAACTATTAAATCATTTAATCAACTCAAATCTTATCATAAAACCATTCTTTCTGATTTTTTATCAATGTTCAAAATTCCTTCAAATTCATATACTCGTATCTTCAACTTTAATTTTGGATCAAACAGATTATTTTGGTCAATGCCAATACGCTCGATGAACTTTGGCAAGTTTATCATGCCTATTGGGGTTCCATTTTTTGACCTCATTATCCGAGGTCAATTTCCCCGGAACCAAATATCTAGCACTTAGGCTTTCGTAGCCTAGTGTAGACATTGCTCCTTTAGGACTCCCCTTAGGTCGATACCTAATGATGTAGCATCAAATCGACTTGTTAACTCAACCTAAATCAAAATCAATTCAATATAAGTCTAATTAAACTCCAAAACTAAACCCAAATCATCTCATCTTAAATCAATAATTTTAAATTGAAATTTGGTATAGTAATCGACATGAAATCAAATCAATCTAGCTCAAATCAAGTTCAATTTAAATAAAAATTTGAATAAAAATTTGTTAAGCTAATGATTCAACCATCTTAAAATATCCTCTTTATAATATACATATATATATATATATATATATATATATATATATATATATATATATATATATATATATATATATATATACATATTCAAAGGCCTCCCTCTCCCATCTTACTTGAAGATCAACTGAAATTCCTCAGGGGAAGATTGAATCCAACCGACCCCTTGCTTCATCTCCTCCCACTTTACAAGAAGGCTAAATGAAAACCCTCCTTCTTGGTCTCTCTAATGTAATCAAAGCACAAGAGCATGCAATCGCAAGCCCTAGGTCTTGTCACTTCCCCTTGCTTAACGGGATAGTATACCAAGTCGAAGGATCCCTCTCTTTCTCTGCTCTAGATGGCGCTGGCAACCTTCTCAACCTTGGGTAATTCCTTTTACATCTTCCTTTGCTTCTCCTTCTACCACATCATTTATTTATCTCGTCCTTTCTCCAATGTGTGAGATGGTTATAGCTGCAATGTTTATCTCTCCAAAATTATGAGAGCAAAAGATTTATGAGTTGATTTGTATGTTTTGAAATTGAACACCTAGTAGATGAAATTTGTACTCATTTATTATTGATGTCACATGTTTCAAAATCTTATATGTAGATCACAAGAGATTATATAAAGCTATTCCTTTCTTTAAAAAAAATGCATATTAAATGTTTATGATAATGCTTATTAAAAAGTAGTATTGGCCTAGCTATAAAAAAAATGATGGTGTACTTCATGACTCATGAACAAACTATGATTTGTCTTTATTATAAATGGCTATGTTCTAGTCTTATGTTTACCTCCGATTATTACATAGAATATCATATATCATAATTTATCAGGAATTTGAAGAGTTTGTGTGTGAAGACATTTTCAAATTACTTCTTCAATTTGCTTGGAGAAATTCATATTTAAATTCAACACTTAAACTAAATGTCCAACGTCCTTAACTTCAAAAGAATAATGTTCATGTAATCTTTTTATAGTATGGGTATTTGATGAATCATGATTGGTGAAGGTCTCTATATATATATATATATATATATATATATATATATATATATATATATATATATATATATATATATATATATATATATATATATATATATATATATATAAGAATTTCATTTTATCCATGTGTATTTTCTCCTTATAGAAGGATAGCTAGAGAAATGGGGATTGATTCAAAAAGTGGTATCAAGAAAAAAAGGCGATTGTTTGATTCAAAGAAAAGGGAACAAGCAGACTGGCCGAACCTTTGGACTCCACTTCAACTCATCAGTAGTTCTCCTGCATTCTCTTTGTGAAAAATCCACCTATCTCCACAAGACTTCCAATGTGTCGATTCTCGGAGATGCATGTCGATGTGTTGATTCGAGGAAGGAGACCAAGTATGTCATCTTGTAGGGAACAATATCGATCAAATGAACAAAAGGGGAAAGAAACAAAGGCGTTAGTAACCTCCATCCAATCGAGTGGAGGTGCTATGGGCATAAATACAAGATGTTGGCTATGGTATGCTGTGAGTATTCTAAAAACTTAGATATCCTTTAGGCCCAAAACCCTTGCTGTATTTTGCGAATTTCCAACCTTAGGGCCCTGTAGAAATCTTAGTTTGTTCATTATGCATTTTAAATACCAAATTACTTTCAAGTCAATTTTATTATGCTATTTAGATTTTATTTTGTGATTTAGAACCCAAAACCCATTTGCATTCACGAGTATGTCTAAAGGTTAGTAATAATACTTCTAATCCCATATAACATTAGAAACACTTAAGGAAAAAAATTAAGGATGTCTCTTAGAGAACTAAGATTTAAGATGCATGCACCCTTAAGGAAATAAAATACTAAATATATACATTTTAGTGACATCTCACCTTAGGGTTAGTTAATACATTTAACCTAAATACGATCAATTTTAAATAATAGTCTAACAAACATTAAAATTCCCATTTAAAATTGAAAATTACAACCATAAATAATAACTAAAACCAACTATTATAATATATGTATAAATTAAGATTATGAAAATAATAAGGTTTAATTAATTATTAAATTAAAATTAAAATTACTATAATAATAATAATAATAATAATAATAATAATAATAATAATAAAATTAATAAAGTTATAATTAAAATAAAACAAATTAAAATTTAAAGATAAGTTAAATAATAGAATACAATTAAATAAAAAAACAATCTAAAATAATATTAATATAATATAAAAAAATAATATAAAAATAAAAGAAAATAAAAAATCTAATAAATTAATAAAATTTAAATAAAATCTTCAAAAGTTTAATAAACAATAACAATTTAATAAATCAATTAAAAATTTAATAAATAATTTAAAACTAACAAATCATCAAAAATTTAATAAATAAATAAAAGTTTTAATAAATCATTAAATTAATTTTTTTAAGGGCTAAAAATGGTTAATTAAGACACCCTACACAATAAATCTTATTAAACAACCTTAACAATTAAAATTCAATATTAAATAAAGTTCAAAATATTAATGACATTAAAATTTAAATTTGAACATGAAATTACATTGATCTTTCAATAAACTAAATTATGACATTAATAATTTACCTAGGATATACTTAAACCACATAGTCTACTATACACACATAGATTTATTTATTAGGGCAACTAACTCTTACATTGGGTTAGGTCGGTGCTTACTTTGTTGTTGATGTGTGACGAGCTTTATCATGGTTTTCAGTACATGGTGGTTGTAATGGTTGATGTGTTTTCTATTTTATTTATTTTTGCAATATGAGAATTAAAGTGATAAGCAATAGTTTACTCCTAGGTTAGGAATGATCTGGATGTTTCTAGAATTATTTGTAGGTTGTCTTGCTCATGCTGGGCTAAATTAAAAAGGGCAAGTTAAAGATTTAATTGACATAAGTTTTCTGCAGGTGCAAAATACTAAGCCCCCTTTAAAACTAAAAGACTACAAGGAAATTTAAATGCAAATATATAATTGCTTGGAATGATTTTATTATAACTACTTAGAATAACCTTGTAGATGGTATAGATTTTCTTTTTAATTGAGATGTAATGTAAATATATTTAAAAGAATTGTAATGTGAATGTGACATGAAAGAGAACATCCCTTTGTGGAATGTTCTCTTTTACTTGGAAAGCCAAGTTAGGATGACTTTAATATTCAAATGGAAAAGAAAATATCCCTTCAGAGATGGGTTTCTTTTCATCTAGTTATCTAAGCCTGAAAAACTCAAGAAGCTCATAACAGAAAGGAAGGACAAGGAGAGAAGATGAAGAAGTGAAGAAAAGAAGAGATATCCTATTTCAAAATCTTTTGTGTCAGTCTTAAGATTAGAAATTGAGTTTATTGTTAGTGGTACATGACAACTTTAATTTTCAGTAAGTTCTTTATTGTAAATAAAGTGACACTTGCCATATGGAGTTTGAACATTATATATTGGATAATTTAATTTTATTGTTAAATTATTTGTGCAGTAGAATTGCATATTTTTTTAGATTTTTTTACATGTCGTGTTTTATTTTAGCCTTTATACGATTAGAGTTTTGTGAGGGTACGAATAAAGCTTTTCTACTTTCAACTTTAATAAAACATTTAGGCTCACATATAAACTCTAACAATATAGGAAGTAAGCTTGGGACCACCAAGAGTAAGCATATATGCATATTATTACTTTCTCATTCTAAATAGGCACCTCCTGCCTACGAGTTTTGGCAAACCACCTAGCCTATTATGGTACAATTCTATCAAGGGAATGTTGTGCAATTTCTAGGGAAAAATATATTTTCTAAGCTTTATTTTAAACCTGATTCATAATCATTTTATGCATTCGGATCAATTAGCATGCATTGTATTTGATACAAGTTAAAAAAACTTAGAATTTTAATTATAATTTATTCACAAGCATGAATTATCCTACATAAGTTCATGGGCCAATTATGGTATATCTTAGATGTTGACCCCCAATTTCTTAAAACATAATCAATGTTTCTAATCATCTTTTATATAGAGACCGTATATATAGTTTTAAAGTGCCTAATTTGTTAGCTGGCTCCCCAATCCAGGTCGTGGTAACTCTAGATTTGAACTTCATTAAATCAATTTGGGTCACTACTTTGTAGTATCAAATTAAAATTTATGTTATGAGGTAAATTTTTAAATTTTACGTTTTCACCCTCCGAGAATATAATCCCAATTTTCTTATAAAATGTCAACTAAATATTAAAATTCCCTCTTAAAATGTAAATCCCAACATAGAATATGCTGAGGTTGCTACTGAGCTTCTTAGAATTTTGCACCTCCTACTTTCCTCCTTCAACTCATTCAGAACTGTTCAACATTGACCATTCTCCTTCAAAATTTTTTACTTCTTTCGTTTTCTTTTACTTAGTAATTAAAGAGTATGAAATTGTTGTTTTAATCAAGAGTTATCCTAGGAGCACCCCTCCTAGGATGTAATTATTTATAGGGCTTACTCCTATAGGGATTTGAGAACTCCAATGTAAAATAAATGTTATTTTATTCCTATAAACAAGAGAAAAATCTTTGGAAATATAGATGTCTTTTAAAACCTCATTTGTAGTTTTAAGTATACTTGTAAAATGTTATTTTTATCTTTCAAATAATAGAACATTTCACTTGTTATATTTGATCTTAGAAATAATGAATTTTATAAAATCCACTCTTATTTTTAAATGTCTTGAAGAATGTTATGTTCATCATTTTAGATGATATAATATTCTCCTTGCTACATCTAATCAAAAGAATGGATGAATTTCAAAAAAAAACTATTTTTATTTTTAAACATATTCTATGGAATTGCAAAGTTCGATTAACACAAACTCTCTATTTATTCCATTTGTATGAATTATATAGTATAATACAAAATCATCTATGATTTGGCTCCTTCATTTTAGGTCATAAAATAAGTAATTATTTAAATGTAATTTTAAAATTAATATGGTACAAGCATTTTTATACAATATGATTCGTACATATTAAAATTTAAGTATTTTTGGAAATAACAAATAATTTGTAGCTTTCTTTAAATAGCAAATCATAGAAAATTATGCAAATCAAACTGAATGGTTTCTTATTACATGTTTTAATTTTAATTTTCTATCAATTAATATTATTATTTTTTATTTTAAAAAATTATACTATTATCCTTATTCACGTTGGTTTTATGAGAAATAAAATACATTAATTAACTTTTATATTTTCAATCCTTAAAGTATTTTCACTCTTATATGTGTATCCTTAGTTTTTTTTAGAGCCCAACTTAGCCCCATAGATATAGACTTAAAAAAGTAAAATTTATAATTTTAACACACTTGATTTCTTTGAGTTCCATTATCCTTTGTCGGCCTTATATTTATAAATGTTTGAATAATCTTATCTTCTTTCTGATCCCATCTCTCTTGTATAAGATATATTTTTACCTGAATTTTTATTTTAAAGCAAAGAGTTTGTCATTGTAACTTCACATTGTATTATCATAATCTATAATATTTCTGATCATCAAAACCCTAGTGTATGCATCAGACTCAAGGGATTCAAAATCATTGAATAAAAAATATCAACTTTTACAAATAGGACCATGGTTGATATTGAAGAGTATGCAGGTACATTAATATCAGGACTGAATAGATATTTAGGATGAGTTGTCTCATTAAGGATGAACTTCTTATGTTGCCAAACCCATAGGAATTGTTTTCCAAAGGCTAGCAACTCTATTATTTTTATATCTCTTGATGTTTTCATTTCAATCCACCTTGCACATTTGTGGACTAAAGCGAGGAGATTGTTGGGATGAAGTTATATTCAACTTCTATATTGAACCATGTGAGTGTGCCCTTAAGGATTCACTTGGCATTAAGGAAAGTGTTGAGGAAGAGAAAATGAGGCTCACCATCTTACAGGTGCATGATTATTTTCTCCTTGGCTCACCATTATTAGGTTCACAAACATATTATGTTTACTACTTATATTCTTATGCCAACTAACTTTAGACCCTTAACTTTCTAACTTATCATAAATTAAATCCATATGGAAAGTGAGATTTTATTTTATTGCAATGTTAAAAGAAAATAAAATTTAAGATATAATCATCTATGACATATGTGATGTTTACCTCAAAATTCCCATTCTATCCCTATATATAACCCTTGGCTCTTCTTTGGAATGATTATTCTCATTATTTGCTCCTTGGCTTCCCCTCTCTTCACTTCAATTAGTGCAAGTACCCAATCTTTGAGATGGAAACCTTCTTTAAATCTTACAAGAACTTTGAGATGGCCAAGTATATTAATGTTTCCTTTAAGGCATTTTAGTTTTTAGACCTTGTCTTTTTGTGACATTTCTTCTGGGAAAAGAGTTTTATGTTAAAGCTAACCCACGTAATATCCTCCCTACATGAAGCTTCTCAAATATACCTCTTTCTTAGAGAGAAAGAGGTTAGCAAAAGCTATACTTTTAAGGATTTATCTTAACTTACTATGACCTAACTATCCATATAGACTAAACCTACAAAGAATTTCTAAAGTTATGAGAAATTCTCACCAACAAGTTAGAGTGGTGGGAAAGCCCAAGGTTTTGATTAAAATTAGTTAAAACCTCATTTCAACTGAAATTTGAGGTTGAGCAAGCCTTTAATGGCACCTTAGGTAATTATGAATGGCTTAATGTATAAGAAGGCCTTAATGTACTTCTAAAAAATAATTGGATCTAATCAAATAGTTTTCTTATGCAATATATTCATTAGCCCTCTAAATCCCCTTTAATTAAGCTTAAATAAAGGTTGCTTACATTTCTTCTAGTTTATTCTAAATATTACCTTTTATCATCATAATAAATAGATGGGTTGGTAAAAGCTATAGGACTACTTAGTACTATACTTATGAAGTTTATGTTGAGATATCCCATTTGATGGGTGTATTAATCCTTCCAATAATGATTTAACTATACTGAGCTTAGGTTAAAAATTTTAACACATCTTTAAAATATTATCAAAGTTATCCTAAGGTTTTAGATGTTTATTGAGGACAATTTACTAAGTGATGTTACCATTTAGAATGATTTAATCTATTTTAACTCTATTTGTTCTAAATGGGTCATAATGAACTCAATTGGATTAATTTTATAACATGTTAAGCTCGAATAACCCATTTGTCTTTGGTTGAATTTGATTAATTATTTATTCTAGTATATTTTGGAAAGTGGTGTTACCCATATATGCTCAAATAATAAATGACTAAAATTTTAATTAAATTAATCCACTTAGTATTGCTAAATTTATTTGAAACAAAATAGATTTTTTTTAACATCTTTTTTTTAGAAAACTTTTATAGATTTAATTTGATTTGGTTCAATGATTAGTCTACAAAACTTGGAAAGTGCATGTTAAATTTTAAAGCTCATATGACCTGTTTCATAAAACTGTAGTCAATAACATGGTTAAATTAGGCTAACAAACTTGGTTTATGTTATAACATTTTAAAGAGTTGCATGGAAAATGACTTGAGTCAATTTGATGCTAAATGCAATTTTGGTTTATTTGACTCATATAATCGAACATGGACTAATGTTGGTTAAGTGAGCTCATATAAACCAAATAGTTATTAAATTTACTTTATGGTGTAAGCTATATATAGAACCTCCTATTATGAACATAAAGAATATTTATATTGGAAAAATTGAACATCAATTATGATTTGTTCTTTTAGTCCTTATAGATTTTATTTTTGGATAGCCCTTAACCAATAAAGCTAATTGGGATTTGAAGATATCTTCTTATTTATTACTATTTGTTAGTATGATAGGGTCCTTTAATTGGAACTTTTTTGGTCTTAAATTTGTATAGGCTCATTTATAATTAAAAGTATAAAGTTTAACTTTTCATGATGAAAGTGAACTATATGATCAAGCTATGAAATCATAAAGTTGTAATTTTTAATAGATCATAATAAAAATCCTATGGGAGGTTCAATTTTAATGTATGAGTTTAATATGATTGAATTGGTCCATTAATCTAAAAATAAGTCAAATTTTGTCAAATAATTTTGTCAATTAAGAGATAGGGCCATTTTAACCTCCTTATTTAATTAAGCTAATAAAATTCTTATCTTTTTATCCTCGACTCATTATGTTCCATACTTTATTTTATGGCCTTTCTTATAGCATCTTCAAAGGTAGGTTACTTATATCTTAACATCAGCTTTCCATAGAAAGTCTAAAACCCTATAGTGAGCCATTACGTCTCATAGACTAGGCCAACCTTAACTTGGCCTTGAAGATTTCTAAGAACTTTAAGAGTCTACCTTTAACCCCTATAACCTATTATATCACTTAGAACTCTAAATCTAAAACTTAAAGCCTAATTTAGTTGTAGGTTGCATAATGACCATCCTTGATTTAAAGAACTTTAGGCTTGCCTAAGGAACACTTACTAACCTTACGACATTCCCTATTTATGCAAAGTGTTCCAAATCTATAACTCTAGGTTGAACCAAGGTTCAAACATAAAAAATCATAAAAAACTAAGAATGTTATATATTGTTTAGGCCTTACAGAAATAACCCTTGGACAATTCTTAAAACTATAATCCTAAGGCGTTTGGGCTGAAAAGTTTGAAAAGGGGTTTTAAAAATTTAATTATCTATGGGAGAAGTTGATTTTTCTAGAATTTTAGTTTTGAAGTTGAACACATTATTTAGAATGATATTTCACCTTTGGAGGCAAAAATATCATTCCATATGAGTTCAGGTGACAAAACTAAAATTTTCATCCGAATTGTAATAGTCAAATTTAATAAAGAAGTACATATAACCTCGGAGGTTTAAAATATTGTTCTACCAACTATTTAAACACTATAGCCTAAATGAGGGATTATTAATTTTATATTCAAAATAACGATAGAAAATGACAAATCTTCTCGAAGGAAGAAGATGACAGTTATTGTTGATTATATGGACATGATGAGAATGATCGTTGATTTTAATTTTCCAAAAAGAAATTAATTGAATTTTAAAAATTAATTTTGAATGTTGATCTACGTTCAAATTCTTTTACGAGCACAAGCCCTCATAGTTAATTACATCGTAGGAAAACTAAATTTTCTACGAATACTCATAATTAAAATAATGGCAAAAATTTTATTTAAGAATTCTTAAGGAGTGATGTAAGAGGATTAAAGTTTGAATTTTAGTAAGGATTGGGCCAAGTATAGAACAATTATTTCTAGAGGTCAAAGGAAGAATGGTAGGAGGTACATAGGATTATGAAATAGTTCAAAAGTGCCCCAATCCATTCTATGTGATGGGCTTTATTTTTTTATTCATGAGAGGTTTTAATTTAATTTAACATTTTATTAAAAAATTGGGATTATATTCCCGAAGGTCAGGATTTTATGATTTTGAGTTTACCCCAGACTCTAAGTCTAAACTGGATACTAAATAATAGTAGACTAAACCTAGCTAATACAGTACTAAAATTTGGACTTACTCTGGCCTGGATTAGGGAGCCAGCTAACCACCTAGTTGCTTAAAATCATGAGTCTGATCTCTTTAATGAAAGATGGGCAAGGACATTATTAATTAAGTTTTTTAGAGCTAGGGCCTACCAGAACTCTCAAGGGCTTACCAAGGCCAACAATTAAAATTTTAAACACTTTTAAATATATTTCTAATGCAATGAATGCTAATTGATTCGATAATGTGCATTAAATATATGACAATTTTAATAAGCTTAGAAATAATTTAATCCTTGAGATTGCACAACATCACCTTGATAAGACTTCACTCTACTAGGTCAAGTGGCCTACATGAACCCATTGGTAAGAAGGTGTCAAACAAGGAAGATAAGGAAAAATATCCATAAATGAGAACTCCCAGTGGTCCCAATCTTCCGACTTAGATTGGTAGAGTTTCTATGTTAGCCTAAAAATTTTATTCAATTTTAAGTAGAAAATATTTTGATCATTCCCTCACGAGATTTTGATTGAACCCATGCAAATTAAAAAATGGTGTGCAATCAAAAAATAAGAAAAATAGGAGTATCGAAGCATAATAAAAGTAAATAAAAAAATAAAAACTTAAATTAATTAAACAAATAAATGTCCATTGACAAATACCTTTTAGTTACAACTTAGAATTTATAGAATTTAAAAGTGTTCATGCCCACTAACAGCAACTTAGATTCTAATCCTAGAACTGACACAAGTGACTTTGAGTGAGATATACTTCATCCTTCTTTGGGCTCCTTAGATTCATCACGACTAAATATCCAAATGGAAAGAAACTCCTCCCTGAAGGGTGTTTTATTTTATCTTTGGATTTTAGAATCATCCAAACAGAATGGAACTCGACCTTATGGGATATTCCCTCCTCTTTAGACTCTAAGTTGGATGTGTATCCCACCTCAAAGTTACACTTTCACAACTTAATTGCAACTCAATTTCTTAATTAAATTACTTCAAATTTAAAATAAAAATCTAGACTCCCTGAAGGGTTATCCTAAGAAGTTAATATAAATAAACATCCCATACATTTAAATAAATTTGCATGAAAGTAAATTCTTAAGTACACTTGGCCATTCAATGATGACAGTGCTTTATAATGTTCATACAATCATCAATCATCATCAGCCTGTAATATCCAAGTCTTTTGATTTTTAACTTCACTTCTGAACCCAATTAATGAGCTCTGTATAGTCCAGTGTGGACTTCATTAATGCTCTTTAGGGCCTCTTATTTTTCTAAACAATATAGCCTCATTTGATCAAACTATTAATGGTAGAGATTGTCATTCACAAGTGCATATGGGAGGGCACATCTCTTAATTTGATTACCTAAGGAATTATCTTGAGGAAGTTTTCTCTCTTAGAAGTAGTCAACTAATGATTATCTCCAATAGCCTTCTTCATTCACTGTTGAAGAGGCGGATAGGACCCAGGCAGGATGTTTATTGATAAGCTCAATGTCAATAGGAGAGAGGTCACAAAAACCCTAAATTTCTATTTGGATGGAGTCTTCTTTTGGATATGTAAATTACTTTGTAAGCTTTGCAAAGGAATCAACAAATAATTGCTTCCACGGGAAATTCTATATAAAAGTTGCAATGGGAATTTACACGAGGAGGTGACTGGTGTACTGATAGTATTTGAGTTTAGGATTAAGAACCTTATAGGTTCCTACAATCTTATTGATTACCCACTGAGAATCACCAAAAATTTAATCTCTTTAATCTTCATCATGATTGCAAGTTTTAGATCAATTATTAAAGCTTCATACTCATCCTTATTGAACATGTAAGGATCTAATAAGTGGTAGGAAAAGTGCATCATTCCATTTCCTAGTGTTATGAAAATCAGGTCAATTTTAGCTTTTTCAAGAATTATAAGTTTTTTGTGCTTTGTTATGTTGAGAAGACACCACATCATCAAAATATAATTCCCAGACACATCTATTAGATTCCTTTAAACTCATAATTATTTTGTCACATAAATCATCATTTAAAGGAAAATGTGCTGGAAGCGGGTAAACTATAAGGAAGTTGGCAATGAACTATCCTTCACAGCACGTAGGGGAATGAAAGAGATTTCAAATTGAAGCAATGTTTAATCTAGAATTTGTTGCTTTAACCAAAAGATATGGGCCACACAACTTCCTATAGCTATATATTCATCAGCTTCAGTAGTGGATAATGTAACTTATTTCTATTTTCATCTAGACCATGAGACTAAGGACTGCCCTATAAGCTAACATATTCTAGAAGTACTTTTTCTATCAGCATGATATCCGATAAAATTTAAATCAGAATATCCTATGATTTCAAATGAGGTGCTATTCCTAGGATACCTAATTCCTAAGTCTTGGGTTTCTAAGCGATATCTAAGAATTCTCTAAACGACAATCAAGTGGGACTCTTTTAGATCAACCTGAAATCTTGCATAGAGATAAATACTAAATATAATATTAGGACTGGTAGCAATCAAGTGAAGAAGTAATCCAATTATTCCTCTGTATTTCTTTTGATCAAAAAATTTTTCATGTAAATCTTTATCTAACTGAATAGTGTAACTCATAGGAGATTTGCTTGGCTTGGATTTATCAAATTTATATTTCTTAAGGATGTCCTGAATGTATTTTAATTGAGTATGAAAAGTTCAATCATCCTTCTTACTTATGTTAAATCCTAGAAAGTAGGTCAGTTCTTCGATCATACTCATCTCAAATTCCTTAGTCCTTAATTTTGAAAACTCATCATAAAGACTTTTATTAGAGGATCCAAACAAAATATCATCAACATAAATTTGGACAAACAGTAGTTCATCTCCTACCTTCTCCAGAAATAGGGTGGTGTCTACGCTCCCCTTAACAAAGGTTCTTTCTAGTATGAATATGCTTATCCTTTCATACTATGCCCTGGGTGCTTATTTTAGTCCATAGAATATCTTTTTTAATTTGAATAAATGATTAAAAAATTATGAGTTTTTAAATCCTAGGGTTATTCAACATAAACAACTTTTATTATCCCCTTCAAAAAGGTGATTTTGACATCCATCTGGTACAGCTTAAATCTCTTAAAATAAGTAAAGGCTAGTAGCACTCTAATGGCTTCCAATCTTGTTGCAGGGGCAATAGTCTCTTTAAAATCCATTCCATCTATCTTATTTTACTCCTTAACCACTAATCTTACTTAGTTTCTAACTACTACACTAGAAGCATTCATTTTGTTTTTGAAAACTCATTTTGTTCCAACTATACTCTAGTCCTTAGGTCTTTCAATAAGTTCTTAAACATCTTTTCTCAAAACTGATTTAACTCTTCTTACACTGCTAAGATCCAGAATTCAGTAGATAGGGCTTAATTTATAATGGTGGGTTCAGTCAATGAAATGAAGGTAAAGTGGTTTACTGCTTTTCTAAGTCCAGACCTAATTTTAACACCTTAAGATGACTCTCCTACGATCAGTTCTTTAGGATGACTTGAAGAATATCTCCATTCTCTAGTTAGTGTATTTTCAGGTTCTACCCTTTCCTCCAAATTTGTAGATTCAAATCCATGAGTAATAGCTATAACCTCTTCTTCTTCTACCCTAGACTATCTAGAATTATCTGATTCATCAAATATAATATGAGTTTTCTCCTCTACTACCAGTGTTCTTTTATTGAAAACTCCATAGGATTTCCCAACATTTGAGTAACCTAGGAACACTCCATCAAATTTTTTGTTAGACTTTCCTAGTTAAGATTTCCCATTGTTCAGAATGAACACTTTTCTTCCAAATATATAAAGGTGAGAGAGGTTGGGTGTCCTACCCTTAAGACTTTCATAAGGTTTCTTTTTCAGCTTGGATCTAACATTTACCCTATTCAGAATGTAACAAGCTATATTCACCGCTTCTACCCAAAAGTATTTAGGAAGTGAGTATTTAGCTAACATGGCTCTAACAGCTTCTACCAGGGTCATATTCTCTTTTTAGCAACCCCATTCTACTGAGGGGTTCTAAAAGCTAAAAATTATAATTTATCTCTTACTCCTTACAGTAAGATGCAAATTTATTTTTCTTAAATTCTTCACCGTGATTACTACGAATTATCAAAAATTCATAACCTAGCTTCTTCTGAATCTAAGTGGAGAATGATTTAAATTTCTTGAATGATTCACTTTAATGAGATAATAATCTAACCCAAGTAAAACTTAAATAATCATCAATAATTACATACCCAAAGACTTTCCCTCATAGGTTTGTAGTGTTGACAGGTTCAAAGAGATCCATGTATAGGACTTCTAAAGGCTTGCTAGTGTTAATGTGTTTGATTGAGTGGAAGTAAGATTTAACTTATTTCTCTAATTGACAGGCATCACATAGATGATTCATAGTGAACTCTAATTTAGGAATTCCTCTCACAAAGTCTTTTTGGGTGATTTTCATAAGGTTTTTCATACTTGCATGACACAACCTTCTATGTCATAACTAAGATTCATCATCAATAGTTTTAGGCAAAAAGAAGAAACAAGTTTAACTCAGTTTAAATCAAGCATGTAAATATTATTAATTATATTTCCGTACAACATAGTATTTCTATTTAAAATAATCATGTAGCTGGTAGACAAAACTTTTATGCTAAATCCTTTATCAAAATGCTGGTTTATGCTAACCAAGATGTGTTTCAAGCCATCTACCAGTAAAATATTATTTATATATACAAAAAAAATTTAGAGTTGCCAATTATGCACATTCTACCACTCTTCTGGTGGTGTTATTTCTAAGTGTCACATTGCCTTCTACCTTGGCCTCCAGTAAAATGAATTGATTTGTATCTCTAGTCATATGCCTTAAACATCTATTGTCCATATATCACCTGCTTTCATGAGTCCTTCTGTGAGAGCATCCCTACAAAATCATCATATGTTAGATTTGGGAACCCAAATAAGTTTGGATTCCATCTTATGGAAAAAAGAATTAAATGCATGCATATTATGCTGTGAGTTTGGAATTTTGGACTCAACACCAAATTTTTTATTCATTGAATGGTACAAGTGTTGGAGATATATCCTAACATGTCACAAAAAATATCTAACACCAAGAAAATGATTTACTAATCTATTTGGGTTATGGTGCCTCTTCTTACATTTAAATGATGCATGTTGAGGTGATGGATTATAAAACTCTTCAAGTGAAGTTGGTTTTTTACTTTCTTTGAAATTATTTATTTTGATTTGTAAAAATTAGTTTACACTTTAAGAATTGAATTTTAAATTTTCAATGCATACTTCCTATTATCTAATTCAAATGCAAGAGTTTTTAATCTATTGTATGCATTTTCTAATTCAATATGTAATTTTTTAAAGGATTCATGCTCATTAGTTAATTTAGAATGCTTCTTCTTTAAAATATCAAATTCATCTAACAAGGCCATGTGATTATTATCCAGAGCAAAAAAATGTTTCTTTAGGCATTAATGCTCTTACTATATAAATGAAAAGTCAGATTTGAGGTTGGAATGTGATTTTTTAAGCTTCCAATATGCAGTGTAATATTTTAAAGAAACTTCAAATAATTGATCATAGGTAAGCTCATATACCTCCTTTTAATCAGAATAATCAGGATGATTATCTGATATTATGCATAGGTTGGATACCTCCTCTTCTACTTTAGTTTTAGAAGAGTCTGATGCTGAGCCTACCTACAAAGCTTTTTTAGTCCTTTTCTTACCCTTCTTAAATTTAGCTTTTTCCTCACCCTTCTCTGTACTTGGGTGAGTTTTAAGAGTTGGGCAGTCATACTTTATGTGCCTTAGCTTTCTGCATTCAAAGCATATAATATTAGAAGAAATTTTAGAATTTTTACCATTCTTACCCTTATTCCATTGTTGATGACATTTTTTCTTTTTCTTTACAAGCTCTTGAATTATCTAGTCATCATTGTAATGCCATCATCATCTTGTCCATAAGAGTCACCATTAGAATCATTAGTCTTTAAGGCTATGGTTTTCTCTTTCCTCCTTTCACATGCATTAAGCTACCTTTGACTCACTCCTTGCATATAGGCAATGAGTGACCCAAGTAAGTTGTCAATTGAATAAACATTCAGATCTTTATAATCCATAATGTTAGTTATTTTTGCATCATGGAAAGAAGGTAAACAATGAATAATTTTGTTAAATTTTTCATAATTTATGAGCTCTCTTACTATGGCTTGTAGGAAAGAAACAAATTGAGTAAACCTAGTATACATTTTAAAAAAAAATTAATAGGTTACATGCAAAAAAGTTCATAATCATGAAGAAGAATATTTAGCCTAGATTGTTTCATTTCCTTTGCTCTTTTATACGTTACGCAAAATTTATCCCAAATCTCTTTGCCAGTAGTGCGAGTGGAAACATGCATGTAATCTTTAAAGTTTAAATCATAGAAAAATAATTCAAACATTTGGTATTTAGTTGGGCCAAATATCTATCATCTATAATCCATTCAAAAAAGTTATTTCAATTTTAACACCATTTACTAAACAAAAAAGTGCAGAACAACCATTCTATTTTAGTATCCACATGTGATAATCAATTGTTTACAAAAAGGTAGACATGCTAGTTTTTTAAAAATTGAAAGGAATATTATCAAATAGAGGTGGTCTAGTGATTGAGTATTCTTCCATAGTATTACAATTACCTAAGTTTTCCATACATCTTTTTTCAAAATTTTTCTAAAACTTAATTAATGAATCCTACTCTAATACCACTTGAAAATTTGTGAGGGTTGTTAAACCTTTATGAACTAGCTTGAGGCTAACTAAGAGGGGGTTGAATTTATTATTTAATAAAATTTCTTAAAAAAAAAAAAAAAGAAAATCTTTTTGAAATCCTTTTGAATATTTTAAAACAAAAAATTTATGTGGAAGAAAAACTAATTTCATAATAACAAAAATCAGATATTTAAAACATAGAACAAATTAGAGAATGTTACAAAAATTAAATACAAAAAAGCAAATATAATGAATAAATAAGAATTATAGTGGTTCGTTCAACTTGACCTACATCCACTCTCCGGAAACATCCTTTTTAGGTATTATACTAAAAGTTGTGTCTCTCCTTTTGCTATTACAATAAGGCAGAGAAACCCTTATAAAATTTTTCCACCGACCCGATGAGGCAGACTACGATGAATCTTTTTACTTCTCCTGGAGAAGATAGAGAGCCTATAAATCCTTTTACTCCATCCTGGAGAACACAAAGAATCTTGAAATACCTTAACTACCTCCCGGTGTAGGCAAAGGACATTGGAATCCTCTTACTCTCTCCTAAAATAGGTAGAGAACCTTGGAATCCTTTTTCACCCTCCTTTTGAAGGCATAGAACATAGATTTGATGCTGATGATGATCTCCTTTAAAGCAACCAAAGAACTAGAAAAGCAATTAGTAAAAGATGGTGGTAACATTGCTTGGAGCAACCTTTGTGAATCCCTCATAAATCTCCCTCATAAGGATTTCTCTCTCTCCCAAGCCCACTCTCTTCCTTCTCTAAACTCTCTCTCAGATCAACTCAACAGCAAAAGATGTTCTAATAAGAGTATTAGAAATCCTTAAAGAGTGGGCTTAAAAAGCCCTAATTTTCAAGACATCTATCTTTTGTTCGTATAGTACGATTAGTGTAATTCAAATTCATCCAGCAAGATCATTGAGATGAACTGTTTAATTATGGTAACATTTTGTACAATACAATCAGAACTCATATGGTATGAACATTAGAAATTCCTTCTATTCGTTTATGATGATCCTTGGGACGGCCAACATTTTACACGGATGATTCTTCAGCACTGTGGATCTCGTACAGTACGATCAATTCAAAAATCATAGATTATGTTTGGTAAGATCTATGGGATGACCAATTTTGTACATGAGTAATCATACAGTATGAACTATACCATACAATATGATTAATCATAATAATTGTCCATAATTTTATTGCTTGATATCAAGAAGTTACTTAAGAAAGCTTTGAATTGGGGCGTACATTACAAACTAAATCATAGTGTATGATCAATATATAATTAATATCTTCCTTAACCTTTGACAGCTAGGTTTTTGACAGAGCACAACCTTTCATATAGTACAAGTTAAAATCATACAGAGTGAATTACTTTGTACACTATAAAACCAAGATCGTACAGTACAAAGTATTTAAAAAAACAAAGTCTCAAAAAACATTTTTACCTCTCCCCTAGTGTTTTTATTAGGTTACTTAGTAATGATATTCACCCAATTCGAAAATATGACTCAATAAAGGATAAAATAAAGAATATAATGAAAACTAATTGTAAGCCTAGTGTACCCAATCTTGAGTTTATTAGAATTGTAAGTGAATGGTGGACTGATTTCTTGAAACATTAGTGCACACAAACACAAAATAAAATATCACAGAAATAAGAGAAAGCGGTATCAAATATAATAATATTTGTTATCAACAATATATTAGTATTTGAATCAGGTTTGCAATAATGAGTACTTAGGAAGCAATTAAACAAAAATAGAAAACCCTTAAATTAAAATTACTTTGAAAATATAAATCATAGTCATTAAATTTAACTTTTAAATGCACAAGGATTTAATTCTAAATACATAGAGCCCAAGAATATTCAAAATGGTTCAATATGTTATTTACTATGATTCTTCAAAGTTTAATTCATTTAATACAAATTTAATATAAATTTAAATCAAATTGCAAAGGGTGGCACCTAGGAGGCAAAAATTTTCCATTCAAAGATAAGCAGTTAGCTCTGTGGAAAGGTAGTGGTCAGCCACTTATCCACGTCAGTATTCCATTCCACCCTTCAATCTCATGCCAAATCAAATGGATGGTCATGATCAGAACCTTCAGCCTACTATTCAGAAGGTCAAATGAGAGCTTTGGAATGAAAAATCCTAACTATTGAAATAACATAGAAAGGATTCGATGGATATGTTTACATCTACCTCCTAAGACCAAACGAGAGGGGGAATTTTATTTTGTTTTAAAATTAACACCGAAAGGATATTGAAGCACCAAAATAACTTTATGAGAGCTTCTATATCTAAGAATTCGATGTATGAAGATTAAATACTTCATATAATATAGAATGCTCAATATATATTTTTTTAGGGATAACTCTGAGGAGGGCTTACATGTTAATGTAAGAAAAAAGTGCACCTTAAAGGAAACTCAAGCTTAGTAATGCTCAAAAGAGCTACAAGAAGAAATAAAAAGTCCTACGAGCTCGAGTTCCCTCCTATATAAAATTACAAAATAACCTAAGTATAATCTACAGTGCATAAGAAAGTGCACCCAAAAAAAGGAACAAGCAGCAAACTAAAAACAAGCTCCACCTCCGCTTCCAGAAAACCATGACTATGATCACATGTATTAAAAAGCTCCTGAAAAAGAAAATTCCAGCCAAAGTGGAATTTGTATAAATAAAATTAAAGAAAGACAGGGTGATAGTCCAAGAAATTATCCACATAATAAGTAATATAACCAGAAGAGAGAACATTTAGCCTCCGAACTCTCCAAATAACAGGTAAACAAGCATGGGAATGCACACTTAAATCAACATAAATATACAATAGGACATAGACTACATAGACATAGAAACCGAGATGTAGGAAAGAAGAGGTATATAACCTATGATTCACCGACACTTCTCCTCAAAGAGGCGTGCAGTGTCCGACATGACACTCGTCCAACACTCCTCCGACACATGTCGGACACGCCGAAAATGTGTCCTATTAAAAAATATTAAATGCAAATTGGACACGCATATCTTAAATATTTCATGAATTTTTTTAAATATATTTTTTGTATTTTACAGGATTTAAACTAAATTTTTTATTTCCTATCCACAAAACCAAATCAATGTCTGCACTTAATACCCAATCATCGAATATTATCATTTTAATTTATTTTTTGCAATGAAGGTATTTTCATCTCCTCTCTCGGTGACTGATAAATGACATCGATGCTTAACTCTCGATGCCTGAAATATTAATTGTAATTTTTTGAAACTTACAAAAGAAAAGATAATGTACATGATCGGTACCTCTAGGTATCGCTAGGTACATGCTCGGAACCGCTGGGTACATGCTCGGTACCGCTCGGTATATGCTCGGTACCGCTCGGTATCTTTCTATACAAATAACTTACAAACTTTAAAAATAAGCAAAACTTCAAAATTACTATTACCCTAGCAGGTTGAACCCTATTCTATACAAATAACCACTTAATTTAATTCTATCATTCCCTCTATTGAGTAGTTGGACTTTCATGTTGTACTAAATAGTTTTTTGCTTATATTTTTGTGGTTGTACTAAACATCTTTATGTTATAAGCTAAACAATTTATCATGAAATTGATTTATTATTGCTTGTCATTTTTAATATAATGTCACCTTAATTTCTATATATTATATTAAAAATTTATTATGTTGTGTCCACGTCGCACCCGTGTTCTATATTTTTAAAAAATGTCGTATCCCGTGTCCGTGTTGTGTTGTGTCCGTGTCGACATGTCCATGTCAGTGCATCATAGTATATAACCAATTCATAGTCACATTAACCAAAATATCCATAAAATTTCCACATGAAAATCTGGAAGAACTAGAGAAACAATAGTTCAGAACAAAATAATCAAACCAACAAAAACATCATAGCCAATCCATCATAGAGGAACAAGGATAATCCAAACAGAATTAATTAGAACCAATGATCTCAGCAAAATCACAATTTAAAATCCACTCCAGCCTAATCCCATGCAGAAGAAACAACATAGAAACCAAGACATGGAAATAGCAATGAACTGGATGAGGCAAACCTCACAAAGAATAAAAAGCACCCAGCAGCCTAGTCTCAGGAAAATCACACTACATGGGAATAACCACTCGCACCACTCCAAAATAAACCAATCATAGGTTAAAAAGGATGAAACCACAATAAGCCATACCAACACCCAGCAACCTATCTGAGAAAGACCAAGAAAAAAACCACCAGTATACCCCCAAAAATGCTTAGCCAGAGGTTACAGTAAACCAACCCACAAATAGCCTTACGATCATCCAGCAACCCAGCCAACAAAGGCTAAGGAACAACCTCCATTACACCCTTAAAAAATGCCAAGGCATAAGTAATAGGGGATCGGACAATAATCCATACCGACACCCAGCAACCTGGAACTAGACGAGCAGCAAATAAAACAAAATGCTATGATCAAAATAGGACCAAGAAAACCAATCGAAAAGACCCCCAACCACACAAAGGTCAAAGCGATAGATATTATAGCCACAACACTCAACAAAATTCAAAATATCTAACCTCCGGGAAACATCCACCAGCATCACACCAAGGCTAACCATGACAATTCTTAAAGTGGTCATAGAGCAACACATAGGAAAATTTCCAAACCAGAAAAAATTCATAAAAAAGTAATTGATAGTTAAGAAATATCCCAAATAGCAAACCCCAACAGCATGGATACCCCAGGTCAAAGGAACTAGATAACACAACAAAAAAACCAAGAATAACACCTCATGAGAAACAAGGCTCCCAAACACATGAAAGCTAAAGCAATAGAACTTAAAGCCATAAAACCCAACGAAATCTATAATAGAGATGCTCTTGAAAACTCCCATCAGCAAAAACCCAAATACATCTAGGAAAGACATTATGTGGATTAGTGAGCAACAAATTAGGAATAAGCTGCCACCCAAATAGAAACAAAGAAGCAAAAAGAAATTACTCAAAGGGCATAACCTCCAATAGAGCAAACAAGAGGCAACTCCCAAGCCAAAACAAACAAGAACCACAAGCTCCAGCCACCCAACCACAATAAAGTCTAACATATGGAATACCAATTTTATCTAATCTTAAAATCCACTTTAAGGGGACATGTAAGTTTGTAGTAGAAAGATTAATGAAATAATCCAAATAACCCAAATTAGCAAGACATTCTCTAAAAGCATTCCCCTCCCTATTCACATGAGTGAAGGAGAAGTTAACAAAGATCAACATTGTTTAATATCTCACATAAGATAAAAAAGAGCAAGATTGCACACTGAATCATCAAGATTATTTAAACATTGAATACTATAACTAGAATCAACATCAATACCAATGCTAGAAATACCAAGAGAAATACATTATATAATCCCATAAAGAATAGCTCAGAGCTCAGCAAAGTTCATATCATAATTTTGTAAGGGACCCACAAAAGACATAACAATACTTCGATAACTGTCCCTGATAATCCCACCACAACCCGAGATAGAACCTTTATTAGCACCATCCACATTCAATTTGTAAGAGTTATTAGGGGGTTTGATCCATTAAACAAACTTAGGTTCAGAAGTAGGATGATAATCTTCCAATTTGAGACCTAAGTTAGAAACCACAAAGTAATAATTCTTAAAGTTCTTGACATAAAGAAAATTAATAGAAAAAAGTCTCAGAACTTTGACTTTCACATTATAATAATCCTATGATGGTTCATACAAACACCATTAAAAAGGGAATTATTCCTATCCAACCTTAAATACCATAGAATGAGAGAAGGAATAATATTTCTAATATGGTTCTTAGACTTGAAAAACAATATTAAGCATAGTATAATATAAAGTTTAGGATTAAAGCATTTAATTTAAAAATATCAACAAAATAAGTCCAAGTTTTGAGAGCTAAAAGACTAGAACGAAAATCATGATGCATATTCTCCACATGATAACAATATTCACATTTGGACATCTAAATAAAACCTTTTTTAATTAAGTTATTGTCTGTAGGAATGAATATATGCAAAATTCTCCAGATGAAATAGATACAGTGGAAGGAATACTTTTATGAAAAATCATAGAAAAAATATTAGTAGCGTCATTTTTGGTTCAAAAAGCAAATAGTAGGGTGCATACCCACACAATATTTGATAAACATAAACTTATCTCAAAGGCTCACTTTAGCATGAAGTGTACCACAACTTGAAAGAAAAAGCATAGGCCAAATCAAACATTCACTTACACTCCAAGGCACCCTCATCCAACACACCACAACACTTGCCCCAAGATGACCAAATAATTTAGAATTGCTATTAGCCCTTTCCAAAAAAAAATTATTGATAAGTTTATCAATTCTATTACAAACCATTTAAGTAGGTTGAAGAGTTTGGAAACTATAAATAGGGAGAGAGCAAATGACACTTCTAATGAGAATAAGCCTACCTTTAAAACTCTAAAAATTTGAATCCTAGAATAAAAGCTTGTTCAGTATCAAAGTATTCAAATCATCAAAAAAAATTCTTTCTACCATCAAAAAGCGGAACCCCAAGATACTTAATGGGTGATCTTGCACAAAACCAATCAGGGTTTTAATAGCCACAAGATAAGCATTAGGCACTTTATTGGAGGCAATAAAACAACACTTATATTTGTTCAAAGAGAGTCTACTAACAATTTCAAAATTAAGAAAAAAAACCCAAAAGTCTATTAATCATATTTAAAAAGCATTCACAAAAATAATAAAATCATTAGTGAAACATAAATGAGAAATAGGAAACCCACCCAAGGTTCGAAAATAGAGGCTAGGGTGATTCTTAAAAAGGTTGGCAAGGCTTCTAGATAAATGCTAAGCCGCAATAATGAAAAGGGCAGAGAGAGATAGGACCACCCTATCTTAAACCATGAGAGGATTTAAAAACACCAGTGCTTTTCCCATTGACAATAATAGAAAAATAGGATCCTTCAATGCAATTTCTGATAAGATTGATAGAAATTGAATTAAAACTAAAAAAAAAGCAAAATATTGTAAAGAAAATTCCAATCAATGTTGTTATAAGCCCTAGAAATATCAAGCTTCAAGATAATGTTGCTACCTCTCACCGTAACATCCAGGTCATGACAAAATTTTTAGGTCAAAAGAATATTATCATCAATAGCCAACCCCTTAACTAAACCCGTTTGATAGGGAGAGAAAATTTTAGGAAGAATAGAAGCTAAGCTACACATAAGAACTTTAGAAATGAATTTACTAAAAATAGGGCAAAGACTAATAGGTCTAAAATCATTCCAACTACTAACATAGTTGCTTTTAGGTATGAGAATAATAGAAGTAAAAGAAAAAAATTTAGGTATAGCTTGACCAGTAAAAAAATCCAAAACAACAAAGAAAATATCAGTACTAATAATATGATAAGCTTTCTGGAAAAACTTAGTGGTAAAACCATCCAGCCCAGCCACAAAGTCACCATTCATGCCATGAGCAATCTCTTTAGAGATGAGATTAGGGGTAAGGGTTACCAATATGGCAAGAGTAAAATCTTTATTGAGATAGTTTTGAAAATGCTAAACCGCCAAAATAGCAATGTCCTCAACATCCTTAGTAACAAAACCATCATCACAATTGATTTGATTAATGTAGTTTTTGGCACATTTGCTCTTAACCAAAGCATGAAAATATTTTATATTATTATCACCTTCAAAAAGGTGCTTCACAACGGCTTTTTGTGTCCAAAATGCTTCCTCATGAGCTTAAATTTAAAAAAAAAAATCTTTAGCCTCCTTTAGTAAGCTAAAGTTTTCATCAGAAGGAAACAATTGATAACTCAGCTCAATAGTGTACAATTTATCTTCAACATTCAAAATATTAGTGAAAATATTTTTAAAAATATTGTGATTCCACTAATTGATTATTTGTTTGTCTTTTCAGTTTAAACCAAAATCTCTTCATGCCAAGAACAAAGTTATCAGGATGTAAGGGGGAATGCCAATTTTCTTGAACCACGTCTAGAAAGGAATCTTGAAGTAACCACATGTTTTGAAACCTAAAATGAGGCAAAGAATTCATATGCCTAGTCTTGAGACTAATTAACATAGGAGAGTGATCAGAAAGAATTCTGCTAAGATGCTCAACAGAAATAGAATTGAAAGAGTTAAATCAATTAACGTTAAACAAAACTCGATCCAACCGTTACCATAAATGGCCACAGTTCCAAGTGAATTTGATTCCAAAGAAAACAATGTCAACTAAATTACAACCCATAATCATATTATTAAAATGCTCCATATTGTGATAGATAGGAGTAGAGAACCCAATATGTTCAGAAGGATTAGAAATAGTGTTAAAATCACCACCCACAAGCTAGAGCAAATTACAAAGACTATGAAAATTAGTGAGTTCCTCCCACAACAATTTTTTAGTATTACGAGAAGACGTAGCATAGAGAAAAGAGACACAATAGTTCAAATTTAAAAATTCAATATTACAATATAGGACTTGAGTGAAATCTTTCAATAACATCAATATGAACAAAATCCTTCCATAACACCCAAATCTTATTAGCAAAATTCGAAACAAAATGCTTAAAGCCAAAAAATTTAGTAGTCCTAAGTAATTTAAAAGCAGTTATAAGAGGTTCAAGCAAAACAAGAATAAAAATATTATAAATACGGCATACATTCTTAACCCTCAACCTAGAAGAGGGGCAACCAATGCCCCTAACATTCCAAATAATAGCTTTAAACATAAAAAATGTGCTAATGACTAGTTTGCGAATGGGTGGTCCTAAAAGATTGTAAAATGATGTTCCTATTTTTCCTACCTCTCCCTTTTTGAAACTTAGTAAAGCTAATGTCATTATCATCTTTGGCAAAATATTTAGCAACAATATTCATATCCTCTGTATCAGTAAAAGCATCACTATGATAATGAGAGTTAAAAGGTAGCTTACTATCATTGTGCAGGCCCACCTTCCTTACCTATTGAGGCAAATCACTCTCCTTAAACATAAAACCATCCTCCACACTTTCTTTACTACTCATGAAAAGCACAGCATTTCCTTCCACAATGGGTTGGCCATCCTCCTCTCAAGCCAATTCACCCTCCTTCAAGCTGTAGTCACCCCCATATTTTATTTACTACTTATGTTCAATACCAGCATTAACTTCCACCACATTCTCCTGATCATTCACAACAGATTTATTAGTACAATTATTAGAGAGCATCATAAAATCCATATCAGACAGAATTTTGTTAATAACACAGGACTAATATGAAAGATGAGCCAACATTTGCTCATCCATATTTTAACAACTAGTAGATAAGATAGAGGTAGACTTAATATTATCTCCCTGAACAGAAGTAGGAATAATGATATTGGTGGAGAACACTTCAGTACGAACACAAGAAATTTGTATTGGGTCCTCAATATTAACATGCGATTTAAGAATATTGTCTCAACCTCTCCAAGAATAGGAATTTCATTATCATGAGAATCCAAAATAATAGCATTTACCTGCTATTGTTTGGAAGAATTCTTCTCCTTACAAAGATGACGTTGCAAAAGCCATGGCCATGCATTTTATAGTGAGAACAAAAAATGGATAAATTTTCAATATCAACTTTTTGGAAATAATCATTCAACTCCGACCAAATCTAGATCTTATTAGGATGTTTCTTAGAAATATCTGACTCAACTAACACACGAGCCACAGACAATCGAGAGATAGATACAGAAGCTTGGTCTGTCTATAAAGGCCTACCAAAAATCGACGCAAGACGAAATAAAATTTGAGAATTAAAAAAATGAATTCTCAGATTTGGAAATGAGATTCACACAAGAGAAATAGGGGATTCCTGATGAACATCAAAATCCAATGTCCATTTGAGTAAATTCATCAAGCAAGTTTGAATATAATAAGATCTCTTAGAAAAAAATTGGCTATAATGAAGATCATTAGAAAGTTGAATCGCAATGTGCCTCTGATCTAGCAAACCGATATGAAGGAGCCTGAAAGCATCAGGTTAACAAAAAAATTTGTGAATAGCATCTAGATTTGGTCGCCTAAGAAGGAACATACCAACTAGTTAACGCAAAAGGAACGGCCAGCTAAGAAACCACGGAGTCATCAAATATCAAAGCAGGACAACCCTTAAATGAAGTTTGAACTCGATTCACAAGAGAAAGAGCCAGCCAAAACATCCTTAAAAGACCGAGATTTTCCATCAGGAAACGAAGAAGACAAAGAAATGGACGATGACGGAGTCGTCATCTCCCAAAGTCAGAAAAAAAACTCAAAACAATGCAAAGAAAGAGCTAAGAAAAGAAAAAGGAAACAAATCAAAGCGAAAAACACAAAAAAAAAAAAAAAAAAAAAAAAAAAACCATGCTAGTAGAGCGGAACCAGCAGCTCTCGAGAAGAAACCCTAAATCACCAACGAGTTGCTAGAGAGCACAAGCCCTTACATGTTTTTATGATTGTATAGAATGAATGTTAGACAATTTTTTTTTAGGATGAAGATACACTTAATAGCAATGTAGTGAGCATCTAATTAAACATATCCTTCAAAAAAATAAAAGTTGCAAGAGAATAAACTGAAAAGTATTTATATCAGCACCAGCTATTCAAGACTCCACTATCTCAGTAACGACCTCTAACAGCCATAAACACATGGCATGATCACAGTTAGTTTATAACAAACTTCTCACACATCACCATACACGTGTCATCAATACATGCTATATATAGCACACTATATCAAACATAGCTTAAGGAATGAATGCAAAATTCATACAGAATTCTCTATTCTATCATTGCTTTGTATTACATTATTTTGCAGGTTGTGCAGCAGTTGTCCATGAATGTCTTCATGGTATCAGAGCAGGACTGAGGAAATTTCTTCAACCTCAGTGAACTCAAACTATGGCTCAATCTGCATCTTCTCAAACAGGAAACCAATCAACGGATCTATCCATAGACTCATTAACCATACCTTCCTCCCTGAAATTAGTTCTCTCAAACATCAAAATGATTGTACCAGAGCCTCTCTCCAATGAGAACTACCATGTATGGAAGTTCCAGATCTTAAAACTCCTGAGAGAAAATGGATTCGTAAGCTATCTTGACAACACAGCACAAAGACCTACCCGTCTTCTCAAGCAATCTGATGGAAGCACAAAGCTCAATCCTGCATACACTTAGTGGCTCATTATAGACCATAACTTGGCAGTAGCACTATGCTCCACCATATCTTCGTCGATTCTACCTTACATTCTTCATCTCGATGACTGCATTGATATCTGGTTCACACTTGAACAACTACTACAAGCATCGAATAGATCGAGAGTCATTTAGCTGAAAAATGAATTACACAACATCTCTATGCACAATCTCTCCATGGTACAATACCTCATGGTGGTTAAAATTCTGGTTGATAACATTGCTACAACTGGATCAAAGGTTGATTATGAAGATATCATACTGTATATTTTAAACGAACTTCCTCCGACATACCAAGCCTTCAAGACATCAATTCACACCAAGCGCAGTCCCCTAACTCTTAAGGAACTATATTCCTATCTTCTTACTGAAGATATCACACTGGATGCCGAATTAGCTTGACAAAATTAGCAAAATGATCCCAACATGGCATTATATGCCTCAAGGGGCATGGTCGTTGTGGTTGGGGATGTTTTCAATACAACAACAACACAGGAGGTCACTCAGCTTCATCTTCTCCAATCACCTGCCAGATCTGCACCAAGAGAGGTCACGCAGCTTCGCAGTGCTGGACATCATTTGAATGTTAATTACACTAAATCGACACCACAGCAACCCTTTAAAGCTCTTGTTGCAGACTCAACACGGCCATCTCAAGACTGGTACATTGATTCAGGGGCATCGTCGCATCTGACGCATTCACTAGACAACCTTTCCCAGCTGATCTCATATTAGGGAGTAGACAGCATTACTGTTGGCAATGGACAGAACCTTCCCATAGCTCATTCAGGTCCCGATCTCCTTCCAACTCTAACCTATAAGCTCTCTCTCTCTCAGATCTTTCATGTTCCATCTATCTCTCATTATCTACTATCTGTATCTAACCTCACTCATAATAATAATGTCTCTATCATCTTCTCTCCTCACGGTCTTACCATTAAGGACCTCAAGACTCAAGCAATCATCCTCCAGGGACCATGTCGCAATGGTCTGTACACAATTAAACTACCTCTTGCAGCTGCTTCACCCTCTATGCACTCTGCTATTTCGTCCTCCCATCTCCGCTGGCACCATCATCTCAGAGATCCACATCGTCAAGTGCTACAAGTTATAGCCTCTCAAAATAGAGAGTTAGATACCTCAACTAATGTCAATTTCTGCTCTACCTGTATGGCTTCTAAAGCTCATAAGCTAGTTTTTTCAAGTTCCTCAACTGTAACAACCTCTCCATTAGCATTACTTCATCTTGATGTATGGGGCCTGCATCCACTTTATCTTATCAAGGTTATCGCTATTATCTTCTTATAACTGATGACTACTCAAGATATATATGGCTTTTCATGATGCGAGCTAAGTCTGAAGTTTCTAACATCTTAATGCACTTCAAAACCTTCATCGAAAATCAACTCTCACCACCTAAAATGTATACGTACCGATGGAAGCACTGAATTTCTAAACTCTACCCTAAATTATTTTCTACAAAACCATGGCATTCATCACCAAGTCTCATGCCCCTATACGCCGGAACAAAACAGAACAGCTAAACACAAAAACAGACATGTTGTTGAGACAACACGTACATCGCTACATACAGCACAGCTTCCATACAACTTATGGCCTGATGCAGCACTCACAGTTGTTCATCTCATAAACCATATGCCATCTGTCACACTACACAATAAATCCCCTTTTCAGCTCCTATACAATCAACCACCTAATTACTCCCATCTTAAAGTATTTGGGTGTGCATGCTATCCCTGGCTACCTCCATCTCACAGCATAAGCTTGAACAAAGAGCTCCTAAATGTATTTTACTGGGATACTATGACTCATACAAGGGATACAAGTGACTCAATCTCTCTTTAAACAATGTTACTAGTTCAAGATATGTTTTCTTTGATGAAGATTCTTTTCTTTACTCCACTCACACCAAATCTATCCCCTGCTCCACATCCGAGCAACCACCAATCCCAAACCCATCTCTCCTTATCCCAACTTCTACTGTATCCCCTAATTTCAACCAAAGCCATCCATCCATCTAGAACTCAAGCTCAAACTCTTCCACCCTTCTTTCACATACTGCTCAGTCCTCAACTCCTACTACCCACATTCCTCAACATACCTCTCCTCGCACGGCCACCCTAACCCTTTCACCAACCCTAGCTACTTCATCTCATCCTATGCCTACACGATTCAAAATGGGGTCCTTAAAACCGAGAACCATACTGAATCTTCTTCATACAACCCAATCCACCTCATCTTTGTCCGATCCTGATCCCACCGCATATTCGGATGCTGTTAAATTACCTCAATGGAGGGAAGCTATGGTCATTGAATTCCTTGCATTGCAACAACAAGGTACATGGACACTTGTTTCCCCACCAACAAAGGCCAATATTCTTGGAGGCCGGTGGACCTATCGAACAAAATTTCACTCCAACGACACCATAGCTCGCTACAAGGCCAGATTAGTGGCTCAAGGTCATCGCCAAGAGTATGGCTTAGACTATCATGATACATTTAGTCCAGTTGCAAAAATGTCAACTGTTCGTGTATTCCTTACCATTACAATGCATCACAGGTGGCCTGTCCATCGAATGGATTTTTCAAACGCCTTCTTACACAGTGACTTACATGAGACAGTCTATATGTCTCAACCTCGCGACTTTGAAGATAACTTGCATCCCCACTATGTCTGGCCATTTAAAAAGGCTATATATGGCCTAAAGCAAGCCCCAAGGCAATGGTTTAATACATTCTCTACATATCTTCTCTCCCTTGGTTTCCAACACAGCCCGTCACTCACTTCTTATTCCCTCCAGAGCCCATCTTCAAATCTATCTAGTCATCTACGTAGATGACATACTTGTCATTGGAACTGACAACACAATAGTTCTGCGCTTCATTGATCAAATCAACCATAGATTCATTATGAAATACCTAGGCAACGCTCATACATTTCTCGGTATTCAAATCCAAACTCACAATAACTACAACTTTCTTTCTCAAACCCCATGTGCTCTCTCCATTCTTCATACCTAGGCAACGCTCATACATTTCTCAGTATTCAAATCCAAACTCACAAAAACTACAACTTTCTTTCTCAAACCCCATATGCTCTCTCCATTCTTCATCAAGCCGGCCTTCAACAATGCAAACCTCTGTCAAATCCAAGCTCCACAAAACCTGCTACAATTCCCTTCTCCGATCCAGTTATTCACAACCCTCTCATCTACAAACAGCTTACTGTTCCCTTCAATACCTTACCATCACTCGACCTGATATTGCCTATGCGGTTAATGTCCTATGCCAACATATGCAAGCTCCTCAACAGACACATTTTCATCTCCTCAAACGACTACTACGGTATCTTCAAGGTACAACACATTTTGGACTACCAATATTTGTTGATTCCCTCCAGCTTCGCTCTCTATCAGACGCTGACTGGGCAAGTGATAGAATCACTAGACGATCGACGACAGGCTACTGTTCCTTCTTGAGTTCAACCCTCATCTTATGGAGTGTTAAGAAGCAACATACAGTAGCTCGTTTCTCTACGGAGGCTGAGTACTGAGCAATTGCAGCAGCTACGGCAGACATTCTTTGGCTACGAAGATTGCTAACAGATTTCAATGTGCTTCCTTCTGCCCTGACAACACTCTACTGTGATAACATGTCGACAATTGCGTTAGCCAACAATCCGGTGTTCCATGCCAGGACCAAACACATAGAAATTGATCACCACTTCCTTAGGGATCACATTCAAGCAAAACATATCAGCATCCATCTACTCAGCAAAGTGGACCAACTCACCAAAATCTTCACAAAGCCTCTCTCTACCAAACGTTTTCAGCAACTTCGCTCCAAACTGACGATTCAACCCGAACCATCACTTTGTGGGGGAGTATCAGTAGCAGCTATTCAAGACTCCACTATCTCACTAATGACCTCTGACAGCAAGAAACACATGTCATGATCACAGTTAGCTTATAACAAACTTCTCACACATCACCATACACGTGTCCTCAATACAGGCTATATATAGCACACTGTATCAAACAGAGCTTAAGGAATGAATGCAAAATTCATACAGAATTCTCTATTCTATCATTGCTTTGTATTACATTGTTTTGCAGGTTGTGGAGCAGCTGTCCATGAATGTCTTCAATTTACCTAAGGGTTCCATAATTTTAATTGCCAAATACAAATGGAGATTTATCCACAGGAATCTTGGGTGTAACAGTATATGATAGTGAGATGCAAGAAGGGTTAGAATCAGATACTACTGGTTGGAATGACACGTCAAATGCCAAAGAGTGGTAGAGACATACTTCATCCTCCTTGCAATAGTAAATCTTGCAGTTTATTCTGCCTGTTGCAGGTGAAGGGGAACTCCTGATGAACCGTAACGATGTAGATCCAGAAGTGTTTAAAATTCCACTGCTTGGCTCAAAGATAATTGCACCAGAAGACTCAGTTTCAGTATCAAATTTGCTTAGAGCTTCCTTTGAAAAATGATAACCTTCGGAAACTGAAATTTTAAGCTCCAGCGACCCTTCGGCAGATGAACCACCATCAATTTTTATTATTTCCGTGCCAGCAGAAGCCCTTCTTCTCAGGCGTTTTGGCAAATCTAACTTTGGGACGGTGGCTGTACTCCTTTCAGTTTTAATGTGTCTAATATAGGGACTTTCCCATTCAAATCAAGGCATCTTATTAAACCGTTGTTTGTATCTGCTATAAGAAATTTTCCGGTCCCTGCTTCAGTAATTCCTGATGGTTCAGAAAGCTGAGCTGACAGACCAGGGCCATCCTTAAACCCAGCGTTTCCTGTCCCAGCTAATGTTACAACTCTTTTAGTTATAGGGTCCAGCTTCTTTATCTTGTGATTGTAGGAATCCGCTATATAAACTTGACCATCAGACCCACAGAAGACGCCCAAAGGATGTTGAAAAAGTGCATCTGAGCCAATTCCATCAAGATCTCCAAACCTAAACAAATTATCCGGAAATATTGGATCCCCTCCTGCTAACAGCCTTGCAGCTCCTGTTTTCAGGTCAACAGCTCGAATGGAACTACTCTCACTATCAGCTACATAAAGTACCTGAGAATCAGGAGAAAGTGATAACCCAGAAGGCTGTGCGAAGGATGTGTTTGCAGAACTTGAACCATTTAAGTTTCTCTCAAAGCCATCTCCAGTAAAAGCTTTGGTACTTCCATCAGATAGATTGTGTTCCCATATTTGATGCTGCCCAGCCATCGCAATATAAATCTTATCATTTGCAGCATCATAGCATAAATCCCATGGAGAATTGAGGACCTGAGAACTTCCCTTGCCTCCACCACTGTAGTCAGAACCTTTGGTTCCATCTCCTGCAATTGTTCTCACGGTTTCATTGACAAAGTCGATTTCCCTCAAAGCATGGTTTTCAGTGTCTGCAACGTACAACCTGTTTTTCTTTGGATTGTAGGAAAGGCCCTGTGGACGATTAAAGCAGGCATCATCAAAGGAACCATCACATAAAGCCTCCTGCCCACCGCTTCCAACTTGAATTCTAAAATTTCCATCAAGATCTGTCACAACAATGCGGTTGTGATTACTGTCAGATATGAAGATTCTGTTATTAGGTATATCGATTGCAAGCTTCCCAGGAAATTTTAAAGGAGACACCAATAAACGAGGATCAGCATCTTTCTCCAGAGCAAGGGGAATAGGTGAAGCTTCTAATAGATTCTTTTCCTCATAAAATTGAAGAGCTGCATCTACAAAATCATCAAGATCCTTGCGATGGCCTTCCCCAGCTAATTGAGCAAGAATCTTTCCATTAGGGCCAACAACAATAAATGTAGGCCAAGAGTTCACCCCCATTTCTCGCCATAAATACATATCACCATCGTTAACCACTGGGTGAGTGATGTTATAGCGCAGGACAGCATTACGAATGGCTTCAAGATCTTTTTCATTATCAAACTTTGCAGAATGCACTCCAATAACTGTAAAAGGCTTATCAGAATATTTCCTTTCTAAGAATTCCAAATCTGGCAACACATGCATGCAATTGATGCAGCAATATGTCCAGAAATCCAGCAGAACCACCCTACCTTTCAGATTCCTGGAAAACTGAAGTGGAGCTGTGTTCAGCCAGTCAAGCTTTGTTGGAAATTCAGGCATGGTTGACACAGTCCCCCTGGATTCTAAAGCAGATAAATAATTTTTGAATTGTTGTATTCTAGATGACCGGGACTCTCCTCCATTCTGACCAAATACTGGTTTTTTGTCCCATGAAAATAGATTAAGTATTCCTTTCAAAGATGCATACTGCATGGTCTTCAAATTCGAGAGAGCAAAAAGTAGACAAGAAATAGCAATCCCCAAACTTCCATATCTCAGAATGTCTCGCCGAGAACCTTGAAATCTGCCAATAAATTGGGATTCCTCACTATCCAAAACATATCCATCAATTTCTTTTTCTGACAGCTGCTCAGCGTAAGAATGACCAAGAGAACCAAGATTTTGATGATTCTGTGACCTCTGATCTGAACTTCCACCCTCTAGAATATCATGAATTGAAATATTTCCTATATCTTTTCTGACGAGTGAAGGACTGGCTTCCTGTATTCTCTCTTCGGGCAGTGTAGTGGTAACTGCAATGCATCTCATATTTGCAGTTTTGGCAGCCTGTACTCCAGCAAGAGCATCTTCAATTACCAAGCACTCAGAGGGGGGAACATTCAAAATTTTTGATGCTGCTAAGAAAATATCTGGAGCAGGTTTTAAATTCTCGAATTCATCAGCTGAGACGATGGCATCAAATAGTGCCGTCGGCAAGCCAGCAGCAGCCAGATTTGCATCAACCTTTATCCGATCAGCACTTGACGCAACAGCAACTTTGAGCCCTTTACTCTTACACTCCATTATGATCTCTAGAGCCCCTGGAAATCCAATGCCAGAATTGGGTTTTGCATACTCATCAAGATATATTTCAAAAAACCGTTTCTTAGCTGCCTCGGGATCAAACCCGTTAACCCCCTTCACAGAAGCAACACCTCCTAAAAAATTTGCCTCACCAGTCCCCATGAATGGCACGAAGTCATCGGCGGTGACGGAGACGCCCATCTCAGCGAAAACATTGACAGCGGCCATTCGAGATGGCTGCTCGCTGTCGCAGAGAACTCCGTCCATGTCGAAGAGGACAGCCGAAACCTTCCCCCACCCTATCCTATGCCCTCTCGCTTCCGCTTCGCTCATGTCAACTTGCTGCGACGGCGGCGACGAAGAGGACGCAACAGTGCAGAAGAAGAACCGACGGCGGGCAGCTAGTGTCGGGTTTAAGGTTCGAATTGGCCTCCATTGCCGAGGAGGGAAGGAGAGGCTGACGGTGGCGGAATAGCTAGAAAAGATAGGGTGAAAATGGGCATTCGCGCTCCATGCCGGGGAGGTAACAAACAAGCTCAGCGTCATCACGACCGAATTTTAAACCCTATGAAGCAAGAATTAAAAGGAATTTTCCTTAGAAGCACTGGATCTTAATTGAAGTTTGCATGAAGAGTACACATGGTTTATCCAATTCCAACTATTATAGGCCAAACAAATAGATGGGATTTATTAGTATCATTCCCTAGATGATTTCCAACTGGTAGGGGACCTTTGCGTGGCAAGTGGCTAGGTGAGCAAAAAATAACTTGGCTTTTTTTCATGGAGAAGATAACTTAGGCTAGATTTGGGCCAAACCAGAGCATAGGCTAGGTTTAGGTGACTTTTAGGAATGTCTTAGAGATTTAAACAAGCCAAACTAGTTGGTATACGGTAGAGATAGGGGTTTAGTTTTTTTTTAATTAATTAATTAATTATTTATTTATTTAGGGGAAACCCTAAGAGGGGCCTAAATATTAATATAAGAAAAATAGTACAAAGTTCTTAAAGGGATCTCATGCTCAGTAATGCTCATGAGAGCTTCAAAAAGAAAACAAAAAAATCTTTGGTGCTTAATCAAGCAATATAACACTATATTCAAATATTACTAAGCTAAAAGTAGAGATTTATAGGTTTAGGGTTTAGATGAACGCGATGAAAAGTGAGGTTAACAAGGACCTCAATGTGAATGAGGTTTTATGATGAGATATGAGACAAGTAAGCCTTGGGAGAGTGCGAGTAGAAACGACCCCCTTATATTTGTAAACCTTTTGTTACCCTCTTATATTTGTAAACCTTTTGTTACCCTCTTATATTCCTATAGATACCTCATAATAGCCATTGATGCTCTTTACAAATGCGTTATTGCATTCATAAAAGCCAAGTGCTTGTAATCTTCTTAGGTATTGGTGAAGCACACTAACCTTATATACTTTGCCTAATATTTCAGGAAGATAACAAAATATGTGTGAGTTCCCAGTGAAGACATACACTTCAACACTTATACAAAGAGACGATATATATGTTGTGTGACCAAGAGAATCATGATTAAAGTAGTGGTTCCTCCTTGCTCTAAGGCACGACCACCAACAATTAGTTGGCATGAATCAAGATGCTGCAAGTGCTTGCTAAGGGCAAGGAAGTGGTAGCATTTCTTGCTTTAAAGTTTATAATGTCACCTCCTCCTACTAGGGGATATCCATCGATGAGGAAGTAGTGAATAATGTTGAAACTTATTAATTGAATTAGGTTGTTAGACCTAAGTTTATGTCCCAGCGGCTAACAAGAGGGTGAGAGAATTGGTAATTTGAAAAATTTCTCTCTTAAAATTTTAAACCAATTCAAACTTTTTAATAAAGTTTTTGAAAAAGATTTTTCAACCATAAATCACACTGAAACAGTAAAGTAAATAAGCAGCGAAAAATAAAAAGACACAAGATTTATAGTGGTTCGGTCAAAGACGACCTATATCCACTCCCTGAAGTCTCCCACTTTCAGGTATTGCACTATTACCAATTAGTATCTCTGCTTTTTCCCCCACAGCAAGGCGAAAAAGCATTCACAAAAACTCTCTTCCACCACTACCCGATGCGGCAGAGAACCGTCGTCCTTTATACCCTCCAAGTGTAGGCAAAGTACCTACCGCTGTTCACACTCTCCAAGTGCAAGAAGAGAACATTTCGTCCTTTCACACTCTCTAAGTGTGGGCAGAGAACTCTTCGTCCTTACACACTTCTCCAAGTGTAGGTAGAAAACCTGCCGTTTTTCACACTCTCTAAGTATAGGCAGAGAACCTTTCGTCCTTTCACACTCTCCAAGTGTGGGCAGAGAATCCTTCATCCTTTCACACTCTCCAAGTATAGGTAGAGAACCTCCCGCTATTCACACTCCTCGAGTGTCGTTAGAGAACCAAATCTCCTTAACAAGATATTCTCACAAGATATCTGGAAGGACAAGAGAAAAGAGTGAAGTAATCATAATTCACAAATGAAGATCCTTACCTTTAAGTATCAAGTGAACACTTCACGCTCCAGTAGTAAGAAATGTTAGAACAATATAGAAATGTTAGAAGTCATATGAAATGCCTTGGATAGTTGATCCTTTGAAAGAGATTGAGATATATTTTCAAAAAAAAAAATAAAGTTCATTAGAGAAATAGAAGGATTCATATGATTTAAGAAGATATATAACATAGACAAGAAAAAAATATCAAAAAAACATGAATCAATTTAGATAATGAGATAAATAAAATCATTGTAAAGTAAATAAATGTAAAATTTATATATTTCAAATTTCAATATCAAATAAAATCATACAGAAGATTAATTTGAATTGAAAGATTGAAAGATTAGGGAAAGAATCAATTACCACTTGTCGTGCTTTGCACATCTTTTCGATATTCGTGTAGCACATTTTGTATATTTTTTGTATTTTTGGGCTAATTTTTTGTGTCTCTTTTTCAATTCGCAAATCATTGCTCTTTTTTTTTTTTTTTTTTTTTTTGATATTTTGTACATTTGTACATTTTCAAGTATAATCTTGATCTTTCCAAAATCAATAATCTAAAATCTTAAATTTTTTTAAGTACAACAATATTTATATTGATAAGAGAAATACAAAATAAGAAAACATCATAATTATAATAATAATAATATAAAATTATATTAGTGTAATAAGAGATATGAGATTCACATTCTTAATTAGATCAAGTTATAATCACAACTTAATTTTTGAAAAAATAAATTTTTTTAATGAATTCAATTTTATGTTACAATTAGAGATATAACACTTGTAAGATCAAATATTTTAAGGATTATCATATAGGCTAACACATATTTCAAAAGGAAATTAAAAGCAAGACAAAACAACTTCTATTAATATCATGATAAAGGATATTACATTTAGAATGATTGATATCAATAAACATATTTTTCAAAACACAAAAACAAAAACTAAAAATTAAATACATCGCAATAATAAAAAAAAGCAAACATCACATCACATATGGTAGAAAGAAATAAGAATGAAGTACAATCACTATGAAGGGCCCTGATCTGGAGGAGGTTGAGGAGGGTTGAAGATATTGAAATAGCTACTCATCATAGCCACATTTATGTTGACTGAATCAAACTGACCTCTAACCCAATCCATATCCTGCTGATATTGATAGTCCTGCTGCTGAAGATGAGTTTCAATTTGATCAAAACGTTGATAAAAATGACTCTCAAGTTGATCATATCATTGGAACATATCCTGAAAATTTACTCTACCAGCAGGTGCAGGTGGAGGTCCTCTTCTTTCCTCCTCTGAGTCACTACTAATTACTTGGTGTTCTTTATTAAAAATTGCTCAGAAAGATCCATCATTGTAGTAGAGAGGCTCCTCAAGATTTTGAACTAGATGGACTAGGTCATATTTCTTTTCCAAAATATAGGTCACAAGAGGTCCTAAGGCTATATTTTTCTTTCTTTAATGGGAGACATGACCAATCTCAGAAAGTCCATAAATGTAGTTAATGATCAGTTGGGCTTCATCTATTTGTTGGCTAGTCATAATCAGATAAGTCACTATGGAAAGAAGAGGTGTGATATTTACTCGATCACCAGCTTTAGGAATAATGGAGGTACGAAGAACATGCTGGATGATTCGGGTATTTTGATTAAGAGTTGACACCATGGGTATATGACTAATCCCTCCATACCCTCTAATAACATCATTTATTACATACCAGTCAAAGTTAGAGGAAGAGGTTAAAGTATGGGCTATAATCCCTTGAGTCATTAAGTTCAAAAATATTTCCAAATTAGCTTTTATAATCTCTACTTTCTTCTTAAAAACATATGATCTAATCACAGTTTGGTCAGAGTTGAAGGACATATTAGCAAGGAAACAGTGGAATGTCTCCTTGTTGTAGAGATGGATCAGAGTGAGAATAAGACCAAACTGGGTGGAAGCAAAAAGGTGTATTACCTTGAAAGTGAGTTGTTTTTTAGAGAGGACTCCAGAGGGAGTGATTTTGGCAGATGTGAATCTAAAGAAGGACTCCTCATTTGCTTTCGACAGAAAGTTTTCTCCTGAGTTTTTAGTGGGTCCCTTAGCAAGAACCTTTTGCCTTTTGCTTGAACTAGCCATGGAGAAGATCTAGAGGAATAGAAGATTGAAAGAGTTTTTGAGGAGATGAAATTTGAGTTCAAAACCTTTTAATTTTAAAGAGAAAATGAGTTTTTGTATGAACAAAAATAATTTTGTTCTGTACAAATATGAGTTCGTACATACGAAAATTATATCGTATAGATGAATAAATGGGTCTAAAAAAGAAACAGCTCGTAATCATACAAGTTACGAGGCATCCTTTCGTACAAACTTTTAACTAAACGATTATACATACAAACAGGTATTCGTCCGGGATGATCAGGTATTCAAGATCATTTTTATGATGGTTTGAAATTCCCCCATATTTAATCGCCACGTGTGAAAAATAAAGACTCACAAACAAGAAAATTCAAAAACAAAATACGAATAAACATAGAACACAAAAACGTAAAAATAAAAACATAAAAACACACTAACAAAAACACATATCAATGTTGCAGAAATTTATATTTAAGCATTGAAATCAATCACACCAAGCCTTGTTCTTAATGTCCTGAAAGTGTCAAAGGCTAGTGATTTTGTAAAAATATCTACAAGTTGATTTTTTGTTGTAACATGAATGAGTTCAATTTCTCCTTTGGATACATGATCCCTTATGAAATGATGCCTGATATCTATATGTTTGATTCTTGAATGTTGAATAGGATTTTTAGAAATGTAAATAGCACTAATGTTATCATAATAAATGAGAATAGTGCTTATTGTTAATCTTAAATCAATCAATTATTATTTCAACCAATGTATTTATGTCACATAACTTCCTAATGCAATGTATTTAGCTTCAGCAGTAGATAGGGCTACTGAATTTTATTTTATGCTGGACCAAGAGACTAATAAATTTCCAATAAATTGACATGTTTCTAGAAGTGATTTTTCTATCAACCCTACAACCTGTAAAATTCGAATCTGAATATCTAATAATTTCAAATGAAGAGCTAAACTTAGGATACCATCCTAAGTTATGAGTTCTCAACAGATATTGTAAAATCCTTTCACTGTTGTCAAATGTGATTCTTTTGGATCTGATTGAAATATAGCACATAAAAAAACACTAAACATGATATCAGGTCAGCTAGTTGTTAAGTACAACAAAGATCCAATTATCCCTCTAAATTTCTTTTGATTAATAAATTTTCCTTAGGGTTCTTATCTAATTGAACGGAAGAACTCATAGGTGTACTAACAGGTTTAGCATTATCCATTTCATTCTTTTTCGAGGATGTCCTTAACATATTTTGACTGACTAAGGAATGTACTCCTTCCTTAATTTGCTTAATGCTAAAGGCTAGAAAATAACTTAAATCTCCCATTAGACATATCTAAAATTCACTACTCATTATTTTAGAAAAATCATCACAAAGATTTTTATTTGTAGATCCAAAAATGATATCATCAACATAAATTTGTACAATGAGTATATTTTCTTTCAATTTCCTTCAAAAAAAGATCAGTTATGTTCACACTTCTTTTTTGAAAAGATCTCTCAAGTAGGAAGGTGCTCAATCTCTCATACCAAGCCCTAGGTGTCTGTTTCAATCCATATAATGCCTTTTTCAATTTGAAAACATGATTTGTGTATTTAGAATTTTTAATACCTGGAGGTTATTCTACAAAAATATTATCTTGAATTACATCATTTAAAAAGCACTTTTAACATACATTTGATATAATTTAAATCCTCTAAAATAGGCAAAGGCTAACAAAACCCTAATTGCTTCAAATCTAGCTACAGGGGCAATAGTTTTCTTAAAATCAATTCATTTAAATTGATTATACCCCTTAGCTACCAATCTAGTCTTATTTCTAATGACTACTCCTGAGTCATTCATTTTATTCTTGAATACCCAGTTAGTTCCTACAATACTTTGATCCTTTGGCCTTGCAATTAATTCTCAAATTTTCATTTCTTATAAATTGATTTAATTCTTCTTGCATAGCCAATATCCAAAATTCATCCAAAAGTGCTTGATCAATATTTGTGGGTTCTATCATTGAAATAAATGGACTGAATGATTGACTTCTTTGTTCAGTCCATGCCTAGTCCTATCACCCTCACTAAGTTCTTCTATAATCAATTCTTTTGGGTGGTTTTTAGAATATCTCAAATCTCTAGGCATTGGGTTTTCTATCTCCAAATTTTCTTCCAAATTTATTTTATCATCTTTAGGAGTTTATCTCTATCTCATACTCTTCAACAATTGGCTCTTCCAAATTTCCTGATTCATCAAAAATAATATGTGTGGATTTCCTGAATTATCAAAGTTTATTTATTGAATACTCTATAAGATTTTTCAACACTTGAGTATCCAATAAAAATTCATTCATCTGATTTTGGATCAAATTTTTCTAAAGCAGATTTTTTATTATTATGAATGAACACTTTACATCGAAAGACATGCAAATGTGATAAATTAGGTGTTCTCCCTTTTAGTAATTAATAGGGTATTTTATTTAAGTTTGGTCTTACATTCACCCTATTCAGAATATAACATATAGTGCTAACCGCCTCAGCCTAAAAATATTTAGGAAGTGAATATTCTATCAATATGGCATGGGCGGCTTCTATTAATGTTCTGTTTTTCCTTTCGACTATCCCATTCTGCTGAGGGGTTCTAGGTGCAGAAAAGTTATGATCAATTCCTTTCTCCTTACAAAAATTCTCAAATTTTTCTTTCTCAAATTCTCCTCCATGATCACTTTGAATTGTCATAATCTCACATCCTAGTTTCCTTTGAATCCAAATCAAAAAATTTCTAAACTCCTCAAACGATTCACTCTTATGATTTAGAAATATAACCCATGTGAATTTAGAATAATCATCCACAATAACAAATCCGTATATCTTACCTCCTAGACTTACAGTTCCAATTGGTTCAAAAAAATCCATATGTAATATCTCCAACAGTTTACTAGTTCTAAGATCCTTATTGGACTGTAAAAATGACTTCACCTATTTTCCTAATTGACATGCATCACAAAGGTAGTCTTTAGTAAAGTCTAGTTTTGGTATACTTGTCACTAGGTTTTTTTGGGTAATCCTCCTAAGGTTTTTCATGCTAGAGTGACAAAGTCTCCGGTGCCAAAGCATGATTCATCAGAAATAATTTTTAAACAAAAAATTGTAGGAGTACTTTTAAAGCAATTTAAGTCTAGCATATACACATTATTTACCCTTATTCCATTCAAAACTTCATTATCATTTAGGCTTAATATGCAGCTAGTAGGAAAAAATTTTTACATAGTATCCTTTATCACATAGCTGGCTAATACTTAATAAATTATGCTTTAAGCCTTCTTCAAGTAGTATATTTTCAATAAAAAAGTTTTTAATATTTCCAATCATACCTGACCCAACCACCTTCCTTGTGGTGTTATCTCCAAGTGTAACCCTGCCTCCACTCATGGCTTCTAGCGATATGAATTGAGCAGTATCTCCAATCATATTATTTGAACATCCGCTGTCCAGCTACCATATGCTCTCACGAGGCCTTATGTGAGAGTGATCCTCTTCTTGATCTGACTGATCAATATTATCGGCTATTAAGCATAGGTTAGTGACTTCCTCTTCCTTTTTAGTCTCTGATGAGTCTGGAGCTGAGTCTATCCAGAAAACTCTTTAATTAGAATTTCTTCTTGCCCATCTTCAAAAATGGTTTCTCCTCTACCTTCTCCTTGCTAGGAGTGGCTTTGAGTTTTGAACAATCTGACTTAATATGTCCAGATTTACTGCACTCATAACAAATAACATCAATTGAAACATTGACATTTCTATTAAATTTACGTCGATTCCATTGATGACGTCTCTCCTTTTCAAAAAGCTTCTAAACAATATAGTCATCAGTGCGATGTCGTCTTCATGCTAAGGTTGTGAGAGTTCACTCTCTAACTCCTCCACTTTCAGTGCTATGTTCTTCTCCCTTCGTGGTTCACCTGCATCAATCTTTCTTTGACTCACCCCTTGCTTATAAGCAATAAGTGATCCAAGAAGATTGTCAATAGAGTAAATGTTTAAATCTTTAGACTCTATAATCATAGTTATTTTAGCATCATAAGCAGTATGTAAACAACGAAATATTTTATTAACCATTTATGCATTTGTTAGTTCCCTATCTAATACATGTAAAGAGGTGAGTATTTGTGTGAATCTTGTATACATGTCAGAAATGGATTCATTGGGTTTCGTTAGGGCTGTAAACGAACCGAGCCGAGCCGAGTATGTGAGTGTTCATGTTTGTGTTTGTTTAACATTAGCTTGTTCATGTTTGGTCCGTGTTTGATTGGAGCTTTAGTATTTGTGTTCATGTTTGGTTCATTTAATTTAGGGGTGTTCATGTTTGGTTCATGTTCGTTTGTTTAGTGCTTATCGAGCTTTAAACAAGCTTTGTTCGTGAACTTATTTCGCAAATAATCCATTGAACAAGCAAACATTAAATTTGTTCATGAACATTCTAAACAAACAATCTAACAAACATTGACAAATATTAAATGTTTCTTGTTAATGAAATGAAATTTCTAAAATAAAAGCAGTTGTATATTTAAAATGAAAATATGATTAATTTATATGAATACATTTTCGAAAGAAGCTTACCCGTTGCATTTCTCTCCATTTGGTACGATAGCTGAAATATTAACTTCTGCATTTGTAACAAGACATCAATGGTTATGTCAGAACTATAAAAAAAATACACCATATAAAACACACTATCAAACCAAATACATCATATAAAATAAAGCATATTGATATTTAGCACATAACGAAATTCAAACCAATGAGCTAATAGAAGTGGAGAGTATAATAAACCAAAACTTAAATAAAGCATGTATATATGTCAAAACTACAAAAATATAGTAGCTCTTTAAACAAAATTACAATAGTTTTCTTCACAAAAAAAAAAAAAAAATATTATGCTCCTTATCAAACCAATGAGATCTCCTTTGTTTCCTCCCTAATCTGCAAGATGTAATATAATAAATTAGTAGTTGTAAGGAAAATTTTCACCAACTAGTATTAAAAGTTTTGTCTTAGCATACCTTTAGACTCTACAGCTCTTTTACTACAAACAAGTAAGTGACGTTGGTACTGCGTAGTTGCACCACCTTTGCTTTTACTAAGTTTAAACTTACAATGGTTACATTGAATTTTCTCTGAACCATCACCAAGTTTTACGATTTTAAATTCCTGCCACACTGATGAGGTTACAACTATTGGACTTGAAGATGAACCCGCACTAATTTGGACATCATGCACTGCCAAATGTAGCTGAGGAGGTGTAGGATTTATATGTGGCTGAGGTGGCGTGGAATTTAGAAAAATACCTTTAAAAGAAGATTCAAGTATAATATTAAACATAAATCCTATCCAGCTAACACAACCAATTCAGCAAAAATCTATACAGCAACACAATAAAAAAAAAAGATGCAGCAAAATAAACTCACATGAACACATCAAAATAGCTTACCGAGTTCAACCAAAAATCTGTAAAATTTGTTAACACAACCTAAACTCACATGAACACATCAAAACAGCTAACACAACCAATTCAACAAAAATTTGTACAGCAAAATAGAATTCTATATAGCCAAAAATCTGTAAAATAACTTACCGAATCCAATCGTCCAGAAATCCTGCTTCTGCATGATGTTAGTCGGTGTCAAAAGGAGATCAAATAGAAATGTCGAGTTAACGTCGATGCCGGAGCTTGAGCTATCAAATGGTGGAAGCTTCAGCTTGAGCTATCGAGTCCAGAAATCCCGCTTCTGCTCGATGCTGGAGCTTGAGCAAGATCAAATAGAAATCCCGCTTCTATTTAGTGTCGAAAGGAGATCAAACAAAGTAACATAGTTAAATGACATGATTTTAACATAAACTTATCGAATCCAGTAGGAGCTTAAGCGATCGGGAGGCTGCAGTCGCTCACTCTCTCAGAGTGATCGGAAGTCCAGTCGGAGCTTGAGCTACCAGGAGTCCAGTTGGAGCTTGAGCTACCAGGAGTCCAGTCGGAGCTTGAGCGATCGAGAGTTCAGTCGGCAATCGCTACTCGGGCAGTCGCTCTCCCTCCATTCCGCATAAATGCTTTCAGCATTTCGGATTTTAGAGAGAAATATTGGGCATTTGGGCGCGATTATTAATTTAGGGTTTATTCTATCACTCCAGTCCAGCCTGCCTTTTTTTTCATCATTTCCCTATTACCGGTTTAGCACTTCCTAAATCCTAATTAAACATATTTAATATCATTCTTATACAAATGTAAAATTTATTTTATTGAACATATGTTATAATATTTTACTACTTTAAAATTTATTATTAAAAAATAATTATATTATATTATGGTATAATTAAAGTTTTTATATTTAATGGAACTCGAATCGAGCTTTTTATCGAGCTTGTTCATGAACATCAACTGATATTGTTCGCGAACATAAATGAGCTGAACACATTAGTATTCAAGCTTGTTTATTTAAGAATCGAGTATTTAAAATATTGTTCAAGTTTGTTTGTTAGTTAATTAAACGATCATGAGCGAGCTTTAATCGAACCGAATAATGAGTAGTTCGTCGAACGTTTGGTTCGCTTGCAGCCCTAGGTTTCATACGAAACAGTTCATAGTCTTGCAACAAGATATTAAGTCTGGGAATTATTTTGACTTCATTAAGTCCCCTCATAAGTTATACAAATTCTATCTCATATGTCATTTCCACTCCTGCAAGTAGAAACCGCACTTGTAATCTTCAGATTTAAGAGCACAAAAGAAACTAGTCAAGCACTTGGTATTTAGTTGTGCCAAGTCACGTTCTTCTACTGTCCAGACTGTAAAGGGAGTTTAATATCTAACTCCGTCAACTAATCTAGTTGGTTTTGTATACCCTTCCTGAACTAAGATCCATATACGATAATTAAGTTACTGTAAAATTGTAGACATGCGTGTTTTCCAAAACTCAAAAGAAATATTGTCGAACAATGGAGGTCTCGCTATAGAGTAACCCTCAGGTGTGTTTTGGTTTCCAAATATAGCCTCATGGTTGTTAATCAAAAAGTAGTCTAAACTTATGATTTTGAAACAAAGCTCTGATACCACTTGTTGAAACATTTTAATTATGAATTAGGTTGTTAGACCTAAGTTTATGTCCCAACGGCTAACCAAGAGAGGGGTGAATTAGTAATTTAAAAATTTTCTCTCTTAAAATTTTAAATCGATTCAAACATTTTAATAAAGTTTTTGAAAACGATTTTTCAATCACAAATCACACAGAAACTGTAAAGTAAATAAGCAGCTGAAAATAAAAAGACATAAGATTTATAGTGGTTCGGTCAAACACGACCTACATCCACTCCATGAAGCCTCACACTTCAGGTATTGCACTATTACCAATTAGTGTCTCTCATTTTTCGCCCACAGCAAGGCAGAGAAGCCTTCACAAAAACTCTCTTCCACCACTACCAGGTGCTGCAAAGAACCGTCATCCTTTTACACCCTCCAAGTGTAGGCAGAGTACCTCTCGCTATTCACACTCTCCAAGTGTAGGCAGAGAACCTTTTGTCCTTTCACACTCTCCAAGTGTGGGAAAAGAATCCTTCATCCTTTAACACTCTCCAAGTGTGGGCAGAGAACCCTTCATCCTTTCACACTTCTTCAAGTATAGGCAGAGAACCTCCCGCTGTTCATACTCTCCAAGTGTAGGTAGAGAACCCTTTCACACTCTCCAAGTGTGGGTAGAGAACCCTTCATCCTTTCACACTCTCCAAGTGTAAGAAAATAACCTCCTGCTATTCACACTCCTCGAGTGTCGGTAGAGAACTGGATCTCCTCGATAATATCTTCTCATGAGAGATCTAGATGGATAAGAGAAAAGAGTGAAGTAATCACAATTCATAAATGAAGATCCTTACCTTTGAGTATCAAGTGAACACTTTATGCTCCAGTAGTAAGAAATCTCCTTCAAACATTCTCTCACACTCTCTCCTTCAATCTCTCTTCAGTTTGCACAAAGACCAGTGGACAAAAAGATTACAAGATAGTTTTAATTGGTCCTTTTATATGAAAGACACGAAAAATCATCCAAAAACTATAATTTTTCAATTCTGTACTTACTCGATTGTCCCGTACGATCGTAATTCATATGTATGATCAGTGTAAAAATGTTGCGTACGAACTCAATGTGTATTGGTACGAAATGACTTCGTACCCGATCATCGTCCCGTACGAACATAGTTCGTTTGATACGAAAAGTTATTTTCAGACTTCATTGGAAGATAACTGCAGGACGGTCCAAAAAGTTTAAGGAACAGAGGACATCATTCTAGGAAGAAGGTACAAGTTCGTCTGAACGATTAGTTCAAGTCATGGGTCCAGAGAACATCGTCCTGGGACGATTGGAATAATTCGTCTGGATTATTAATTAAGTCATGGATTCAGATGACAACATCCAAGGATGAATTAGGCAATTCATCTGGATGAACAACATGAAGTGAGAAATCAGAGCACATCATCCATTGACGAACTGGGTAAATTCATCTGGACGATCAGGACTTAGAAAATTTTTCTCGCTTCTTGTTCGTTGCTTTGCTCTCCGAGGGGTATAACTGACTTGATCATCTCATACGATCAGTATAAGAAATTTTGACATTTAAAGATCTCCCCTAGTGTGTGTGCTAAGTTACTCAATTATAATCACAATCTTTCTGACTCAAAGATGAACAAAATATAGACTCCAAATTACAAAATATTATAATCAGATCTTTATTTGAAGTCTTCAACAATCTGGAGTATCATTTCCCTGAAATGTTAGTACACACAAGAGCCAAAAATATTTCTTCCAAAATGTGTTAGGAGAAATTACTAATCAATACAATAATATTTGGAATCATCAAAATAATAAGTTGTAAGAATATAAAACATGCAAAAGCTAAGTAGCAACTCTTCTATCAAATAAAAGGTCGAGGAGGTAGTGATGAAAAGATAAGCAAGGGAAAGGAAGTGGTTGTTGTAGAGTGGGTGATGGGGAGTGAAAAAGATAAGGAAGAAAGTATTTCATCTAACATTCCTCACTCACAAAAGGCTACCTACTCAGGGATTACGGCCAATGATCCATGTTCCTTATAGAGGTTTTATAATAAGGATCATTCCATCTTCTTTTGATCACTCGATGGGTACATCGAGGCTATCCCTAAATATGAGCTCAACTATGCCACCATGAAATTTCTAGAGTACTTTTTACGTCCTTCCTACTAGTGACTTCTGGTGAAGGTGGTCCACCCCCAAGAAGTCTTATAATGCTTAACAATGGTGTGTGGAAGATGAGAGGTCAACCAATCTTCCCATTGACGTCAAGGTGGAGGATATATAGAGGAAGCTCGTTAAGAGGACGAAGCTTCAAAGGTAGACCTATTAGAGGAGGAGGTAGAAGGAAGTAGTGTTGAAATTGAAGGAGATAATTAAATTAGAACTCACCAAGACATCCACTGATATTAAGCACACTAAAGAGAATTTTGTAAATTTCTTGAAGTTCAGTGACTGTGGGGAAATACTAGGACAAAGGTTCAAGGCTGAAATAAAGTACTACTCTTAAAGCTCATCTCAAAAGTGAGCTTAACTCTAGAATCCAAAACTCTACTATGTTATTTTAGGAAGTTTCAAAAGGTGGGAAGAGTAATAATGTAAGTATGACTAGTGATTAGATCATACTCAGTAATAATGAATTAAATTGTTTGTCAACAAAAAAATGGGTGACACTATTATAGATCTGGACCTAAGTCTTGCAATTTTGATGATAACAAATATTAATGGATTAGTCACTATGCAATATCCTAATAATTGAATTTATTGCATACTTATTTTTGCCCTACTCACCAACATTTCAGGGTCATAGCTCACTTGCAATCTCAATCAGCTCAAGACTAGGTAGACAAGGATTAGAGTCTGGATTTTCAATCTTTTTATACTTTTTACCTTTCTTGAGTTAATCATATTTTCTATAGGATCCTAAAGCTAATTAACCTTGCATATACAAACTTAAGGGAGTGAGTTAGTGAGTTGGAAATATTTCTATTTTTAAACTATCGTACAGTATGATTTATATCATACTCAATGATCAGTTAACCAAAAAACCCTAATTAAGTCACCCTTTGCTAATTGAGATATATTAAATTAATTGTAGTGGATGATCGTTATCATAAAGAACGATCACTTATAATTATGATATTCAGCCGCTAATCACAATTTAGGCAATATTTTAATGCTCATATTTCTTTCTAATTGTATCGTACGATATGCATTATATTGTACGATATATGATAATCATACCTAAATTGATCCTATGATTAAGGGAATAATTATGGCTAATTTCTTCAATTGAATCATACAAGATAATTTGTCTGATCGTAATCTACGACTCAATTCCTACATATGATGATGATTAATTATTGCCTATCATACTGAATAATTATCCATGTTATTCATGCTAATTGTACAAGATGATTTGAATAATCATAAGGTATGACCCAATTCCTGCATGGGATGATAATTAATCATCGCCTACCATACTAAATGGTTATCCATATTTTTCATATTAATCGTACTAGAAGATGCTCTCAATTATCCTAGATGATAAGTTCACCTTCTTGATCTGATTATATATGGTCTATCTCCTCATATAGTACAAATAGGAATATTTTAACCTAATCATATAGTATGATCTTTGATCGTACTGGATGATTAGAGTAACCAAATTAAAAATTAGGGATTTTTGAGAGGCTTGTTATGTAAGCTTTCACATTGTTTTATGTCAAGACTTTTATAGCTAAAATTTTCTAAGAGGGAGAAAATAGGTGCTTATGAGAGATTTGGGAGAGAGAAGAGAGGTAGAGCTTTTGTAAGGGAGATTTAAGAGAGATTCACAAGGTTTCTCCAAGAAAGGTTCTTTCCTATCATCTTCAAGCTTCTGCCTTAATCCTTGGGAGGCTCTAAGAGGACATTCTAAAGCACTAGGTCTTGGTTCGCTGCCATCTCTAGGTGGGAGAAAAATGATTCATGGTTCTCTATTATCTTTAGGAGGGAGAAAAAGGATATCATGTTCTCTGCCTTCACATGGAGGGTGAAAAAGACTAAGGTCATCGGCTACACCGTGTTGTTGGAAGGCGTTTTGTAAGGGCTTCTCTGACTTACTATTGGTGGAAAAGGAGAGACACTTCTATTAGTGCAAAACCTTGAAAAGGAGCTTTTTGGGGAGTAGATGTAGGTCAGGTTTGACCTAACCACTATAATTTATGGTGTGTTTGTTCTTATTATTTTCTACACTTTCTTTTTCTATGATTAACTATGTGGGTGAAAACTAAGATCTTTTTATTGTGAAATTAATTCACTTTTGCATCAAATTATAAAAAAGTTTATCTTTTTATTAAAAAAAAAAAAGTTACCAATCAACCCCCCCCCCCCTCTTGATTAGCCTCAAGCTTGTTTTTAGAGGTCTCACAATCTCCTCAAAATTTCAAGTGGAATCAGAGCGGGAATCAAAAACTAAGTTTTACAAAACTTTTAAAAAATGATCTATAGCTAATTTTGATAATTGTAATATTGTAGAATGATATTCAATCACACGACCACCTTTGTTCGATAAAATTCTATTTTATTTTTAAAAAATTCTCATGTTTACTTTATTGCAATCTATAGAATACCGCATGTGGATGATATTTCAAGAAGAATACTCTACACCTTCTCATTGTATAAATTGCATTAAAACTGAAGTGTCTTTTTTTGAATGGAGCATAGAAGATAGATAATTAGCCCAATTAAATGAAAATATTTAAACTAAATTTTTTGTGCCTTGAAATATAAAGATTACGTGTGTGTATCCACTTGCACAACTGGTAAAAAAATTTGGGATAAATTGTGCATAACCTATGAAGGAATAAATGAAGTAAAATAATCTAAGTTGAACATTTGCTCCATGTTATGAAACATTTCATATGAAATTTAATGAGTCTATTTCTAAAATGTATACTACGTTTACACAAATTGTTACTTCCCTGCATGCATTTGGTAGAGAACTCATAAATTCTAAAAAAAGTTAATAAGATTCTATGTTGTCTACCTAGTTCTTATGATACAAAAATAATTACTATTACTAAATCCAAGGATCAGAATGTTTATTCAATTGATAACTTACTTAGATCACTCATTTTTTATGAGCAAGGAGTGAGTCAAAGACAACATGATATAGGTGAGAAAAGAAATTAAAAAATTGTGGCCATAAAGGCTGATGATTATGATAGTGAAAATTCTATTCCTAAAAATGATGATGATATTGCACTGATGATAAGGCAATTTAAAAGCTTTCTAAAGAAAAATCAAATGTGTCGTCAGCAATGGAATAAATGTAAACCTAATAAATATTCTAAGGCTTCTTATGATGTCATATATAAAAATCCCAGATTTTCTTGCAAGAAGTATATATAGAGATTCTCATATAATCTTTCAATTCAAAGAACAGAAAAACAAATTTAAGTAGTTAGCATTCAATTGAGCATTAATTTGATCTATTCTACTCCATTTAGTAAAGGAATATCAGTTATGACTCCATCTATAATACATGATGGTACAGAATGATTAGTTTGAATCATATACCACATTAATATATTAATTACAAGAAAATATACACGCAAATTTTTTAAAAATCAAAAGAAATATTTTTAAATAAAGGTGATCACATGATTGAATATCCTTTCATAGTATTATAATTTCCAAAGTTAGCCTTTGATCTTTTTTTAGAAGTTTTCTAAAACTTAATTTATGAATCCCACTCTAATACCTTTTGAAAGTGCTCTGATATCACTTGAAAGTTTATGAAATTTGTCAAAACCTAAAAAATTATTCATGAGGCTAATTAGAGGGGGTTAATTAGTCACTTAAAAACTTCTTTAAATACAAAGAAAATCCCCCTTTCTAAAGATTTTTCAGCCTCTAAAAATTGATAGTTTTATCTCTCGATGCAAAAGCAATGTAATCTCACAATAAAAAAAATTTGGAGATTTTACCCACACTATTATCATAAAAATAAATGCAAACATTAAGGTGCAGAAAAATAAACCAAGAACAAATACATAAGAGATTTATTGTGGTTCATTCATCATGACTTATGTCCAGTGCCAAGAACCTCCCATTCCAAGTACTTCACTAAACTTTTTAGTGACTATCCTTTAGCTTATAACTAGGCAAAGAAGCACTTACAAAATTTTTACCCCAACCAGGTGCGGCTGAGGACTGTACTTCTTTCAAAAGCAGGTAATCTTGTCCCCTTTTCACCCTCCTACTGAGGAAGAGAACCTTGACTCTTTTTCACCCTCCGAGTGAGGCAGAGAACTTGGAATCACCTTCATCTTCCCCAGTGCGGCAGAGTAGTAGTCCTTTGACACCAAAGAGATCTTCTTATATCCAAAACTTCCCTCAAGACAAACCTTGAATCAAATGGTATTAAGGTGTAAGCATACCAGAGGAATTGTGAGAAACCCCCTCCACACTCCCTTAAACCCCATAAAGATCTTCTCCCTCTCAAACTCTACCATTTCCTCTCTCCCTTTCAGGACTCTCTCTTTGAGTTTTCTCCAAAAGAATGGAGACTCAATGCATGCCAAAGACACTCACAAAGTCTTTGGATAAAGCTTAAATAGAGGGCTTTAAGAAACCCTATTTTTTATGAATTCTTCCTTTTGTTTGTATAGTATGTTACACGCATCATATAATATAATCAGTGCAATTCAAACTCATCCAGCAAGATCATTTAAATGAACTACTCAACTTTTATAACATTCTATACAGTACGATTAAAATATCGTAGGGTACAAACTGAAAAAATTTCTTCTGTTCATTTGGGACAATCCTTGTGACCAACTTTGCACATGGACGATCATCCAGTAGTGTGGATATCATAAGATACTATTAGTACAAAAATTAGGGATTTTGTTTGGTATAGTCCATGGGACGACCAATTTCATACAATGGTAATTGTATAGTATGAGCTATATCGTACAGTACAATCTGTCATAATAATTATCCATGATTTGATTACCTAATATAGAGGATTAATTATGAAAGATTGTATTTAGGGAATATATTATGAACCAAACTGTGTTATACAATCAACATATAATTAGTATCTTCCTGAACTAAAGGTGGCTAGGGTTTTGACATAGCACAATAAATCATATATTATTAATTTAAATCATATAGAATAAAATAAGTTCATGCAGTACGAAGCCAACATCGTGCAATATGATGGACATAAAAAATCACTCTCTCAAAAAGAATTTCTCTCTCCCCATGTGTGTGTGCAAGGTTACTCAGCTAACATACACCTTTATAGGACTTTGACTCAAGAGATGAAAAAGCACATCAATAAATATTACAGACTCTTTACAGCATAACCTATTATACTTAATCTTTAGCCTTGTGTCTTCGTTGGATGTTACATGGTGTTCCTAAACTATTAGTACACACACAAATAAATATATACTGTAAATACTAAATGACATAAAGATGTAAACCTTAATGTTTTTTTATCATCAAAAATATAAACTCATAAGCTTGTGTTACAATAAATTCCAACTCTTGCACTATACACTATAGAACACACTTAGTGTGGAGGCCAAAACTATATAAATCACAACATAGAATACAAACATTTCATCCATTAATCCATAAGGTGGAACCCAAACTTTTTTGGGTTCCCAAAACTAATCCTTGATGACTTTAAAGGGATGCTCTCATGAAAGGCCCTATGAGAGTATGTAATACATGGATAGTAGATATTTAAGACATTAGACTATAGATATAAAGTAATTCATCATGCTAGAGGCTAGGGCAAGGAGCAAGGTAACACTTGGAGATAACACCGCTAAGATGGTAGTTGCTTCAAGTATAATTAGCAACTCAAAAAATTTTGTGATTGAAAATATTTTTCAGGTAGATGGCTTAAAATATAATTTTTTTAGCATTAACCAATTTTGTGGTAAAGGCTTCAGCATAAAATTTTTATCTACTAGTTGTATGATTAGCTTAAATAGAAATATTATTTTGTAAGGAAAAAAATTAACAATATATATTTTCTTGATCTGAATTACATTAATTCTTTTACTTCTTTTTGCCTAAAAACTGTTGCTAATGAATTATAGTTTTGGCGTAGGAGATTATGTCCTGTAAGCATGAATAATCTTAGAAAAATCACCCAAAAAGACTTAGTGAGAGGCTTACCCAAACTAGATTTCACCAAGGACCACCTTTGTAATACATATTAGTTAGGAAAATAAGTCAAGTCCACCTTCCACTCATTTAAGTATATTAACACTAGCAAACCATTAGAAGTCCTTCAAATGGATCTCTATGGACCCCCTAGCACTATAAGCCTAGAATGGAAAGTCTTTGGGTTTATGATTATTAATAATTATTCAAGGTTTATTGAGTTAGATTCTTATCTCATAATAGTGAATCACTCAACGAATTTAGGATATTCTGACCATTCACAATGATCATAGTGGAGAGTTTGAGAATGAAAATTTTGAATCTTACTGTAAGGAGTAAGAGATAGATCATAAATTTTTAGCTCCTATAACCCCTTAGTAAAATAGGGAAGCTGAAAGAAAGAACCGGACCTTCATAAATGCCACTAGAACCATGTTAGTTGAATACTCACTTTCTAAATAATTCTAGACAAAACCAATAAATATAATTTTTTATATTCTGAATAGGGTTAATGTTAGATCCAATCTAAATAAGAAACCTAATGAAATCCTTAAGGGATGAACATCCAACCTCTGTCACTTTTATGCCTTTGGATGTAAAGTGTTCATTCTTAATAATGGGAAATCTCTAATAGGGAATTTTGACCCCAAATTTGATGAAGGAGTTTTCCTTGGATATTTAATTGTTGGATAATCCTTTAGAGTTTTCAATAAAAGAACACTAGGGTAAAAGAGACCACTCATGTAGGATTTGATAAATTTATAATTCTAAAGGGTTTAGGGTAGAAGAAGAAGTGGTTTAAGTTACCCAAGGAGTAGAATCTATAAATATGAAAGAAAGGGTAGAATCTAAAAATTTACTACCTAAAGAATGGAGATATTCTTCAAGTCGTCATAAAGAACTGATCTTAGGAGACCCATCGGAAGATGTTTGAACTAGGCGTAGACTTAGGAAATAAGTTAACCACTATTCTTTTATCTCATTGATTAAACCCATAAATATAAATTAAAAACTATCTAATAAATTATGGATCATGTCCATGTAAGAAGAACTAAATCAATTTGCTAGAAATGAAATACCTAAGTACAAAGTGTTATTAGAAAAAAATGAGTTTTTAAAAATAAAATGAATGATTCTAATGTAGTGGTTAGAAACAAAGCAAGACTAGTGGCTAAAGGGTACAACCATATAGAAGGGATTAGCTTTAAAGAGACTTTTATCTCTGTAATGAGATTATAATCAATAAGGGTGCTACTATCTTTTGCCTGCTTTAAGGGATGCAAACTGTACCAAATGGATATTAAAAATGCCTTTATAAATGCGATTATAAAAGAAGATGTGTATGTTGAATAATCTCTAGGATTTAAAAATTCAAAAGTTCTCCATCATGTGTTCAAATTAAAAAAAGGCATTTTATGGATTGAAATAAGCATCTAGAGCATGATATGAAAGGATAAGCACATTCCTACTAGATAAATCTTTTGTTAAGGGGAGTATAGACACGACCCTATTTCTCAAAAAGGTAGCAAAAAAGAGGTGCAAAATGAGCCCAAAAGCTAAAAAGATGCACATTGTATGCCAAAATTTGAAAGATACACAAAGTGTATTAAAAATTAAAAGATAAATAAAGTGTACCAAATACTAATAAAAGAGGAACAAAATGAGCCCACAATGAGTTAGCTTCCCTCTTTAAAATCTTTAAATCTTACACAAATCTATATGCCAGTTGATATCATCTACACTTGAATTTAAAAATCATGATTTTTGGTTCATCACTTTGCAATGATATTCTCTTTGATACATTTCTAAAAAGAAGCTTTAAAATATCATATTTTTTTCTAATTTATTTTCTAAATTAGAATTTTGTTTAAAAAGGACTTTAACCTGTAAGGAGCCTGAGATAGGGTTGACAAAATTCAAATTTCTAACCTTTCAAGATCTTAGTGTTGTTAATGCATTTCTTATTGAGTTTTTGCTATAATCATAAAGTCAAATTTTCATTTATTGCTTCTGATTGATTCTTTAAAAAAAATTAATGATTGATGTTTGATCTTTGATGTTTGATGTGTATTTTCACTTTATTTCTTAATTTATGTTATGTTTTGGTTTCCTTTTTATTGTGATTTTGCTTTATTTTCTTTTATGAAGATTTCTTGATCATTTATGCCCTTATCTAATTTTTGCTCACATCGTACTATATGATACACATCATAATATACGATCTTCAAAAATATCATAGTAGATCCGATCACAGTGCATCCAATGGTTCATATTCCTTAATTATTAGTGATCATATTGTACAACAACCACCTTCAAACTGTATAATCCATCTGGCAGTAGCCGTTGGTCTAATTGAATTTGGCCGTTACAATATTAAATAACATAGTATACTATATGAACTCCTATTCATAGTGTACGATCATCTTAGTCTAAAATCATCAATACTGACTCCTTAGGATGCTCGGTTTGTCTCTAAATGTCAAGTATGATCATGATCGTACGATATGATGATACTAACTTTTTGACTTGATTGAATTGGACAAATTGATTGCATTAGATCATCCAATATGATCTCACAATCTTATATATGTTATGGTTAATTCCATATAAATAAACCAAATTTAGGCTTTGATCTTTGCTCCAATACTTCTTTTATTTTAATTTGAGCTTATAAGTTTATGTTTTGATGATAAAAAATATTGTGGCTCACTTTCTGCTGTCTACCTGTATTTGTAATATATTTTTTTTCTTTTTGTGTTTACTAACATTTTAGGATTACAGTGCACCTTACAAGGCTCGGTTTTAACAGAACATGTTCTATTTGTGTTTTTCTTAATGTATTTCTTAGCTTATAAGGGTGTTTGCTTGCTTCTAACCTTGCTCACTTATTTTAGAGTTCTATGTTTTTGCTCATATCATCCAGGATAATCCAAACATCAGCTAGTATGATTAACTAAAAATAGAAACCCTAATTAGGGCATCCTAGTTAAGGCAACTATTTTTAAGCATATCATCCTCGATGATATTAATATCGACAGGGATGATAGGCTCAAAACAAAAAGAATCAGCCGTCATATCTATTTAGGTATTTTTAATTTTTGGACATCATCCAGGAAATTGTCCTCAACGATGAATCTCAATTATACCTAAATTAATCTAGTAATTAAGGAAAGAAATTAAAGTTTGATTGTATAATCACATCAGCCGGGACAATCGCATGATCGTCCGGGATGATCACTTGGACGATTGACATCATCCAGCTTCTATTCAGGGTAATGTTCAGGACAATTTTTCTTGTATTTGAACTAATTTTCCAGGATGATCGTGATATCGGCCTGGATGATATCACAAAAATCTTCTGATCGACCCAAATTGACTGGGCTAATTGAGAAAAATTTACGCTGATCGGCCAGGACAATATTCATATCATCCTGGATAATAAAGTTGACAAGTTGCAACTAATGAACTCATTTGGATCTCTTCTATTTAAGCTTTATCAAGGCACTTGATATGTATCTTTGATTGCCATTGAGGCTTCGTTTCTCTGGAGAAAACTTGAAGAGAGAGCTTGAAAGGGAGAGAGGAAAAAGTGGAGTTTTAGAGAGGGAGAAGATCCTTGGAGGGGTTTTAAGGGAGTGTGGAGGGGGGTTCCGCACAGTTGGTCTGGCTAGCTTGCACCTTAGTACCATCAGATTCAAGGCTCATCTTGAGGAAAGTTCTGGAAAGAAGAAGATCTCTTTGGTGTCAAAGGGTCCAGCTACTCTGCCACAGCGAGGAAGGTGGAAGTGATTCTGTAAGGGCTTCTCCGCCTAGCTGTGGGGGCTAAAGAAGAGACACTAAGTTTAGTGCAATACTCCGAGGGTGCCTCCGTGGAGTGGATGTATGTCAAGGTTTGACCGAGCCACTATAAATAATGTGTATTCTTTCCAATATTATTTCTGCATTTAATTTTCACACTTTGATTTTCTTTGTGGTGAATTAAGTTTGTTTGAGTTTTGTGTTTTAATTGTGAAAGATTTTTTAATATATCAATTCACCCCCTCTCTTGATTAGCCTCAGGCTAGTTCATAAGGGCTTAACATCCCTAACGAATTTATAAGTGGTATCATAGCGGGATTAATAAAATTTAGTTTTTGAAAACTTTTGAATTTCGATCCATGACTAATTTTTATAATCATAATATTGTAGAAGGTTATTTAATCACCCGACCACCTTTATTTGAAAATATTAATTTTGATTTTTTTAAAATTTGTATGTCTACTTTCTTGCAATCAATTGATTTTTGAATGTGGTAAATAATTTTAACTGGTTATTTTGTATCGTCATGTGTAATAAATAGAATTAAAATTAATATTCCTTTTAAACAATAGAGTATAGACGAACAAATCAATGCTCAATTAAATGCTAAATCATTGAATTTATTTTTCTATGCTTTAAATTCTAAAGATTTTATGTTGGTGTCCACGAGTACTACTAGAAAGAAAATTTGGAATAAATTACACACTATATACGAAGGCACTAGTGAAAACAAGCAATTCAGATTAAATATTTTAATGCATGATTATAAATTATTTTACATGAAATCTTATGAGTCGATCTTAGACATGTATACTAGATTTAATCAAATTGTGACATCATTGCATGTTTTAGGTAAAGAATTTTTGAACTTTAAAAAAAATCAATAAAATTGTACATTGTTTACTTGACAAATTTGATGCCAAAGTTGTTGTTATTGGTGAATAAAAAAATTTGAATGAATATTCTATTGATAATTTGATTGGCTCACTCATTGCCTATGGGCAAAGTTTGGGTCAAAGACTTTTGGATGTATGTGAGATGATAGTGCTAAATGTTGGAAACTCGGAGAAAAGTGGCTTAGTTGGTGAAAAAAGTAATGATTTGTCAAGCAAATTAGAAAGCTCACCAAAGCATAAGCATCAATAAAAATGAAATAAAGAAAAAATGGTAAGAATGTTAAGATTTCTTCTGATGTTGTTTGCTTTGGATGTAGGAAACCTGGACACATGAAAAATTAGTGCCCTAATTCAAAAACTCTTCCTGTAAAAGAAAAGGGCAAAGGTATGCAAATTATAAAAATGATAAATAATGAAAAGCAAAAAATCTCCAGGCAGACCTAGCACTTAATCATCAGAATAGGAGCAAGATGAGGTTTAAACCACTATTTATGTGTTTATTTTTCTGTGTATGCATGTTTTGTTCATTTTATGAATTTTATGTGTTTTTTCTTTGGATTTATTTTTCATTCTTTTTTTTTTCCTTTCTTTTTCTTTTTCGTTAAATTTTTTAATTTATCTTTACTTTTCTTTTTGTGAAGTTCTCTCTGATCAATACACACGTTCACCTTTCTAAAATAAAAAATCTACCTTCTATTTTTTTGAATTCTTATGTAAGTTATGGTTGACTTCTCTAAAAATAGTCAAAGGAAGGAAACTCATGATTTTATCTCTCTATCTCTTTTCTTAAAGAGGTTATTTTACTTTTGATTCAAAATCTCATCATAGTATAAATTGGATTTTAAAACTGATCTTTTTCATCTCCCTACATTTTGTTTATCATATAGGGATCTTTTGTAAGTTGTTAAATCTATCTCATAATTTTCTTAAACAAGTAGTTCCTTTTTTAAATAGAATGTGTTTACTTTTTTTTTTAAATTTCAGAATGGTAGCATATTTGATTGAAAAAAAGTGGCCAATAACGCCAAAATCAAAAGATGCGCAATGACGCCAAAAATGAGAAATATACACAAAGTGTATCAAAAATTAAAAGATACGCAAAATGCGCTAAAAACTTAACAAGAGACATAAAATGAGCCCACAAAAGTAATGCTTACCTTTCTTGTACTTCTTAAAAGCTTAAGAAAATCCTTGATATTTCGATACTTGAGCTTGAAAATCATGATTCCTGATTCACCAATTTTTGTATTAATCTTCTATTTGATATATTTTATAAAAGGAGTTTTGAAAAAAAAATTAGTGTTTATTTTTCTAATTTATTTCTTTATTTAGATATTGAATTAAAAAGTTTTACAGCCTTTAAAAGAACTCGAGCTTAGATTAACGATTTCTGAATCTATAACATTTTCTAAATTATGCGTTGTCAATCCATTCCTTATTAAGTTTTGGAATAAAATTAAGAGGTAACTTTCTCATTTTAAGAATTTTTTTCTTTTCACTAGATCTGGGATTGTTCTGTTTTTTATTTATTTTTATTATTTTGATTGTTTGTGCCCCTCCCCTTTTTGATAATGTCAAAGGGGAGAACTTACTATGGTATTTGTATCTATTTTTTTTTAAATAATAAAAGCAACAAAAATTTTCTCTTCTCCTATTTTTAAAATTTTTTAATCTAGTGCTGGGGAGATTAGGAGAAAATGTTTACAATTTTGCAAATTCAACCAGCAATATTTATCATCATAAAAAAGGGGGAGATTATTGTAACTCGAGCTTATAAGTTTATGTTTTGATGATAACAAATATTGTGGCTCACTTTCTGCTATCTAGCTGTATTTGTAATATATTTTTTTCTTTCAGTGTTTACTAACATTTCAGGATTATAGTGTACCTTATAAGGCTAAGCTTTAGCATAACAAGTTCTATTTGTATTTTTTATTAATGTATTTCTTGGCTTGTATGGGTGTTTGCTTGCTTATAACATTGTTCACTTAATTTAGAGTTCTCTATTTTTGCTCACATCATTTAGGACGATCTAAACAACGGCCGGGGTGATAAGCTGAAAATAGAAACCCTAATTAGGGCATCGTGGTTAAGGAAGCCATCTTTACGCACATCGTCCTGAATGATATTAGTATCGGCCGGGATGAAGGCTCAAAATAGAAAGGATCAACTGCCAAATCTATTTAGGAATTCTTTATTTTTGGACATTGTCTAGGACATTGTCCTGGACAATGCAGCTCAATTATACCTAAATTAATTTGGTAATTAAGGAAAGAAATTAAGGTTTGATTACACGATCACAATAGTCGGGATGATCGTAGGATCATCCAAGATGATCACTTAGACGATTGAGATCATCTATCTTCTATTCAGGGCAATATTCAGGATGATTTTCTTGTATTTGAACCAATTGGGTAGGACAATCATGATATTGGCCTCGATGATCTGATTAAAAATCTTCTGATTATCCGAACATACCAGGCTGATTGAGAAAATTTATGCTAATCGGCCTGGACGATATTCATATTATCCTAGACGATAAAGTTAGCAAGTTGCAATTAATGAGCTCATTTGGAGCTCTTATATTTAATCTTTATCAAGGCACTTGATATGTGTCTTTGGTAGCTATTGAGGATTCATTTCTTATGGAGGAAACTTGAAGAGAGAGCTTGAAAGGGGGAGAGGAAAGGGTGGAGTTTTAGAGAGGGAGAAGATCCTTGGAGGGGGTTTCAAGGAAGTGTGGAGGGGGGTTCACATAGTTACTCCAGCAAGCTTGCACCTTAGTACCATCGGATTCAAGGCTCATCTTGATGGAAGTTTTGGGAAGAAGAATATCTCTTTGGTGTCAAAGGGCCCGGCTACTCCGCTACACTAGGGAAGGTGGAAGTGATTTTGTAAGGACTTATCTCCCTAGCTGTGGGGGCTAAAGGAGAGACATTGAGTTTAGTGCAATACTCGGAGGTTGCCTTAGAGGAGTGGACGTAAGTCAAGGTTTGACCGAACCATTATAAATCTAGTGTGTTCTTTCCTTTATTATTTTTGCATTTAATTTTCACAGTTTGATTTTCTTTGTGGTGAATTTGGTTTGTTTGAGTTTTGTGATTTGATTGTGAAATATTTTTTAACATATCAATTCACCTCCTCTCTTGGTTAGCCTCGGGCTAGTTCATAAGGACTTAACATCCCTAACAAACTTTCACTTCTAACTCTCCTTCCATCTCATTTGAGCTCTAAATATTAGTAACGGTTGGAGTAAGCATTCTCGTGCATTCCTTGAGAGTTCTTCTCGATGCACTGTAGATCCAAGATTCCTTAAAACAACAGATGAAGAGGCCTATCGAAGGTACAAAATGGTCAGAATCACACCTTCCAAAATTATCAAACTAGAAGTTTTAAACTTCCAAGTACTAAATCTTTTTGCCCACACCACTCTTGGCTTCATCCTCACACTTACGTACCTATTCAATTCAGTACTTATTTTTGAATTTTTTTCAAGTCTTTGCATCAATGTAATGGTACTACCCTCCAATGTTACTTTAATATGAGACTTGTCGAAACCACCTACAAAGACTTCCATGAATTTCGCCCCCTTTCCAGACCTAGTGAGAATGTTCATCATGTATCTTCATACACAAAGTATAATTGGACCCAAACAAACACTATTCCTAGAGAATATACTATTAACTATCACATTCCCACTATCAACACGTTAGTGCAAATGTTAGAATCATTCAACAAACTCTTCACAACTCCATAATTCCAAAAGTTGGAGATCAGATCAATATCACACCAGCTTTATCCTTAGCTACCTATTGCATTATGGCTCACTTTGATTTTAATGTAGCTAATCTTATAATTTGATATGTCAAAAATCTAACCTATATTAGAGATCCTAGACTCAAAAGAAAACCTAATCATGCCTTAAGGCATCTCATTACTTTTATCCTAGAATCCAAGTATAATTTCTAATTTCTTGCACCACCTGATTACATCCTATTCTTCTATTCTAACAATTCCTTCCATGTCCTTCACAGTGCTCATCACCACAACATTTAATATATTGACCGTGAGCTAGAAGAGGGAGATGAAGAACAAGCACAAGCACTATCTCCTTTCCGCTAGAAGTCTCGGCTTGATCAGCTAGTTCAGAGTTTTGATTTGTGGAAGGCCATTATGACTCCTACATAGCTAAATAGTAGCAGCAACATGAGAATGAATTAGCTCGCTTTGATCAGTATATAGCCCAGCTGTAGCAGCAGCGGTAATATGATCAGGATATGGCTTGGCTTGGAAACTAGTTTGTCTTTATCCATCAGTACTTCTAGCCACCGTCTAAGCCACCTCCACCTAATCAGGACCCCCCCCCCCCTGATATTTTAGTTTTTTCTTTTTCTATGATCTTTATAGTTTTTTTTTTTTTTTTTTTTTTTTTTTTTTTTGTTATTTCCTCCTCTTTTTGTGATGTCAATAGGGGGAGTAGCATGTGTTGGTAGCTTGTATTATTTTAATTCAATGTTTGTATGTTAATTTTTGTGTTATGTTTTTGTGTGTTTCTTTTCATTTTAAAATAAAAAAAATTGACACCTCCCCTATAGTTGAAAGAAACTATATAGTGATGGAGAGCATAGGGATTAGCAAAACACTTTGAATAATAAACCAGCAATATTTATCATCATAAAAAGGGGGAGATTATTGCAGATCTGGACCCAAGTCTTATTATTTTAATTATAACAAATATTATTAGATTCCTTAATATGTTATCTCTTGATAATTAAATTATTGCATATTTGTTTTTGCCCTGATCACTAAAATTTCAGGATCACAGTTCACTTATAACCTCGATCAACTCAAGACTAGATAGACTAAGATTAAAATCTGTATGTTCAGTCTTTTTAAACTTTTTTCCTTTCTTGATTCAATCATATATTATGCTGGATCCTAAAGCTAAATAACCTCATACATACACACTCAAGGGAGTGAGTTAAAAAAATTTATTTTTTGAACTAATCGTACAATATGATTTATATCGTATTTGATGATCAGTTAACTAGAAAGCCCTAATTAGGGTACCTTTTATTAATTGAGATTTATTAAACTAATTATAATGGATGATCTTTACCATACATTATGATCAGTTATACTTATGATATTTAGACACCAATCATAATTTAGGTAATATTTTAATACTCAAATTTGTGTCTAATCGTATCGTATGATATGCATCATATTATATGATATATAACAATCATGCTTAAATTAATGTTATGATTAGGGAAACAATCATAGTTAATTTCTTTGATCGAATCATGAAGGATGATTTGATCGATCGTACTAAATGACCCTATTCCTTCATGGGATGATAATTAATCATCACCCATTATATTGAACGATTATCCATATAATTCATACTAGTTGTACTAGATGATTTGATTGATCACATTACATGAACTAATTCATATAGGGGAGGATACTTAATTGCTACCCATCATACAGAATAATTATCTATGTTGTTCATACTAAATGTACTGGATGATGCTCTCAATCATCTTGGATGATGAGTTCACCTCCTTGATTTGATTGCATAAGGTCTGTCTCCATGTACTATACTAATAAGAGTATTTTGAACTAATCATGTATAGTATGATCTTGGATTGTACTAGATGATCAGAGCCACCAAATTGAAATTTAGGGCTTTTTTAGAGGCTCTCTATTTAATCTTTCACATTGTCTTATGAAAAGACTTTTACTTCTAATGTGTTCTTAGAGGGAGCAAAGAGGTTCTTAAGAGAGATTTGAGAGAGAGAAGAGAGGGAGAACTTTTGTTAATAATATTTGAGAGGGATTCATAAGGTTGCTCTAAGCAAGGTTCTTCCTCATCAGCTTTAAGCTTCTACCTTGATCCTTTAGAGGCTCTGGGAAGACATTCTACTACACTAGGACTTAGTTCTCTGCTATCTCTAGGTGGGTAAAAAGGAATTTTTGTTATCTGCTATCTCTAAAAGGGAAAAAAGGATTCTAAGTTCTTTGCCTTCACTAAGAAGGTAAAAAAGAGTAAGGTCAACTACCACAATGGGTTAGTGGAAGAGATTTTATATGAGCTTCTATTCCTGGCTCTAGGGGCAAAAGGACATACACTTTTATTAGTGCAATACCTAGAAAAGGAGGTTTTCATGGAGTGGACATAGGCCAGGTTAGATTGAACCTCTATAAATTCTAGTGTTTACACTTATTATTTTTCGCACTTTTTTTTTTTTTTTTTTTGAATAACTGTATGGGTGAAAACTCTAATCTTTTTCTTATGAAATTAAATTTTTTCAGCATCAAGTTATAAAAGATTTTCTTTTCATTAAAGAATTTTTAAATTACCAATTCACTCCCCCCCCCCCCCCCCCCCCCCCCCCCCTTCTTGGTTAGCCTCGGGCTTGTTCTTAGAGGTCTCACAACCTCCTCAAACTTTTAAATATGGCCATCAAATATATATGTTTAATAACATCATTTAATGACTTTATAGATTAATTTGACAAATCTAAACTTCGCGAAGAAGTAGTTGTACATGAGCTCCTCTTGAGAGTGTTTATAATTAAACTCGCCATAATAAGTTTTTATCCTATACATAGTGTGAAAACATTTATAATTGAACCTAACACGAGAGTAGACACACTTGGGCTTGACATGAGAGTGAATATACAATATTGAGTTCTCATACATGTATGAGGTATATGAATAATTTGAAATTATTATTTAAATTTTCTAAGTCCTAGACTTCACTGTAGTTAAGAGTTGCACTTTATTTCTTTATTTATTAGATAATAAATAGATATATAGGTTGGTATTAGCTTTCCATGCATGGTACGTAAGTCAAGCTCATTATTGATTAACTTTTATGTAGGAAATCTGCGTGAAGTTGCCTTAGGTGGGTTGTGCCTTACGCCAAAAATTTTAGACTTTACAAAGGTAAAAACTTAGACTCACTAGCTATAGAAAACTCATGAGCTACTCATTGTAGATCATGTTGTAAAGGGAGGAGTTGGCCTATAAGATTATTTTTTATTTTTATAGATGTTATTATTTTCATTAGTGTGCTTCACCTTAGATATGACCTTTAGCCTTTATAGGGGTAGCCAGTAAGACTGATGGCTTTAGGGGACCTACATGCAACTCATTGTATATCTTATTACAAGGGAGAATTTTCATGTAATGTTTTCAATATTGATATGAAAACTTAGTAACTTGGCATTTAGATATATGTATATGTACTTCTTGGTGAGATTTAGTTATCATCGATTTTGACCAAGAAAAGGAATTTATGTTGGAGAATTTATTTATTCATTATATTTTTTGTATACTTTTATTTGGAATGAACAAATCAATTTTAATTGTCTTTGGAAAAAATTGAATATAGGCCTTTAGATTTATAGTTTTGAAATGAACACATCATTATCAATGATATATCACCTCTAGAAAGGATAATACCATTCTCTAATGAGTTCAAATTATGAAACAAAGAACATCATCCCAACTATCCTAGCCAGGTTAAAGAAGAATCACATATGACTCTAAAGAATCAAGATGATATTCAATCATATGTTTGGCTATGATAGTGAGGTACTTTATCACTAATTGTTGTAATCAAATCTCTATAGTTAACTATACATGGCCCTAATGGGTCAAAATGATGTTCAATTACACAACTAATTAAATTAGCTTAGATATATTATTGGTAATCTCATATCCAAATATCTCATTAATGAATGATATATCTATCATGGGAATGAAAATACCATTTTTTATTGAGTACCTTGAAGATGATGATAATGATCATCCTGGATTATTATTATTGTTATTGTTATTATTATTATTATTATTATTATTATTATTAGTATTATTATTATTATTATTATTATTATTATTATTATTATTATTATTATTATTATTATTATTATTATTATTATTATTATATTTTTTTATTTTCTCAAAAAATATTCATCTTCTCCATCCTATTTAAGAGTTGAAAATAATGGGTTTATTTTATATGAGGTCTTAAATCTCCTACAAAGGCAAGCCTTCATAGTTAATTACATCATAGGAAGTTTGGGCTTCCAATGAATAATCTTGATTAAATAATGGTAGAAATTTTATTTGGATTTTTAAAGAGTAATATGAGAGGAGCGGTGTTGGAACTTTTTCCAAGATTCGATCAAATTCGAATACTTATTTTGGATGTCAAAGGATAAAAGGTAGGGAGAACAATGAAATTTTGAAAACTATTTAGAAGAGCCCCCAGCTTATCTTAAATTAGAGTTTAAATTTTGAAGAAGTGAAAAATTAGTTTAAGTTAATATTTTATTAGAAATTTGGATTTAAATTTTTTATGTTGGGGACTTAGATTTTGGGTCTGCCCCAAAACCTAAATGAAAGTTAGGCACTATTTAATAGCAATCTGAACATAACTAGTGCATTATGTACTTATAACAGTCCATCTTGAAAAGACAGCTAAACCACCTAGGCACATTAAAATCATGAATCCAATCTTACGTAAGATAGGTAAGGCACACTATCTAAGTTTTTGAGAAATTTGGCTGACATCTAGAGAATTTTCTAAGTATGCCCTTTACTTATATATGATGTGATTAAGCTTAATGTAATTAAATATTAATAAGCTTTTATTTGTTTCAATTAATGCATGAAAATTGACCTTTCATGCAAAAAACATATTCTTTAAACTTTAAAAATATGCAAAAAAATAGAATTTTTCCTAGAGATGCACAACATCTTCTAGATTGAGCTGCACCCTAATAGGTCATTTGGTCTGCCACAACCCATAGATGGTGAGACACCTAGCAAAGAAGGAAGATATATATATATATATATATATGCATTAAAACCTTCGATGATTCTGAGCTTACTTCTTAGAAATATTTATATTTCTATGTGTGCCAAAAAATTTTATTTAGTTATAAGTAAAAAAAATTATTGTCCTTAGGAACCTAATCACATTCCAGACTAAAATAAATATTACATGTAGATAATAAACTTAGAAAAATAGGCATTTCTAAAGAATGTAATTTAAATAAAATCACAAAGAACCAAACCATATTAATCAAATATGAAAGGCCATGAGGCAAGTTTCATATAATTACAAACCAGGGTCTGCAGAAATTAAAGTGGCCGAGTGATGTGGGATGTGTGTGAACTTGTACGTATAAGAAAGAAAGGCTTTGCTATAGATTGTGTAGAATGATTGTGCTCGTCAATGTTGAGTAATTCTTATATTTCCTTGATGTGTTTACAATGAAACTCCACTTATACACTAGTATACATACAAAATTAAGTAGTAAAGTGATTAAGTAGAGTATTGAGCTCACAAGAAAGTGTTATGCTTACTTAAAACAAAAATATTACTACTTACTTTTAATTTATAATTCATGCTACTAAAAAATGATGTTTTGGAATTTCTATCACTTCATAAAATTAGTGAAATATTTGATACAATATTTGATAAAATATTTTGGATTGATGAAAGCAAATATTATATTTTTCCTGATGAGACTCTTATTTATAAATATAATTCAGAGCATGTACATCCCTAGATCTTTATCAAGCTTATAGGGGTGAAAAGAATATCTACTAACCTCTTACAATTATAATATCTCCTTAAGAACCTAGAATATTCAAACATCTTATGTGTAGGCTTGCCAACATCACAAAGGTTTGACTATATATATGACCATAATGTGTATTAAATGAAGGATGGGATAAAAATGAAAAACCTCATTAAATCTTTAAAGAATAATTGTCTTCTTTAGTACTTTAATATGCTCTTCACATTATCAATCCAAATCAAGAGATTTAGCTAGACATAAAATAAATGATAAGCAAACTCATTTTCATTATATTCTTAGAAGAATCAAAGTATATGGGAAATAGTGGAATGTTATCACCAAATAAGATCAAAGTTTCTCTTCTACACTCCTACTTTCTTCACTTATAGAGTTGCTTAAATAAAAATATAGACTAAGCACTCCAACAGATTGTATCTTATACTTCCCTATGCACCTTTAAATTTTACACTAAGAGGGTACATGAGAAGCATATTAAAAAATACTAAATTTTACACAAGTGATTGAGCTCCCCTATAAATAGAATAAAACATCTAATTAAAAAAACATGAAAAGGGCATGTGGTATTGTGGCTCTTGAAAGTTTATGCAACATCACTTGAAGGTGAATTTGTGTCTCCATGCTCAACTGTTTGCTCTGCTGCGATGCTTGATGATTTGGTGTGATTATTTAAAGAATAATCATGATCTTTCACTAAAATAATGGGGACTTTGTAAGTTATAATATCTATGACTTGGCACTATTAAAATTGGAGCACTATCGCACCTAAGTGGATAAAATTACACTAAGACATTGAAATTTGTGGCATCGCGGTATTAAATTTCTTGAGAACTTTAGGCTGCCAAGATGGCTTTCTAAAGTAGCTATGTTTCAAACCCTGTGGTGCAAGATGTGTTGCTGCACTCATAAATAGAGAGCATGGCACTGTAATGTTCGAAAGTGATGCCTTAGCGGTATTGAATGTAGTGTAGAAGTGGTGTTTCCTCTATAGCCACAACTTTCAAAATTCCTTTGTATTTTTTACACTTCTAAGTTTTTCTTGTACAAAATAACTAAAATAAAATATTTTTGCTAAAATTCAAATATAATAAACATTACATAATTTACACTTACCAGCAGGCTCCATAAATAACATCTCCGAATTTCATATTTATGATGCAAGTTTTATACTATAATATTTTCTTTTTCTTCATCTCTTCAGCTCCTTTCATCAAGTTTCTTATATCCACTAGGTCCAGACATCTAAATGAAAAAACTTCTCCCAAAAAGGGTGTTTATTTTCCCTTTGGATCCAAAATTATTAACATTTGAATCTCCAAATAAAAGAAACTCTCTCATGATGGTTATTTTCTTCTTCCTTGGATTCCAAATTAGTCACCAAATATTCCACTTTAATTAACTTTCATAATTCATTTTACTCTATACAACTACATGTTATCCTAAGTAGTTTATATAAAATAATCAAAAATCTCAAGCATTTATATATAATCAATTGTTCACTTTTGAGAGAACACATTCACATGGTTATGCTTCAATTTTTTGTTTAAGCTTAACAATTAGAGCACCTAAAAAAACTTGTTAATCATATTTAAATTAGCCCCCTTTTATAGCCCTGCATAAGCATGATCACCTATAGAAGATATATTAACATCCACATCATTCCTACCCTAGAAAAATACATTGCCCATCTCATATCATATCATAAACATCATAGTAGAGGCATCACATCATAAGCATCACAAATCACATCAAACTATATCAACCATTATGCATTGAAAATTGCATCAAATCCACATCAAAGAGAAAACATATGATAGAATAATGTTCTAGGCTAAGATTAGAGTTAATTGACATGGGAAGCAAATTATAGTGTGTGTATTAGGGCTGTGTGGCTTGGATATTTCTTAAGTTCATTATTATTTGAAGTTTTCTAACACTTTACTTTAGTTTTTTTTTAAGCTGAGGGAAGCTAAAATTAAATTTAATTCTTAATGTCTTAGTGTTCATTTTAAAATAAGTTTTAAATGTTGTGGTTGATTAATTATTAGTTATCTAAAATTCTTAATTTTAATAACATGTTTTATTCCTTAAGCCATAAAATCCAATAATTTATGTTCTCCAAATGGATTCTAACATAACACATAAAGGCTCCCATTTATTAGTAATTTATTATTAATTATTTAAGTTGAATAATATCTGCCTTTGAATAATAACTCAATAGACTCGTAGGCCCTGGATTACCATATAACTACCCTTATATATGAGTATATTAACGTCTCCTTGTTCTCTCTCTCTCTTTCGCATACAACTTTTCACTTGCTCCATCCATTCCCTCCTCTTCATCCGCTCTAGTTCTAGTACCTTATACTTTTCATATTTCACTCACTATTATCTAGGGTTCCTTCGTAGCCCTTCGAGCAACAGGGGAGTGTCGATGAGAATGATGCAGCTTGAGCCGAGGACAGTGGCTACCAGGCCAGGGAGTCTAAGCCCTGTGCCATGCTCGAAGATAGTGGCGCCACAGAGATCAGTGATTGCCATCCACTCGGCGAGTGATCCGCCGTCGTGGATGAATCTGTCGTATTTGGCTAGGATCGGAGTCTGTGCCGTAGAGATATTGAGAACAACAACAATAGGAAAGAAGCAGAGGAGTAAAGTGAAGGCTAAAGCCCTTGGCCTTTCCCCTCTCTCCAGCAAAGTTGGATCCCCCTCTCCTCTATTTTGATTTGCCCTAACCAAACCCTCCATCCCGCGTGCGATCTTCCATTCGGAACCAAATGGAAAAGTGACCTCCTGACTCTTCGCTCTCTCTGGTTCAAACAGAGAAGCTGCTCTAGGAGAAGCTGATCAGCCTCCCTTTTGTTGTTGTTCCTCCTTCACAGATGAGGCGCTATGTCTAGGGTTTCTTGGCTCTGTGCATGGTGTCTGGTGTTTGGTATTTTTTCTTCCTTAAATCTTTGATTTCTTGCGATTTTCTTCCGAATGGCTACAAATCGGCTTGGGGATCATGGATTTTTGGATGGCAAGGCAAAGTTGAAATTGTTTCCTGATGCTTTATCTAGTGATTCGCCTGGTTTTCCATCACTCAAAGTTTCTTCTCATCATGTTTTGCCTGCTTTAATCATTTCAGATGAGGAATTAATGTCTCTTGTCGTGCCTTTTGAGTTTGCATTGATAGGAAAATTTTTGGGCCATCGCCCGCCTCTGAATTTGATTCAAAAATTCTTCTTTAATCTCAAACACGGTGATGCATTTTTTGTTTACTATCTTGAATCCTAAAAATGTGTTGATCAAGCTAGCTAATGGTCAAGATTATTGTAGGATTTTCTCTCATCGATCGTATTTCATCGCTAACTATTTCATGAAGTTGTTAAAGTGGTCTCCCCTCTTTGACGTTAATGTTGAGTCGCCTATTGTGCCCGTGTGGGTCTCTTTTCCCAATTTGCATCCTCATGTTTTTTCACCTCGCGTTCTTCATGGTTTGAGCTCTATGTTTGGTAGGCCTTTGCATGTTGACAATGCCACTTCGAATGGCACTCGACCATCTGTTGCTTGAATTTTTGTGGAAATAGATGTCACAAAATGTTATGCTTCTTAAGTGTGGCTTGGCTCTAAATATATGGGCTACATCCAAAATATTGAAATGGAGGTTTTCCCATTGTATTTCTCTCATTATAAAACACTGGGTCATTCTAAAGAGGTTTATATTATTTTATTTCCTAAGATCAATGTGCATCCCTGTGTTCCTGAGGTGGCCGTCGTGGAGGTGGCTGATAATCTTGTTAATGGTTTGGTTGAGGTGGTGCTTAATGAAGGGGTTTCTTGTTAATGATATTACTCTTGATAATGATACGATGGCTGTTTTGCCTCCTTTACTTAATGAGGCGGGTCCTGTTATTGCGAATGTTGTAGAGTCAGGTGTTTATGTTCCACATCGTGATTTTGTTTTAGTATCCCCTACATGATTCCAGTGTTCACAAACAAGCCATAAAAATTTTGACAAAAAAAAAATTCTACATATTTGAAAAGTTATGAATTTTTTAAGTTATCGGCCTAAAATGGACACATCACCTTAAAAATTAAATTTATAAAAATCCAGAGCATATCAGGGCTCCATGAAATTAGGGTAGGTCAATAACATGCTTTAATATCTACCATCCAAATTTGAGCTGCGTTTGACCACTGGATGTTATGAAATTCAAGAAAATAATAAGTTTATCAGAATTTGTTGAAATTATTTTTAGAAAATATTGGAGCTCAAAACATTTCCAATGAGCCCAAGAATATTACATTTGGTGGAGAAATGGAATTTCTATGATTTATTAAAGTTATAAGCATTTAAATAAATATTTTATTTATTTATTTATTTAAACAAAATGATAGTGGCAATCATTACCGTACACCGCACCGTTTGATGCATGGCATAACTTGTGTTAAGCTAACAGCAGCCACTTATCCACGTTGCCTAGCATCCAATGCCATGGGATTAATCATGGGTTGGATCAATAGCTTAGATCAAGCCATTTAGCCCCCCGCATTTTGAAATGGAACACATTCAAGCCATAATGCTTTCAAGCACGCGTGGTCTCATGGTATGAGCCATCAGATTGGCAAAACGATGGCTCAGATTAAATCAGTCTATTTAGTTTAAAATGAACTAAATCTTTAAATGATCATAAATTTTGATCCAACTATCAAAATTTGATGTAAATTGAAACATATACTCTAGATGATAAGTTGAAGAGATAAGTTGTGGTGCTTATCCTGCCACAGCCGTTGCAATGATGATCTGCAGCCACCTCTTTCTGCCATTGCAGCCTAATGCTTGTACTAAGCTAATCCTAACCGTTGTTGATTAACTGCTTGATCCAACCGTTGGGATCAGTTTACACTTTGTATTTATATATCTCCTGTAGCCACAGGAAGGAGTAGTGAAAGAGAAGCTTTCCTCCTATCTCTCGATATTGCTCTCTGTTTTCCTTTTATCTTTCTTCCTTGCAGGTCATGTGAAGCTGAAGCATTTCAAGACAATTTCTCATGGTATCAGAGCGCCAGGTTGCTTTCCTTGATCGGCTTTGTGATTTTCGTTGATAGGAACTAAAATGAGTTCAGCGCAATCTTCAACTAACACTTCCGGCGTTGTTTCCCAAACTCCGGTGAAAATGGCTGAAGCAGTTATTCCGCCTCAGCTGAAGTTTCTGATGCTCAACATAAAATCGGTGTTGAACACCCAGTTAAATGCAGATAATTATCTGCTCTGGAAATCACAAGTGCTGAAGCTGTTTACTGCCAACGGGTTCGATGGATACCTAGATGGAACCACTTCAAAGCCAGAGAAACATATGGTGAAGGAATCAGGTGAAGTTGTATCTAATCCTCATTATCAAACCTGGATTCTCATAGATCAAAATTTGTCTGCTGCTTTGTATTCGGCTATTTCTCCCAGTTTATTGCCCTATGTGTTAAACCTGGACACTTGTGCGGAGATTTGGAGGACTATTGAACGGCGACTTCAATCCTCAAATCGTTCAAGATTGTTACAGTTGAAAAACGAACTGCATCATATCTCGATGAAGGATCGGACAATGATGCAGTACCTCTCCGATATAAAGAGCAAGTGTGATGCCATTGCTGCTTCGGGTACTCCGTTAAATTCAGAAGATGTAATAATGTACACTCTGAATGGTTTACCTCCGAGTTATCAGGCCTTTAAAACATATATTCGAGCTAATTTACAGCCCGTCAATATAGACGATTTCTACGCCTTGCTGTGTAGCGAGGAAGTAAATTTGGCAGCAGAAGCAGCACGAGAAAATCAAGCTCTTCCGTCCACAGATCCACAACTTGCCTTGTCTGCATCCCGTGGTCGTGGTCGTTTCCGATCAAACCGAGGACGTGGTCGCTACAATCAAACAAATCCGTCACCGGTACAGCAAGCTGCTAGGCCACCTGGGCGAAACTCAAACACTTATGTGGAGTGTCAAATTTGCCGAAAACCAGGTCATTCAGCATTTAAATGCTGGCATCGTGCTAATCTGCAGTATCAACCAGTGTCTTCATCTGCATTTGTCGCTAGTTCTGCATCCGAAACAAGTGATTGGGTATTAGATTCTGGAGCGACGTCGCACCTCACGTCTGATTTTACGCAGCTTCAAAATCCGCAGAACTACACAGGAGCTCAACAGGTGCAGATTGGCAAGGGAGACATGCTACCAATTACTCATTCCGGACAAGGCATTCTTCCGACTCCTCAACGTAAGCTTCGGTTAAATTCCCTTCTTCACGTACCTTCTATTTCCCATAATTTGATTTCTGTACATCAACTTGTAAATGATAATCCTTGTTCTGTCCTTTTTGACAAATCTGGTTTTGCAATTAAGGACTTGAAGAACAATCAAACTCTTCTTCGTGGTCACTCCCGTCAAGGCCTCTATAGACTGTTCAAGCCACAACAATCCACCTCATCTCAAGTTGTTCTTCTCAGCACGCTCTGGCATCGTCGCTTGGGTCATCCATCTTCTTCCACACAAGCGGATTTACCTACTGTTTTTAGGACTACTTCTTCTTCTAGTTTTCATTGTAATGCTTGTGCGCTTTCTAAAAGCCACAAATTATCCTTTACTCGTTCTTCAAATTGTAGCAAAAAGCCTTTAGAATTGATACATACAGATGTATGGGGTCCTTCCCCAATTTTGTCAAATCAAGGTTTTAAATATTATATCCTCTTTGTTGATGATTATTCTCGTTTTTGTTGGGTTTTTCCAATGCGTATGAAATCTGAAGCTCATTCCAAGTTTGTTCTCTTCAAGTCCACTGTTGAGAAACAATTTAGCACACCGATTAAAATTCTTCGCTCAGATAATGGTGGTGAATTTGTTAACGCTTCTTTTCAACATACTCTAAGAACTTCCGGCATCATTCATCAATTAACCTGCCCCTACACGCCAGAGCAAAATGGCATCGCTGAAAGGAAGCATCGCCATATCATTGAAACTCTTCGTAGTCTACTACTTGATGCTCATATTCCCTTATCCTTTTGGCCAGATACTTTGTTAACTACCATTTATCTCATAAATCGGATGCCAATCTCACCAATTCCTAAACGTTCTCCCTTTCAGTTACTTTATAATAAACCACCTGACTATACTATCTTAAGAACTTTTGGTTGTTTATGTTATCCGTGGTTACCACATCTTCATACACACAAGTTCCATCCTAAATCGACCCCATGTGTTTTCCTTGGTTATGCATCAAACACTAAAGGTTATAAATGCTACAATTTGGAATCAAATAGAATCTTCATTTCAAGACATGTTAGATTCTTTGAACGTATCTTCCCCTTTCAATCCTCCACCAAAAACATTAGATCTTCATCAGATTCTCCACTATCTGCTCCTCTAACCTTTGTTCCAATTACTTCCAACCAACCTTCATTAATTCCTCCTCAAAATGATCCTTCTCCTACACAGCCACAAACCGTTCCTCTCACCGAATCCTTACCAATTAACTCTCTGGATTCATCTAACATAGCATCTGCTTCTCACAGTTCAGCAAATCAATATTCTCCTCCAAAATCTACACATCCTATGCTCACTCGATTTAAAACAGGGAATTTAAAACCGAAAAACATTGTTAGCATGTCTCATGTCATACGACCAGTTGACCCTACATGTTATTCACAAGCTTCAAAGGAATTACATTGGCGTAGAGCTATGTCCACTGAATTTGATGCGTTACAAGCACAAGGCACTTGGATACTTGTGCCGCCTTCTCCTACTCAAAATGTACTTGGATCCAAATGGATATTTAAAACTAAATATAATGCTGATGGATCACTTGCAAGGCATAAGGCACGTTTAGTCGCCCAAGGCTTTAAACAAGAATACGGTTTGGATTACTTAGAGACCTTTAGTCCAGTTGCAAAATTTCCGACAATTCGGATTTTTCTTACAGTTGCCGTGACGCATCATTGGAAAATTCTGCAATTAGATGTCTCGAATGCCTTCTTGCATGGAGATCTAGATACTACTGTTTATATGGCTCAACCACTTGGTTTTGTAGATAAAGTCTATCCCAACCATGTTTGTTTACTCAAAAAGGCTATTTATGGCTTGAAACAATCTCCCAGACAGTGGTTTGCAAAATTCTCCAATCATCTTATTACTTTCGGTTTTCAGCCTAGCACAGCTGATCCTTCCTTATTGATTTATCGGAAAGCAGCTCAGGTTTTATACATCCTAATCTATGTGGATGACATATTATTAACCGGAAATAATGAGCAGCTCATTCAGCATTTGCTTTTAGATCTCCATCAGCATTTCAATTTAAAAAATCTGGGAGGTATCAATCACTTTCTTGGCATCACGGTACAGCCATTCAAACAAGGTTTGCATTTATCTCAAACCTCCTATACAGCTACTGTTCTGTCCCGAGCTGGAATGGACAAATGCAAAGTTCTAGCCACTCCAATGGCTATTAAAACTTCCTTCTCACCTGATGCCGCTCAATTGTTTCATAATCCAGAATTATACAAACATTTGGTTGGTTCTTTACAGTATTTAACTATTACAAGACCGGACATATCTTACACAGTTAACAGGCTTTGTCAAGCCATGCATAAACCCACAAATGGAGATTTCTATCTACTCAAGCGTCTACTCAGATATCTACAAGGTACCCTATCCTTTGGACTTCTTATACAACCAACTACGTTACATCTATCTGCATTCTCTGATTCTGATTGGGCGGGTGATCCCATTGATCGTAAATCTACTACTGGTTATTGTGCTTATCTGGGTCAAAATCTCATTTCTTGGCAAGTTAAAAAGCAGAAAACAGTAGCTCGATCGTCTACTGAGGCCGAGTATCGCTCCTTGTCTACAGCTGCTGCAGATCTTTTATGGCTGAGACGTCTTCTGCTAGAATTTGACATTCCTACCACTGAGCCAACTACATTATTATGTGACAATGTTTCAGCAATCGCCTTAGCTAACAATCCTATCTTTCACGCCCGTACCAAACATATCGAGATAGACCATCATTTCATTCGAGATTGTGTGAAGTCAAATTCTATCTCAATTCATCATGTTAATTCTGTTGATCAATTGGCGGATATCTTCACCAAACCTTTAACAACTAAAAGGTTTCAAGATCTACGACACAAGCTTACACTCGTTGATACGAGTGTCACCTTGCGGGGGGATGATAAGTTGAAGAGATAAGTTGTGGTGCTTATCCTGCCACAGCCGTTGCAATGATGATCTGCAGCCACCTCTTTCTGCCATTGCAGCCTAATGCTTGTACTAAGCTAATCCTAACCGTTGTTGATTAACTGCTTGATCCAACCGTTGGGATCAGTTTACACTTTGTATTTATATATCTCCTGTAGCCACAGGAAGGAGTAGTGAAAGAGAAGCTTTCCTCCTATCTCTCGATATTGCTCTCTGTTTTCCTTTTATCTTTCTTCCTTGCAGGTCATGTGAAGCTGAAGCATTTCAAGACAATTTCTCACTAGATATCCTATTCTTTCATTGTCTAGAATTTAGAGGTTCCATGCATTGAAATCTAGGACCAAAAGTAATTTGAACTTTAAACTTAAAACTGAGATATCTCACTAAATTGTGGTTGTATTTTTTTTATCTTAGGCTTTGTAGATTGCTGGAGATATCATCTTCAACTTTTTAGAAGACTCTGAGAGCTAGTTTGGACTAGATTAAGAGACATGTCTAAATTATCCTTTCTCCCTTAAGTGGTCATTTGGTCAACTTGATCAAACAATTTTAACCAAGATTTAATTTTAGGTTCAATACACCCCAAAAGATGTTAGGAATGTATTAGAGGAGATTTAAATCCTTAGTCTGAATGAGCCATGTTTAAACTTAGGAGAAATATGATTTTTGTGGTTTTTTTCATTAAAATGGCCAATGGTCAACCAAGGTCCACCAAAAGTTTAGTTTTAGGTTTAACATGTCATTAGAATGATCATGAGCATGTTCAAGGATTTTGGGTAGGGTCTTAAGGTTAAATTCCACAACATGCATGGTCAAGTGGAATGTGCAATAAATATTTAAATATTTTATAGCCTTTAAAATTCAATAGAGTTTTGGGGGTTATAGAGCTTGGATTGCTCCCAAATTTGTAGGGTTAACCCTAGGGACATGTCTAATCAATATGAAATAAAAAAATCAGGATTCCATGGAATTTTATTTGTTTTCGATGTTATTAAAAATCACTCATAGTAGGATATGGGATAAGGAATTTTGGCCTTGGATTTTGGTTTTGAATGTTTTGATTTGGCTTTTTTTTTTTATTATTAAATCTACTCATATCATTGGAAATCATATATATTATCAAGTTAGATTGTGGAAACGTGTCATAAAATTTAAATATAACTTTCCAAAGTGACTTGACAAGAAACAAAGAGGCGACCTTGTTTGGGTGGAGACAATCCTTCTCCTAGGGGCTTTAGCTCTCATATAGATCTTTATGCCTGGGGGCCTTGACTCACCTACAGGTAATAGTTTGAGTCACCCTTTAACTTGAACCTACATGATAACTTGATTTTTTCTCATCTTAGTCAACGTCTATTATTAAGGGGGTTTAAAAATGAATGAAAATACATATAGTGAAAACACTCCCTCATGGGTAGAATATCTTTATGTCATCGAAACTCCATATCATGGGCACCTATTTTCCTAAATTTGTTTATAACTAATAAGATCTTAAGCCAAATTGCTTGCTTATTAATGTTGTAAGGGTCTTCCCATGTTGATACCAACTTGCCAAGGATAGACTATTAAATAGTAGTGACTGCCTTCTTAAGGGTTTGGTAACCATTGTTATAGGCCTTCTCCTTGTCATGTGAGTTATATTACTTTGGCACTCTTCTCTTTACTTCTTATTTTTTGAAAGTATCTTATTCCTTGAGCTCATCCAAGAGATCAACTACTTTATCCAAGCCTTCTTGATTCCTCATTTCCCACTCATTGAGTTCATCGTCTTTATAATTGGCCATGACGACCACTTGTTGGATTTGTAATTTAATTTCCATATGTAATAATGCTTTGGCACCATGCGAGAGTGAGAATGGTGTTTATCCAGTTACTAATGAGTGAGTCATCCTCAGCTCCCACAAGATAGGTGGTAGCCTCTCCACCCACTTTCCCCATGCTCATTTCACCTTCTTTCTTAAGAAATTTTGCCTATTTGTTGCTTCAACTTTCCCATTGGTCTACTGGTGATGAACTCATGTCACATTCTTGTGTTTGGCAGAAATTCTTCAACCTTTAATCATGACCTAAGGATCATTATCAATGATAATCATTATATTTAGGTCATATTTGTAGACTATATTTATCAATATGAAGTCACTAATAATGGATGAGGTTAATCTGGTGAGTACCTTGGTCTATATCCATTTGGTGAAGTAATTAATCATGGAAAATATGAATTTCTTCTATCCAATGGAAGGAGATAGTGGTCCCAGCAAGTCCATTCTTCATGTAGTGAATGGCCATGGTTGATAATATGATGCAACTTATGGGATGACTACAGCTGTATGGGGTAAACTTCTGATATTGAATGTGCTTCCTTGATATCTCTTTTGCATCCTTTCCTAAATTTGGCCAAAAATATATTTGCCTCAAAATTTTGTGGGTGAGTATCCTCCCTCTTAAGTGACTACCACATTCACTTAAGTGAACCTCTCTAAGTTCAACCTCCTTCTCAGTCTCTCTAGCACATCTAAAATTAAGTGACATTATTATTTATTTAATAGGTATATAACCACCTTTATTTTAAACCATTATTAGTCACCAACATTAGTACTTATTATCCTTATCCTTAATTATTCTTGGATGGGGTCTATCCAACTCACCTGGAAGCTGCCTTCTTCATGCATGACTTTCTCTTTTTTAATTATGGGCCTTATTATTATCAAAGTTGGTCACCCATCTGGGTTTATTTATTTGGATAGGTGGACAGCTAGTTGCTTTTGCTCACTCATTATTTGGATTATTTTAAGGTATGATACCTTATTGAATTTTTCTTTTAATTTAAAAGAATATTTCAATAACATCTTATCCCTCACTTCGTATTCTCCATTTATTTGATTCTACATTGGTTAAAAGTCAAAGTGCTCTATCAATTAGGTCATCCTAAGCTTTGTAGTAAGGCATAAATATGTAAATAATTCTTCATACTCTACTTGATTATTCATCACCTTAAATTTATTATTGGCATGTTATGTAATGATAATTCTATTTGGGTTCTTCAAAATTATACCCACATTTATTGCCTACTCGCCTTAAGCTCCAATAGCATATAACATCTAGTATTTCTTCCATGTTACTACTTATTACTAGTTACTCTGGACATTGAAGTTGGTAAGAAAATTGAAGAATTACATGCATTTGATTCATAAGGTTCTAGATGTGGGTTGAGTACTTCAAAACAATTTGGAGTAATTCAATTAACATGTTCTTTATAATAACTATCTTCTAAATCATTAATAAAAAATATTAAATTAAAACTTCAAGGCTATTATGCAATGACTCTATCTTACATTGGGAAATGAATGCATTACATTTATAAACCTTAGGACATATGGGTTAGTAACTTCTGCACTTTGGACTCATTAGTTTAAAATTAAATAATTAAACTCAAACACTTTAAAACATGATTAACAAAATACTAAATTATTAAAAATAAACTTTAAAAAAAACTCTTTTGACTTATAATTAATAAATAATTTTAAATCAAAATAACTCAAATAATTAAACCCCTTAAAACATATGAAAACTACATAAGCTTCTTCACAAACTGTAGATGATTTGCATGGACAATTAACTCTATCTTATGTTGGGCTAATAGTTGTTTTAATTTGCTTGCATATGCCTTTGTTGGAGGGCATCTTATGTCTAGTTACTTACTTTTAGTATTCTATATTAGTATACATGTTTACACACTTTTATATGCACATTGCACTATGTTTAGTAGTTACATATAAGATTGCACTAAAATTTTATTTTCTACTTATATTTCTTTCTTATAATACAGAGTCTATAAAATGTACTTAGTCTTTCAATATAAATGTAAAAAATTAAATGTCAAATATAAAGTGTCTAGAATGTATCTAGATTGACTTGAACAAAGAGTTATAAAAGGTTAGCTTACACACATAAGGCTCTAAAAGGAAATGCTTTCTCTTCTTTGAGAAGCATTATCTTTTATGATCTTATAGGGGACATGGAATTAGAAGAAAATAAGCAAATATATTTAAAACTATATTTATAGGAGTTGAAATCAAAGCCTGTTATGGTGGAGCTTGGCCACTTTATCTTTTAGCAGACTATGGTTTGCATTATACATTAAAAAAAAATGAATAAAAGTTATATTAATACACTTCTCTTTCATATATTACTTCATAAAACATCCATAGCATTCATGTGGGTGGTAGATTTACAGTAGAGGGTATCTTTTTCATAGGTTTCTTTCGATGTACAGGTTCCAAACTTTATAGGAACATGTATGATAGTTCTAGGATTATACGATATCAGTTCCATATAAATGAACACCTTTACCCTGATATGCATACATTCATGCATTTTAAATTTATGCAATATATGTTAAACCAAAGTACACAAGCCTATCTTAAATCATGAGAGGATTTAAAAAAACAAGTGCTTTTTCCATTGATAATAATAGAAAAGTAGGATCCTTCAATGAAATTTCTGATAAGACTAATAAAATTTGCATTAAAGCCAAACAAAATGCATAATATTGTTAAGAAAATTCCAATCAATGTTGTTATAATCCTTAGAAAAATCAAGCTTCAAGATAATGTTGCTACCTCTCACCCTAACATCTAGGTCATAACAAAATTCTTGGGCCAAAAAAATATTATCAGCAATAGTCAGTCCCTTAACAACACCCATTTAATAGGGAGAGATAATTTTAGGAATAATAGAATTTATGCGACTTATAAGAATTTTAGAAATCAACTTACTAAAAAAGGTGCAAAGACTAATAGGTATAAAATCATTCCAACTACTAACATAGATGCTTTTGGGTATGAGAACATTAGAAGTATAAGTAAAAAAATGTGACCAACAAAAAAAAATTCAACTCCACCTGAGTGGTTCAAAATTAACATTGATGCAGCTCTTAAAGATAACTATATGGCCGGTGTTGGTGGAGTAGTAAGAGATGATAAAGGTAGATTTATATTCGCTTTTGGAAGGAGGAAAATACATTGGGATAGTGCTAATCTGAAATTATTAGCATTGAAAGCATTGAAGAATAATTGTCCAACTTGGAGACAAGATGTTAAAGGAATCATTGTGGAAGGAGATAATAAGAATGTTCTACAATTTCTTCAACAATTGTATAGAAAACCGAAGACTATTGGTGAGAACATGGAAGATGACGATCTTTTATTCTTGAGTAAGTTTAATAATGTTATCTTTAATTGTGTAAGGAGGAATTGTAATAAGTTAGCTGATTATTGTGCTAACTTAGCTTTATACTTGGATTTTGAGTGGGATTTATTTCTTACCAACAAGCTTCCTTCTTCCTTTGTCAAAATTGTAAAGGAAGAAAGCGAAAGGTGGTTGGTCCCACATTAGCTTGTATCTAGGCTATTTGGTGCTTTCTTTTATATTTTATTGCTACTTAGCATTTCTCAAAAAAAAAACAAAAAAACAAAAAAATTCAAAACAACAGAGTAAAGATCAGTACTAATAATATGCCAAGCTTTCAGGAAAAACATAGTGATAAAACCATCCAGCCTAGCCACAGAGTCACCATTCATGCATGATCAATCTCTTTAATTTCCTCTAAAGAAGGGAGTTTAGAGAGGAAATCATTATCCTCTTGAGAGATGATATTATGGATAATAGAAGGGTTATAAATATGGCCAGGAGTAAAATCCTTATTGAGACAGTTTTGAAAATGCTAAACCGCCAAATTAGTAATTTCCTCAACATCCTCAATAATAGAATCATCATCACGATTGAATTTATTAATGGAGTTTTTGGCACATTTCATCTTAACCAAAGCATGAAAATATTTGGTGTTATTATCGCCTTCAACAAGGAGCTTTGCAACTGCTTTTTGTTTCCAAAAGCTTCCTCCTAAGCTTATAATTTAAAAAAACAATCTTTAGCACCCCCTGAGCAAGCTGAAATTTTCATCAGAAGAAAATAATTGACAATTAAGCTCAATAGTGTTCACTTTGTCTTTAGCGTTCAAAATATTGGTGAAAATATTTTTAAAAATATTGTGATTCCACCAATTAATGATTTGTTTAAGTTTTTTCATTTTAAACCAAAATCTCTTCATGCCAAGAACAGAATTATCAGGATGCAGGGGGGCATGCCAATTTTCCTGAACTACATCCATAAAGGAATCATGAAGTAAGCACATGTTTTGAAATCTAAAATGAGGCAAAGAACTCATATGCATAGTCTTGAGACTAATTAATATAGGAGAGTGATCTGAAAGAGTTATGCTAAGAAGCTCAACATAAATAAAATTAAAAGAGTTAAGCATATTATCATTAAACAAAACCCAATCCAATCGTTGTCATAAATGGCCACGATTCCAAGTGAATTTGTTACCATAGAAACCAATGTCAACTAAAGTACAAGCCATAATCATATTATTAAAATTCTCCATAGAGTGATAGTTAGGAGTAGAGACCCCAATACGCTTAGAGGGATTAGAAAGTGTTAAAATCACCACCCACATGCTAGGGCAAGTTACAAAAATACTATGAAAATTAGTGAGTTGCTCTCATAACACTTTTCTAGTATTACGAGAAAAAGTAGCATAGATAAAAGAGGCACACAGTTTAAATTTAAAAATTCAATATTACAATGCAAGACTTGAGTGAAATCTCCAATAACATCAATCCGAACAGGATCCTTCCATAACACTCAAATATTATTGGCATAATTTGAAATAGAATGCTTAAAGCCCAAAAATTTAGTAGTACTAAATAATTTAGAAGCAGTAATAAGAACTTCAAGCAAAACAAGAAAAGAAACATTATAATTATGGCATAAGTTCTTAACCCTCAATCTAGAAGAGGGCAACCAATACTCCTAATATTCCAAATAATAGCTTTAAACATAAAAAAGGTGCTAATGACTAGTTTGTGAACGGGTGGTCCTAAGAGATTGTAAAATGATGTTCCTGTTTTACCCACCTCTCCTATTTTGAAGCTTAGTAAAGCTAGTGTCATTATAATGTTTGGCAAAATATTTAGCAATAATATACATATCTGCCGTATCGGTAAAAGCATCACTATGATAATGAGAATTAAAAGGTAGCTTACTATCTTTGTGCATGCCCACCTACCTTACCTTTTGAGGAAAATCATGAATTTTGATGATTCTGTGACCTCTGATCTGAACTTCCACCCTCTAGAATATCATGAATTGAAATATTTCCTATATCTTTTCTGACGAGTGAAGGACTGGCTTCCTGTATTCTCTCTTCGGGCAGTGTAGTGGTAACTGCAATGCATCTCATATTTGCAGTTTTGGCAGCCTGTACTCCAGCAAGAGCATCTTCAATTACCAAGCACTCAGAGGGGGGAACATTCAAAATTTTTGATGCTGCTAAGAAAATATCTGGAGCAGGTTTTAAATTCTCGAATTCATCAGCTGAGACGATGGCATCAAATAGTGCCGTCGGCAAGCCAGCAGCAGCCAGATTTGCATCAACCTTTATCCGATCAGCACTTGACGCAACAGCAACTTTGAGCCCTTTACTCTTACACTCCATTATGATCTCTAGAGCCCCTGGAAATCCAATGCCAGAATTGGGTTTTGCATACTCATCAAGATATATTTCAAAAAACCGTTTCTTAGCTGCCTCGGGATCAAACCCGTTAACCCCCTTCACAGAAGCAACACCTGCTAAAAAATTTGCCTCACCAGTCCCCATGAATGGCACGAAGTCATCGGCGGTGACGGAGACGCCCATCTCAGCGAAAACATTGACAGCGGCCATTCGAGATGGCTGCTCGCTGTCGCAGAGAACTCCGTCCATGTCGAAGAGGACAGCCGAAACCTTCCCCCACCCTATCCTATCCCCTCTCGCTTCCGCTTCCGCTTCGCTCATGTCAACTTGCTGCGACGGCGTCGACGAAGAGGATGCAACAGTGCAGAAGAAGAACCGACGGCGGGCAGCTACTGTCGGGTTTAAGGTTCGAATTGGCCTCCATTGCCGAAGAGGGAAGGAGAGGCTGACGTTGGCGGAATAGCTAGAAAAGATAGGGTGAAAATGGGCATTCGCGCTCCATGCCGGGGAGGTAACAAACAAGCTCAGCGTCATCACGAAAGTATTTTAAACCCTATGAAGCAAGAATTAAAAGGAATTTGGTCTTAGAAGCACTGGATCTTAATTGAAGTTTGTATGAAGAGTACACATGGTTTATCCAATTCCGACTATTATAGGCCAAACAAATAGATGGGATTCATTAGTATCATTCCTTATATGATTTCCAACTGGTAGAGGACCTTTTCGTGGCAAGTGGCTAGGTGAGCAAAAAATAACTTGGCTTTTTTTCATGGAGAAGATAACTTGGGCTAGATTTGGGCCAAACCAGAGCATAGGCTAGGTTTAGGTGACTTTTAGGAATGTTCTAGAGAAGATTTAAACAAGCCAAACTAGTTGGTATATGATAGAGATAGGGGTTTAGTTTAGTTTTGTTTTGTTTGTTTGTTTGTTTGTTTTTTTAAGGGGAAACTCTTAGAGAGGCCTAAGCATTAGTATAAGAAAAATAGTACAAAGTCCTTAAAGAGATCTCAAGCTTAGTAATGCTCATAAGAGCTACAAAAAGAAAACAAAAAAATCCTAGGAACTCGGGTTCCCTACTACACAAAATTATAAAATAACCTAGGTACAATCTACGGTGAACAAGAAAGAGCATCCCAAAAAAGGGAACAAACAAAAAAACAGCAGCAAGCTCCACCTTCACTTCCAAAAAACCACGACTACGATCACCTGCACCAAAAAGCCCGTGCTAAAGGAAATGGCAGCCAAAGTGGAATTTGCACAAATATAATTTTAAAAAAGGCAAGGTGATAGTCCAAGCAATTACTTGAAGAGTTTGGAGGCTAAACGATCTCTCTTTTATTTATATTACTTATTCTTGAGATAGGGGCTTAGTTAGCTTTGACAATATGGATATTTTAGGTTATTTGAATAAACTAGTCAACTTTGGTCAAGCCAACTAGAATAGATCCTAGGGATCCTCTAAAGGCTATTTGGCTCAAGTCAAAGGGATTTGTTATAATTAATTTCAATTTTACATGAAGGAGATTTGGGTTTACCTAGGTTTGACCACTTTATATTGGCTGACCAATTCAAACAACTATAAAGTAGATAGGTTAAGGTTTAAGGATGTTTAAAAGTTCAAATAGACCAAGCTTGAGCAATGGGGTAGGTCTAATTGATCGTATATATGGGTTTGTAAAATCTATACTAGTTTAACCAGTCTTGGATTAGGTTAACTAAGTCAAATGTTAACCAAAGTAGGTGGAAAAAGCATGCCCAAACCTTAAGAAGATTTAATGGATTTAATTTGGTGAGGTTTTCTAAAATAGTGAGGCTTAGAGTAAATCAATGTAGGGGTTTGACAGTTGATCAAGCTTAAACTAAGTCAATCAAGTTAAATGGGTCAACTTTTGGCTTGAGTGGTTAGGGTTGACGAGTTTAGTATATCAAGCTCCTATGGTTGAGACTTGGTTAGTGCTTAAAATCAAATAGCAAGTGTCATGGATGATGCAGTTCACTTGGAAAGCTTAATGTAGGTTGGGGATTAACCCTTTGGCTTTTAGGTCAACCAAGGCATGGTTTAGGGTTTATATTAGTTCAAGGATATTTGGGGTTAGGTTTTAGGAGATTTGAGTCCAATTTGTAGGTATAGGTCATGTATTCTAACCATTTAATTCAAGATAACATATAGGCAAGTTAATTTTTGACAAGTTAGAATAGAGGACTTAGGACTAGGTCTTTGGTGCTTAATCAAGAAATATAACAGTATATTCAAATATTACTAAGCTTAAAATAGATATTTATAGGTTTAGGGTTTATATGAACTGAGTGAAAAGTGAGGTTAACAAGGACCTTACCGTGAATGAGGTTCTATAATGTGATATGAGACAAGTAAGACTTGAGAGTTGCGAGTAGAAACAACCCTCTTATATTTGTAAACCTTTTGTTACCCTCTTATATTCCTATAGAAACCTCATAATAGACATTGTTGCTCTTTACAAATGCATTATTACATTCATAAATTCCAAGTGCTTGTAATCTTCTTAGGTATTGGTGAATCACACTAACCTTATATACCTTGCCTAATATTTCAGGAAGATAACAAAATAGGTGTGAGTTCCTAGTGAAGACATACACTTCAACACTTATACAAAGAGTCGATATATATGTTGTGTGACCAAGAGAATCATGATTAAAGTGGTGATTCCTCCTTACTCCAAGGCACGAACACCAAGAATTAGTTGGCATGCATCAAGATGTTGCAAGTGCTCGCTAAGGGAAAGGAAGTGGTAGCATTTCTAACTTTAAAGTTGATAATGTCACCTCCTCCTGCTAAGGGGATATCCATTAATGAGGAGCAAGTGAAGAAAAGGTCGAGGAGGTAGTGATGGAAAGATATGCAATGGAAAGGAAGTGGACATTGTAGAGAGGGTGATGGGGAATGAAAAAATAAGGAAGAAAGTGCTTAATCTAACCTTCCTCACTCACAAAGGCTACCTACTCAGGGATTACAGCCAATGATCCCTATTCTTTATAGAGGTTTTACAATAAGGATCATTCCACTTTCTTTTGATCACTTGATGGGTTCTTAAAGGCTATCCCTAAATATGAGCTCAACTATGCCAACATGAAATTTCTAGAGTACTTTTTGCGACCTTCCTACCAGTGACTTATGGTGAAGGCGGCCCACCTCGAGAAGTCCTATAATGCTTACCAATAGTGTGTGGAAGATGAGAGTTCAACCAATCTTGCCATTAAAGTCAAGGTGGAGGATCTATAGAACAAGCTCGTTAAGAGGTTGAAGCTTCAAAGGTATACTTATTAGAGGAGGTGGTAGAAGGAGGTAGTGTTAAAATTGAAGGAGATAATTGAATTATAACTCACCAAGGCATCCACTGATATTAGCACACTAAAGCAAATTTTGTCTCCTTCTTAAATTCTAGTGATTGTTGGGAAATCATAAGACAAAGGTTCAAGGCTGAAATAAAGTACTACTTCAGGAAGCTCATCTCGAAAGTGAGATTAACTCTAGAATCTAAAACTCTACTATGTTCTTTTAGGAAGTTTCAAAAGGTGTGAAGACTAATAGTGTGAGTATGACTAGTGATTCAATCATACTAGCCCATCTTATGAAAAAATTTTTATACCTTTTTTTTCATAAGGATAACTTGTATTTGCAAAGTTATTTAATGAAATAATTTTTTTTCTTACTCATCTTTTTTTTTTTTGTCCATTTTTTATTGCACTAAATTTATTTAAGTTTTTATTTTGGCAGTATTGGTATAAATAAAAAGCATGTACTGGGGCACTTGCCTAAATATAATTGTAAGAACTTTTATAAAATTTTCTCGAAGTTCTTAACTCAGTGTTGAATTCAATAGAAGTTAATGTGTAACCTGATGATTGATAGTAAATAAAGTAATGCACCTTTAGTTTATAACATGGTATTAAATAAGAATATATAACTCGATAAAAATTAATTAAATTATTTGTCAAAGAAAAAATGGTTGACTCTATTACAAATCTGGATTTAAGTGTTTCAATTTTAATGATAATAAACATTACTGGATTTGTCACATTGCAATATCCTAATAATTGAATTTACTATTTTTTTTTTTTTTTTTTTTTTTTGCCTTGCTCACTAACATTTCAGGGCCATAGCTTACTTGTAATATCTATTAGCTCAAGACTAGGTAGGCTAGGATTAAAGTATGTATTTTTAGTCTTTTTATACTTTTTGCCTATCTTGAGTCAATCATATATTCTAGTAGATCCTAAAGATAAATAATCTTGCACATACATACTCAAGGGAGTGAGTTAGTGAGTTGGAAATATTTTTTATTTTTAAATTAATCGTATAGTATGATTTATATAGTACTCAATAATCAGTTAACCATAAAATCTTAATTAGAGCACCCTTTGCTAATTGAGATTGATTAAATTAATTGTAGTGGACGATCCTTATAATATAGAATGATCAGTTATAATCAGGATATTTACCCACCAATCATAATTTAGGCAATATTTTAATGCTCATATTTGTGTCTAATCATACCGTATGATATGCATTATATTATACGATATATGAAAATCATGTCTAAATTGATACTATGATTAGGAGAATAATTATGGTTAATTTCTTCGATTAAATCATACAAGATAATTTGATCGATCATACTATACGACTTGATTCCTACATGGGCTGATAATTAATCATTGCCCATCTTACTAAATAATTATCCATTTTATTCATTCTTATCATACAATATGATTTGAATGATCCTAAGGTATGATCTGATTCCTACATAGGATGATAATTAATCATCGCCTATCATACAGAATGATTATCCATGTTGTTCACACTAATTGTACTATATGATGCTCTCAATCATCCTAGATGATCATTTCACCTTATTAATCTGATTATACACGGTATATCTCCTCATATAGTATAAATAGGAAAATTTTGACCTAATTGTATAGTACAATCTTGGATTGTACAGGATGATTAGAGTAGCTAAATTAAAATTTAGGGCTTTTTGAGAGGCTCTCTATTTAAGCATTCACATTATCTTATGTCAAGACTTTTACTGCTAAAATTTTCTAAGAGGGAGAAAGAGGTTCTTAGGAGAGCTTAGGGAGAGAGAAGAGAGGTAGAGTTTTTGTAATGGAGATTTATGTGGGATTCATAAGGTTAATCCAAGAAAGGTTCTTCCTCATCATCTTCAAGCTTCTGCCTTGAACTTTTGGAGGCTCCAATAAGTCATTCTATAGCATTAGGTTTTGGTTCTCTACCAACTCCAACTGGGAGAAAAATGATTCTTGGTTCTCTACCATCTCTAGGAGGGAGAAAAAGGATATCAGGTTCTCTACCTTCATCAAGAGGGTGAAATAGACTAAGGTCATCGGCGGCACCGGGTTGATGGAAGGTGTTTTGTAAGGGTTTCTCTGACTTTCTATTGGAGAAAAAGGAGAGACATTTTTATTAGTGCAATACCTTGAAAAGGAGGATTTTGGGGAGTAGATGTAGCCCAGGTTTGATCGAACCACTATAATTTTTGGTGTTTGTTCTTATTATTTTTCGCACATTCTTTTTCTGTGATTAACTATGTGGGTGAAAACTAAGATCTTTTTATTGTGAAATTAATTCACTTTTATATCATATTATAAAAAGATTATCTTTTCATTAAAAAATAATTAAATTACCAATTAAACCCCTCTCGGTTAGTCTAAGGATTGTTCTTAGAGGTCTCACAATCTCCTCAAAATTTTAAGTGGTATCGGAGCGGGATTTAAAAACTATGTTTTAGAAAACTTTTAAAAATGATCCATGACTAATTTTGGTAATCGTAATAATGTAAAAGGGTATTTTATCACACGACCACCTTTGTTTGATTTTTTTTTTTTTTGGAAAATTCACATGTTTACTATCTTGTACTCTATAGATTATCACATGTGGATGTTATTTCAATAAGGATACTCCGCACCTTCTCATTTTATAAATTGTATTAAAACTAAATTGTCTTTTTTTTGAATGGAGCATAAAATATAGAGAATTATCCCAATTAAATGAAAATATTTAAACTACTTTTTTGTGTATTAAAATCTGAAGATTACATAAGTTTATCTACTTGCACAACTGGTAAAAATTTTTTGGATAAATTTTGTATAACCTATGAAGGAAAAAATGAAATAAAGCAATTTAAGTTGAATATCTACTCCATGATTATGAACTATTTCTCACGAAATCTAGTGAGTTTATTTCTAAAATATATACTAGGTTCACACAAATTTTCACTTTCATGCATGCATTAGGTAGAGAACTAACAAATTCTAAAAAAGTTAATAAGATTCTATATTGTCTACCTAGTTCCTATGATACAAAAAACTGTTATTACTGAATCCAAGGATCTCAATGTTTATTCAATTGATAAGTTACTTGAATCACATATTTCTTATGAGTAAGGAGTGAGTCAAAGACAACATGATACAGGTGAGAAAAGAAAATAGAAAATTGTAGCCTTAAAGGATGATGATTATGATAGTGACAATTCTATTCCTAAAAACAATGATGACATTACATTGATAATAAGGTAATTTAAAAGCTTTCTAAAGAAAAATCAAAAGTATCGTCAGTAATGGAATAAAAGTAAACCTAATAAAATTCTAAGGCTTCTTCTGATGTCATATATAAAAATCCTAGATTTTTTTGCAAGTAGTATATATAGAGATTCTCATATAATGTTTAGAATTCAAAGCACGAAAAAAAAAATTTAAGCATTTAGTATTTAGTTTAGCATTGATTTGATATATTATACTACATTCAGTAAAAGGAATATCAGTTTTGACTCCATTTATAATACATGATGGTACAGAATAACCAGTTTGAATTATATGCGAGAGTAATATATTAATTGCAAGAAAGTATACATGAAAATTTTCTAAAAATAAAAAAATTTCAAATAAAGGTGGTCGAATGATTGAATATCATTTCATAATATTATGATTTCCAAAGTTAGCCTTTGATCTTTTTTCAAAAGTTTTTCTAAAACTTAATTTATGAATCCTACTCTAATACCTCTTGAAAGTGCTCTGAATATCATTTCAAAAGTTTGCGAGATTTTTTAAACCATAAAGAATTAGTCATGAGGCTAACTAAGAGGGGGTGAATTGGTAATTTAACAACTTCTTTAAATACAAAGAAAAATCCCCCTTTCTAAAGTTTTTTAACATCTGAAAACATATAATTTCCTCTCTCAATGTAGAAGCAAAGTAATTTCACAATAACAAAAAATCAAAGATTTTATCCACATAATTATAAAAAAAATAAATGTAAAACAAAAGTGCAGAAAAATAAAACCAAGAATAAATACACAAGAGATTTATAGTGGTTCATTCAACCTAACTTATGTCTATTGCCTATAACCTCCCATTCAAGGTATTACACTAAACTCTTTAGTAACTATATTTTTGCCCCTATAGCTAAGCAGAGAAGCCCTTACAAAATCTTTCTCTTAACCCAGTGCAGCTGATCAGAGCCGTACTCCATTCACAGAGCAATGGAACGAACAAGAAGTGAGAAAATTTTTCTAAGTCCTGATCATCCAAACAAATTTCCCTATTCTTCCCTAGATGATGCCCTCTTGATTCCCACTTTGAACTGTTCCTCCAGACAAATTGTATCATTCGTCCCAGGACGATGTCCTCTGATTTCTCACTTTGTATTAATCATCCAGATGAAGTGTACCATTCATCCCAAGATGATGTCCTCTGGACCCATGACTTGAACAGATCATCCAGATGATTCACCTTATTTGTCCTAGGATGATGTCCTCTGAACCCATGACTTCAACAGATCATCCAGATGATTCACCCTGTTTGTCCGAGGATGATATCCTCTGAACACATTGTTGAGTCTAGTAATTAGGTTGTTAAGCCTAAGTAAATGTCCCAAGGCTACCAAGAGGGGGGTGAATTGGTAGTTTTTAAAAATTTTAAACCCTCTTAAAACTAATGTTGAACCGAAATGAAATTTTCTTTTAAAGTTTGTAGAAAATTGTTTTTCAACCACAGAGTTGTTAAAACAGAAATTTAAAATGCGGAAACGTAAAAGCAATAAAGTAAATGACACCAGATTTATAGTGGTTCGGTCTATAACCAGACCTACATCCACTCCTCAGAGGCACCCTCTGAGTATTGCACTAATACCACAAAGTGACTCTCCTTTAGCACCCACAGCAAGGCGGAGAAGCCTATACAAAACCCTCTTTTCACCACTCCCCGGTGCGGCAGAGAACCGTCGTCCTTTTACACAATCCACAGTGCTGGCAGAGAACCGTCGTCCTTTTACACTCTCCTAGTGTGGGCAGAGAACCCTACAGCTGTTCACACTCTCCAAGTGTAGGCAGAGAACCTTCTTCCTTTTACACTCTCCTAGTGTAGGCAGAGAACCCACGGCTGTTCACACTCTCCAAGTGTCGGCAGAGAACCGGACCTTCTTGAATGATCTTCTCACAAGAACCTAGAAGAAAGAAAGAAAGGAGTGAAGAAATCCAATTTCACAAGTAGAGATTCTTACCTTAGCAATCCAAGTGAAGCCTTCTTGCTCCAATGGTAGGAATCCTCCTTTGAATGCTCTCTTCCACTCTCCCCTTGACTATTCTCTCAATAGGCACGAAGTTCAAGTGACAAAAAGATTGGGTGGCAGTCTAATTTGAAGTATTTATACAAAAGACAAGAAAAACCGCCCAAAAACTGCAAGTTTTCAATTCTGTACGCAGTGGATCGTCCGGTACGATCGTGGATCGTCCTGGACGATTTTACTTAAACGATCTGAAACGACCCAATTTGTATATGTGTACGAAATGACTTCGTACAGCTGATCGTCCTGTACGAACTAGGTTCGTCCAGTACGAACGGTTATTACAAGGTCGGTTCTAGAAACTGCTGAAAACTGTCCTAAGTCGGTTTATCGTTTGGACGAAAATTTGATCGTCTGGACGAAAATTTTCCAGAGAGCTGATCGTCCTGGACGATGATTTATTTCGTCTGGACGAAAATTTTCCAGAGCGCCCATCGCCGGGGACGATAATATGGTTTCGTCTGGACGAAAATTTTTCAGAGAGCTGTTCGTCCGGTACGAAATTTATTTTCGTCTGTACGAAAATTTTCCAGAGCGCCCATCGCCGGGGACGATAATATGGTTTCGTCTGGACGAAAATTTTTCAGAGAGCTGTTCGTCCGGTACGAAATTTATTTTCGTCTGTACGAAAATTTTCCAGAGCGCCCATCGCCGGGGACGATATAAAAATTCGTCCTGGACGAATAGGACTTAGAAAAATTTTTCGAAGCAAGTTCCTATTCGTTCCAAATGCTCTATAGGAGATAACTGACAGATCGTCCAGTACGATATATATCGTCCTGTACGATCAGTATAGAATTTCAAGATCTCCTTAGTTTGTGTGTGTGATTTTATTCACTCAATTACAATCACTCCCTTTCAAAAATTAATTCAAAGAAAAGACACTTCAAATAAACAAAATTTCTCATGTTGAATTTGATTTGAAGTTTTCGTAGTCTGGAGTCTGATTTTCCTGAAATGTTAGTACACACAAGAGCAAGTGCAAATCTTCTAAATTGTTAGGAGATAATTATACATCTGAACAATAATGTTTGGAATCATCAAAAATACATAAGTTGCACAAATATAAATCATTCAAATAGCAACTATTCAAACAATCTCTCCCTTTTTGATGATGGCAAAACAATTATTATTAGTATGGTTTCAAGTTAAAACACTATCTCTTATCTCCTAAACTCCCCCTGAATTTATGAGTATATTAAAAATAAGGAGGCATTAAAGAACAAAAATTTTTGTTTTTCAAAAAAAATTTTAACACAGAAAAACATAAACCACAAACAAAAACATACAAACAAAAACATAAAAAAAATATACAAACAAAAACATACAAACAAAAACATAAAAAAAATATACAAACAAAAACATAATAATTTCTCCCCCTTTTTGACAACAACAAAAAGTGAAGAAGAATAAGACAAGAAATGTAAATAATAATATGAAATTCATTGTTAAAATTTTAATCTAAATTGTGATTTGACATAGGGTATGCAATTTTAAACTAAAGATATTAGGTCAATCATAGAAATTCATAAAATTTATGAAAAGATATAACATTGTAAGTAAGAAGAATTTATGAAAGACATGATTCAATTTAGACATTTTGATTATTTGAAAATCATTACAAGTGAGATGTAAGAAACATTCTATATTTCAAAGTTCAATAGAATATAAATGAACATTAGATCAACTTGAATTAAGAGATTAAACGAAATTTGGAAAGAAGAGAATTACCTCATGTGGTGCTTTGCACATCTTTTCAAAGTTTTGGAGCACATTTTTGTGCATTTGTCTTTGGTTGGGCTTATTTTGTGCCTCTTTTTCACTTTGCAAATTTTTGCGAATCCCTTTTGATTTTTGTACATTTGTACAATTTTCAAGAGTAATTTGACCAATTCTTTCCAAAATCTATAATCTAACATTTCAAATATTTCTAGGTGCATAAATATCATTTGAGCATAGAAATACAAAATAAGATAACATCAAAATTGTAATAACAATATTAAATTTTATGTAGTCTAAATGAATAGACATGAACTTAAAAATTCTAACTACAACAAGTTATAAACAAATTATAAATTTAGAAAGTCTAGATTTTCTAATATAGATAATCTCATATTACAAACAAATTTGAGCACAATGTAGATTAAAAACAATATTAATGAAATTCATAAAGATTAGCCACATTTCAAAACAAATCTAAGACAAACAAACTTTCATTAATTAAAAAGAAAATTACATAAAAACATTGAACCAAAAAAAAACATAACAACAAAACAAAAAAAAATACACCAGACACACATAAAAAAAAAAAAAAAAAAAAAAAAAAAAAAAAAAAAAAAAAAAAAACTTCTACTGTTCTGGAGGAGGAGGAGGAGGAATGTCGCCAAAGAGATTGAAGTAGGAGGCCATTAACATTACATTGGTATTTATTTCATGAACTTCATCTCTAATATTACCAATGTCATGTTGCTGCTGCGTAAGATGAGCATCAAATTGATCAAACCTTTGATCAATGTGAGTCTCTAGTCTATCAAATCTCTCAATCAGATTCTGGTAATCTGATTGAGAAGTAGAAGCTTGCACTCCTTCTTCTTCTTCTTCTGAAGCACTATCATGTGCTTTTTCTTTTTCTTTTTCCTCCCTGAAGAGCAGTCTGAAAGATGCATCGTTGTAATAAACTGGCTCTTCATATTCCTCATCAGGATGGACTATATTGTACTTCTTCTCCAAAACATAACAAATCAAGTGCCCTAAAGAAATATTCTTCTTCCTTTTCTGATTAGGATGTCCTATTTCTGAAAGCCCATAGATATGATCTAGGATGAGTTGGGCTTCATCAATAGGTTGTCTTTTCATGATTAAAAAAGTTAGACAAGAAAGAAGAGGAGTAATGTTAATCCTATCACCAGCTTTAGGAATAATTGAGGATCTAAGGATATGCTGGATGATTCGGGCATCTTGGGTCATACCGGCCACTCTAGCAACATGATTGTCAATTCCATTTTCTCTAATTACCCTATTGATTTCATACCAATGGAAGACGTTTTCTGACATTAGGGTGTGAGCTCTATATCCTTCAGTCCTTAAGTTTAAAAATGCACCAAGGTCGTGCTTGGTGATCTCAACTTTTTTCTTAAAAACAAAAGAACTAATGATAGAGTGGTCAGAATTGAAACTCATGTTGGCTAGGAAGTAATGGAAGGTTTGCTTATTGTAGAAGTGGACAAGAGAGAGAATGAAATGAAATTGGGTTGAGGCAAAGAGGTGTAATACCCGAAATTTCAACTCCGTTTGGATAAGAATGCGAGACGGAGTGATTTTTGCAGAAGCAAAACGAGGAAAAGATTCCTCATTTGCTTTGGAAAGGAAGTTGTCTGGAGCATTCCTGTTGGGTTTCTTCACCAAAACTTTTTGTCTCTTGCTAGAGGAGGCCATAGTTGATTTGATGTAGAAAGGGATTGAAAAAGATGTTTGAAAGTGTGATTTTCAAGTTTGAAAGCCCTCATATTTAAGGAAAAACGATATGTTCGTCCTGGACGAAAATATTCGTCCTGGACGACAAATTATCGTTCGTCTGGACGAAGTAATTTCGTACAGACGATCCAATTCGTCCAAAATGTAACGGCTTTTCGTATTCAACACAACTTACGATGCGTCCCTTCGTACAGGCTTTTTGACTTGACCGATCGTACATACGAAAATATTTCGTACAGACGATCAGAAAAGCGTTTCGTTTTAATGACTCTTGAAAACCGTCCCCTACAATGAATCGACACATGTTCGTACATACGAAAAAATTTCGTACAGACGAAAATCGTATTAAAAACTGTCTTATCCACTCAACCGCTGCATTCAATCGTCCCGACGTTTGAGAGAAAAAAAATTCGTACTGGACGATCACAGATCGTACAGACGATCCAATAAAAAACTGCTCTCAAAACGGTTTAAATTCGCGCAAACTGTTTCTTAACACATCGTCCTGTACGAAAAATTTCGTCCTGGACGATTTCCTCTAAAAACAATTTTTTAATTTTGACTTTTTTTTTTTTTTTTAATTTAACAAAATAAACAAAAACAATAAAAATAAAAAAAAAAAAAAAACAGAAAAACATAAGATACAATCATACATCCAAAAACAATTCATTCAAAAACACACAAAATTCACAAAATCACAAAAACAAAATACAACAAGTATCAATGTTGCAAAGACATTTTGATTAAGCATTCAAATCAATAACACCAAGCCTTGTTCTTAAAGTACTGAAGGTATCAAAGGCTAAAGGTTTTGTAAAAATGTCTGCAAGTTGATTTTCAGTTGAAACATGAATGAGTTCAATTTCTCCTTTGGATACATGATCCCTTATGAAATGATGCCTTATATCAATGTGTTTGGTTCTAGAATGTTGAATAGGATTTTTGGAAATGCAAATAGCACTAGTATTGTCACAATAAATTGGAATAGTGCCTATAGTTAATCCTAAGTCAATCAACTGTTGTTTTAACCAAAGTACTTGTGCCACACAACTTCCTAATGCAATGTATTCTGCTTCTGCAGTAGATAGTGCCACTGAATTTTGTTTTCTACTAGACCATGAAACTAATGAATTTCCAATGAATTGACATGTTCCAGAAGTGCTTTTCCTATCCACTCTACAGCCTGCAAAGTCAGAATCTGAGTAACCTATAATTTCAAATGAAGAGCTAAACTTAGGATACCAAATTCCTAAGTTTTGAGTTCCTAGTAGATATCTTAAAATCCTTTTCACTGCTGTCAAATGTGATTCTTTTGGATCTGATTGAAATCTAGCACATAAGCAAACACTAAACATAATATCTGGTCGGCTAGCAGTCAAGTAAAGTAAAGATCCAATTATCCCTCTAAATTTCTTTTGATCAACAGATTTTCCCTTAAGGTCTTTATCTAACTGAACTGAAGAACTCATTGGTGTACTAACAGGTTTAGCATTGTCCATTTCATATTTTTTGAGGATGTCCTTAATATATTTGGTTTGACTAAGAAAAGTACCTTCCTCAAGTTGCTTAATGCTAAAACCTAGAAAGTAATTTAAATCTCCCATTAGACTCATTTCAAATTCACTACTCATTGTTTTAGAAAAATCATCACAAAGATGTTTATTTGAAGATCCAAAGATGATGTCATCCACATAAATTTGAACAATAAGTATATCCTTTCCAATTTTCCTTAAAAAGAGAGTTGTATCCACACTTCCTTTTTCAAAAGATCTTTCAAGTAGGAAGGTGCTTAACCTCTCATACCAAGCCCTAGGTGCCTGTTTCAATCCATATAATGCCTTTTTTAATTTGAAAACATGATTTGGAAATTTAGAGTTTTCAAAACCTGGAGGTTGTTCTACAAAAACATCTTCTTCAATTACTCCATTTAAAAAGGCACTTTTGACATCCATTTGAAACAATTTAAAACCTTTAAAACAGGCAAAGGCTAGTAAAACCCTAATTGCTTCAAGTCTAGCTACAGGAGCAAAAGTTTCCTCAAAATCAATTCCTTCAATTTGATTATACCCCTTAGCTACTAATCTAGCCTTATTTCTAATGACTACTCCTGAGTCATTCATTTTATTTTTGAACACCCACTTGGTTCCTACAACACTTTGATCTTTTGGCCTTGTAGTTAGTTCCCAAACTTTATTTCTTACAAATTGATTTAACTCTTCTTGCATGGCCAATATCCAAAATTCATCTGAAAGTGCTTGATCAATGTTAGTGGGTTCAACAGTTGAAATAAAGGCTGAATGATTGACTTCCTTGTTTAATCCATGCCTAGTTCTAACACCCTCACTTGGTTCACCTATGATTAATTCCTTTGGGTGGTTTTTAGAAAATCTCAAATCTCTAGGCAAAGGGTCTTCTCTTTCTAAATTTTCTTCCACATTTTCTTCCAAATTTAATCTATCTATCTTTTGGGAGTTTTCTTCAATTTCTTCTTCAACAACTTTTGGCTCTTCCATGTTTCCATTTTCATCAAAAACAACATGTGTGGTTTCTTCAATGACTAAAGTTCTTTTGTTGAATACTCTATAAGATTTTCCAGCACTTGAATATCCAACAAAAATTCCTTCATCTGATTTTGGATCAAATTTTCCTAAGGCAGATTTTCCATTATTATGTATGAACACCTTGCAACCAAATACATGCAAATGAGACAAATTTGGTGTTCTACCTTTTAGCAACTCATAGGGTGTTTTATTCAAATTTGATCTCACATTCACCCTATTCAGAACATAGCATGCAGTGCTAACCGCCTCAGCCCAAAAATATCTAGGAAGTGAGTATTCTGCTAACATTGCTCGGGCGGCTTCTATTAATGTTCTGTTCTTTCTTTCAACTACTCCATTTTGTTGAGGAGTTCTAGGTGCAGAAAAATTGTGATCAATCCCATTTTCTTTACAGAAATCTTCAAATCTTTCATTTTCAAATTCTCCTCCATGATCACTTTGTATACAAATTATTTCACATCCTAGTTTTCTTTGTATCCAAGTTGAAAAATTTCTGAATTCCTCCAAGATTCGATTTGTATAACTTACCCTATATGTCTTGTGTTCAGATTCATCCTTAAATTTCTCAAATTCTTTTTCAAGTTCAGCATAGGATGATTTTAAATTCTCAAAATTTTTATTCAAGTCATCATATTCATCAAGTAGTTTCATGTGGTTGCTATCAATTAAAGCATGATCTTTCCTAAGGATTTCGTGTTCCTTATTAAGCTCTTCCAATTCTAAAACTATACAAGCATGCATCTTTTTAGTTTTCCTATATGCATCATGCATGTGTTCAGAAACTTCAAACAATTCATTATAAGTTAAATCACATACCTCTTCTTGATCTGATTGTTCAGCTTTATCTGCCATCAAGCAAAGGTTGGTGACTTCTTCTTCTTTATCAGTCTCAGATGAGTCTGAAGCTGAGTCCGCCCAAAAAGCCTTTTGAAACTTCTTCTTGCCCTTCTTTACCATTGGTTTCTCCTCTACCTTCTCCTTGCTAGGAGAGGCTTTGAGTTTTGGACAGTCAGTCTTTATATGGCCTGGTTTCCTGCATTCATAACAAATTACTTCATTAGAAACCTTGCCATTTCTATTATACTTACCTCTATTCCATTGCTGGCGTCTCTTCTGCTTCCTCTTTAAAAAGCTTTTGAATTGTCTAGTCATCAGTGCTATATCATCTTCATCCTCAGGTTGTGAGTGTTCACTTTCTGACTCTTCCACATTTAGTGCAATATTCTTGTCCTTTCTTGGTTCACCTGCATCAATCTTTCTTTGACTTACTCCTTGCTCGTAAGCAATGAGTGAACCAAGAAGATTGTCAATAGAATAAATGTTCAGATCTTTTGACTCTGTAATTGCAGTAATTTTAGCATCGTATGCAGTAGGTAAACAACGAAGAATCTTATTAACCATTTCAGCATTAGTTAATTCCCTACCAAGTGCATGCAAAGAGGTGACAATTTGAGTGAATCTTGTGTACATGTCAGATATAGATTCATTAGGTTTCATGCGAAATAGTTCGTAGTCATGTAACAAGATATTTAGCCTAGATTGCTTAACCTCATTTGTCCCTTCATAAGTAATACAAAGTCTATCCCATATGTCTTTTCCGCTTTTACAAGTAGAAACTCGCATGTAGTCTTCAGATTTTAAAGCACAAAAGAAACTATTTAAACATTTTGCATTTAATTGTGCTAAGTCACGTTCTTCAATAGTCCAATCCGCATAGGGTGCATCTACCCTAATTCCATCAACTAATCTAGTTGGTTTTGTGTAACCTTCCTGGACTAACATCCACATGCGATAGTCAAGTGACTGTAAGAAAGTAGACATGCGTGTTTTCCAAAAATCAAAAGGAATATTGTCAAACAGTGGAGGTCTAGTGATAGAGTAACCCTCAGGAGTGTTTCGGTTTCCAAATGTAGCCATCTACGTTAATCAAAAAGTAGTTCAAACTTATGATTTTGAAACTATGCTCTGATACCACTTGTTGAGTCTAGTAATTAGGTTGTTAAGCCTAAGTAAATGTCCCAAGGCTACCAAGAGGGGGGTGAATTGGTAGTTTTTAAAAATTTTAAACCCTCTTAAAACTAATGTTGAACCGAAATGAAATTTTCTTTTAAAGTTTGTAGAAAATTGTTTTTCAACCACAGAGTTGTTAAAACAGAAATTTAAAATGCGGAAACGTAAAAGCAATAAAGTAAATGACACCAGATTTATAGTGGTTCGGTCTATAACCAGACCTACATCCACTCCTCAGAGGCACCCTCTGAGTATTGCACTAATACCACAAAGTGACTCTCCTTTAGCACCCACAGCAAGGCGGAGAAGCCTATACAAAACCCTCTTTTCACCACTCCCCGGTGCGGCAGAGAACCGTCGTCCTTTTACACAATCCACAGTGCTGGCAGAGAACCGTCGTCCTTTTACACTCTCCTAGTGTGGGCAGAGAACCCTACAGCTGTTCACACTCTCCAAGTGTAGGCAGAGAACCTTCTTCCTTTTACACTCTCCTAGTGTAGGCAGAGAACCCACGGCTGTTCACACTCTCCAAGTGTCGGCAGAGAACCGGACCTTCTTGAATGATCTTCTCACAAGAACCTAGAAGAAAGAAAGAAAGGAGTGAAGAAATCCAATTTCACAAGTAGAGATTCTTACCTTAGCAATCCAAGTGAAGCCTTCTTGCTCCAATGGTAGGAATCCTCCTTTGAATGCTCTCTTCCACTCTCCCCTTGACTATTCTCTCAATAGGCACGAAGTTCAAGTGACAAAAAGATTGGGTGGCAGTCTAATTTGAAGTATTTATACAAAAGACAAGAAAAACCGCCCAAAAACTGCAAGTTTTCAATTCTGTACGCAGTGGATCGTCCGGTACGATCGTGGATCGTCCTGGACGATTTTACTTAAACGATCTGAAACGACCCAATTTGTATATGTGTACGAAATGACTTCGTACAGCTGATCGTCCTGTACGAACTAGGTTCGTCCAGTACGAACGGTTATTACAAGGTCGGTTCTAGAAACTGCTGAAAACTGTCCTAAGTCGGTTTATCGTTTGGACGAAAATTTGATCGTCTGGACGAAAATTTTCCAGAGAGCTGATCGTCCTGGACGATGATTTATTTCGTCTGGACGAAAATTTTCCAGAGCGCCCATCGCCGGGGACGATAATATGGTTTCGTCTGGACGAAAATTTTTCAGAGAGCTGTTCGTCCGGTACGAAATTTATTTTCGTCTGTACGAAAATTTTCCAGAGCGCCCATCGCCGGGGACGATAATATGGTTTCGTCTGGACGAAAATTTTTCAGAGAGCTGTTCGTCCGGTACGAAATTTATTTTCGTCTGTACGAAAATTTTCCAGAGCGCCCATCGCCGGGGACGATATAAAAATTCGTCCTGGACGAATAGGACTTAGAAAAATTTTTCGAAGCAAGTTCCTATTCGTTCCAAATGCTCTATAGGAGATAACTGACAGATCGTCCAGTACGATATATATCGTCCTGTACGATCAGTATAGAATTTCAAGATCTCCTTAGTTTGTGTGTGTGATTTTATTCACTCAATTACAATCACTCCCTTTCAAAAATTAATTCAAAGAAAAGACACTTCAAATAAACAAAATTTCTCATGTTGAATTTGATTTGAAGTTTTCGTAGTCTGGAGTCTGATTTTCCTGAAATGTTAGTACACACAAGAGCAAGTGCAAATCTTCTAAATTGTTAGGAGATAATTATACATCTGAACAATAATGTTTGGAATCATCAAAAATACATAAGTTGCACAAATATAAATCATTCAAATAGCAACTATTCAAACACACATGACTTGAACTAATTATCCAGACGAACTGTTATATTCATCCCAGGATGAAGTCCTTTGTTCCTTGAAAATTTGGACCGTCCTGCAATTTCGTCCAAATGAACCCTTGATATAACTATTTGTACCGGACGAACTTAGTTTGTACAGGATGAAGATCGGGTACAAAGTCATTTCGTACCAATGTACATTGGGTTCGTATGCAAAAGTTTTTGCACTGTTCGTATGGACGAAATCACGATCATACAGGACAATCAAGTGCATACATAATTGAAAATTAGCAGTTTTTGGACGGTTTTTTGTGTCTCTATATAAGGTCTACTTAAAACTGTCTTGCAATCTTTTTGCTCACTGGTCTTCTGTTGGTGGAATTTTGGAAAACAGGTTTTGAAAAATATTAGTTTTCTTTGGGGATTTTAAGATTAAGGTTGAGTTCTAATTTTAAGGTCGAATCAACTCGTTAGAAAGAGTATAGCATCCCGAAAGACGAAAATAAACTTTCATAGCGGTGTTCAGATTTAGAATTATGTAAACTCATCTTGAATGTTATGATCGGGTTCTAAGGAGAACTTTATATGGCCCCGAGGGGACAAAGTATAGTTCAACTAAGTACCCAATTACAATATTCAAGAAACATGATCGCCGCATTCACATCCAAAGCCTTATCGAAGAAGGGTGTATCTCCCCAAAGGGAAATGAGACCATTCTACGATAATCCTTCTAATACAACTATGACGATCATTACTTAACTTTTCCCAAGGAAATTTAATAAAATTTTAGAAATTAATTTTTTAAAATCAGGTGTGTGTGGTTCCAAATCTCCTACGAGCGCAAGCCCTCGTAGTTAATTACATCGTAGGGAGACAAAAATCTCCTATGAAAACTCCCGATTAAAATGGTGGCAGAATTTTGTTAGAGTTTCTAGGAGTGATATCAAAGTATGAATAGAGTTATTGGAAAATCAAAAGGGAACGGATCAAAATTGAGCAATTATTAACGGAGTTAAAGGATGAGAGGTAGGGGACACTTTGAGATTCCAGAACCATCCGGAAGTGTCCCAACTTAGTCTAAGTGTTGGGCTTTATGTTTTGGGATTGAAATGAAGCTTTAGTTAGAGTTAAGTATTTTATTAGAAATTTGGGACTATATTCCCGAAGTTTGGGGTCTTATAATCAAAGATCAGCCCCGGAACCTAAATCTATTTTGGACACTAGACCACAGTCGTCCGATCCTAACTAATGCAGTGCAAGATTTGGACTTACCCCGGCCTGGATTGGGGAGCCAGCTAACCACCTAATCGATTTAAAAAAATGAGTCCGATCTTTTATGAAAGAGTGATAAGGACGTTATATTTAAAGTTTTGGAGAGTTGGGGCCGACATCTAGAGATTCTCCTAATTGGCCCCCTTTGACTTATGTTGGGTGCTAAAATGCTAAGGACTATGAAATTAAAAATTTGACTCTTTTAATTTGTATCTAATGCAATGCATGCTTGTTGACAACTTCCAAATCAAGTATGCTTGAAATTTTAAAAACAGGCTTATAAAAATAATTTTTTAGAAGACTGAACTTCCCCAAGTCCGGCACCTCGTCCTCATAGGTCAGACTATCCGGACTCTACCTGCAGGCGGGGAAGGGTCTAAAATAAGGAAAGAATAACTGCAGAAATATGCATGCGACCTCGGGGTCGATCCCCGGCTGATTCCCTAGATTCGTTATCTTTCTATGTTTTTTAGACTCACTAAAATTTTAAACTTTTAAAATTATGAGTAGAAAACTTTCTCACCCTCACGAGTCTCACGTATCCAGGCGAAAACAAAGAGCGGCATGCAATCACCAAAAAAACTAGTAAAAACAAGTAATCCTAAAGGCAATCAAATCATCACATCAAATATAAATTAATTAATAAATGTCCATAGGCAGAATTGCCTTGCTTATTACAAACCAGAATATTACAGAAAGTAAAGTGGCCGGGCACCACTGATAACAACCCGGATTCTAAACCTAGTAATGACGCAAGTTATTTTGAGTGGGATACTCTCAATCTTCAAGTCTTCAAATCTTCAATCTCATTCTTCTTTGGACTCCTTTTCTTCGATCTTCTTGGAATCTTCGTAGTGGATTACCCAAATGGACAAGAGGGCACTTCCCTCTAAGGGGGAAGGCCACTCTTTCCTCTTTGGGTAAGGAAGAGGTATGATCCAAATTTGGATTTCCAAATGGAAAAGGAGTGTTCCCTAAAGGGGTATCCTTTCCTCTTTGGAATCCAAGCTTTGGATCTATGTATCCCAACTCAAAATCAATTTTCACAACACTTGACACTTACACAAATTACATTGATATCAAAATAAAAATCTAGACTCACCTGCAGGGTTATCCTAAGCAATTAATATATAAAAAACAGTTATTCCCAAGCAGTTGTATATGAGCAGAGAAGAAAGTAAACACACTGGCCACGCTCTTTTTATGATTTGGGGGCTTTAGCAGCTGAAGCACCTGTGCAAAGAGTTTATAATATTTATGCATTTTTTGATTTGCCCCTTTTTTATATTGCCCTACATGAGCGTGGCCACATGTAAAAAACTGTGTCAACATGCAGATCGTACCTAACCTAAGGGTAATCTAGTCGCCAAACACATCAATCCATCCACAGAGTACAGAAAAAGTAAGCAGACATAGCAAAGCAATTTCATCCACAACATGCAGTGAAAACTACGAAAAATCTGGCACACAACAGTAAAGTAAACACCGGCCTAACCTAAATCTAGAGTTGGTTGTCCTAACACATCATCTAAAGTGTGTGAGAAAGGTTGTGTGGCTGGGATAGATCCTAAAGTAGGTTATTAATTGGAGTTGTCTAAAAGTGTGGGTTTGTTAAGGCTTAGAAGGGGATTTAAATTAAAATTTAAGTATTAATGAATTAAGAATTTTAATTGAATATATATTAGAAGTTAATTGATTGCTACCTTTGTTTCACACCGAGGCCGTGAAGTTTATTTCACCTTCCTTGGGGCTAAGCTAATAGCCTCGTAGGCCTGGGTTACCCAGTAGCAATCGGGGTTGATTAAGTTATTTAAATTGGTTGGAATTAAAGGAGTGGATTGATATTAAAGGGAGTTGATTACTGATTTTTAAAGTTTGATTAATTTAACTTTGCCATTAATTGATTCGTGGCGTTGTGCCACCAGGCTCGAGGAACCAGCCTCGTTAGGACACTTAGCCCCGCAGCCCGGAGTAGTCCAGCCGATAAACCAAATTAATGTAATTGAATTAGAGATTTTTAAAATGTTAAACAATTAAAAATTAATCTATTTTAAGATTTAACACCCCTTAGAATTCATTCGTGGCGTTGTGCCACCAGGCTCGAGGAACCAGCCTCCTTAGGACACTTAGCCCCGCAGCCCGGAGTAGTCCAGCCAATAAACTTCATCTTTAGGGTGGTTGTTGTGTTTTAAAGGATTTGTTAAATGTTTTAAGCATTAAACCAATATTTTCTGAGTTTTAGAATGATTTTGAGTTTTTTTATAAATTTTGAATATTTTAATCACTTAATTAAAGGGTTAAAAGTTGAATTTTTGATTAAGCTCAAATTCTAGAATGTTTGTATTTTATTAAAATACTAGACCTAATTATGAGTTGTTAGACATGTGGCACATTCAATTTGGAGTTTTCTATCAAAAGTTATGATTTTAGGAAGTTTGAGTATTTATTGAAATTATTAAATTGTTTCAATTAAGGGCCCTTTTAGTGATCTGATCCCAAATGAGTCCCAAACTTCTTGAAATCAACTCCAAAGATCAGAAATGATCTAAGGAGAGATCAGCAAGTGTTTAAAGATTTTTTGGGATTTTAAATAATTTTTAATTAATTAAAATTGGTTAAACATTGATTTTAATTAAAATTAAATTAAAGTGGATTTTAATGTCAAATTAAAGTGATTTCAATTTTCACTGATTAAGAGATAAATTTAAGTTAATTGGGGGTATTTTAGGGAATTTTAAGAATTAAATTAGAATTATTAAAATTTTATTAAGGCTAAAGGATTATTTCTAAGGGGGATTATTATGGTTCCTACTTGGGAAACCAAATGGACTCTAAATTTGATGAAATTTGGACCATAGGATCACCTGACTTTGAGGACTAAACTCACCAAATTTGAGATCAAATGGAGTACTCTAAGGTGGTTAACTAAACCACCTAAGGTGAACTCTAAGTCACCTTCAAACCACTATAGGGGTGTATCCTAAGCTTGGATTGGGGCAAAATCAGTGGCTCTACACTCCTTATCCTACACATCATCAGCACACAAAAAATCACACCCTAAATCCCATTGGATAGGTCTATACCCCATTTTTAATTTAAGGGTCAAACCATGACCCTTAAATTTGAAATTTGGGGAAAATGCCCTTGAACATCTTAAAAGGGGGAGATAAAATTTGGACATGTCAAAAACATGTTCAAATTCAATCTCCCAAAATTCCATGCCTAGTGGAGTTGTATTTAAAGAATAATCAAGGAAATTAATAAAATGCTCAAACTCAAATTAAACCTAGCACTGACCTAACCAGGGCATGGAACCATAGGGCTTTTGTAGGTCTCCCTGAGACCTTTTCAATGAGCCTAAGAACACCTAATTTGAACAAGTGTGCAGGGAGATATGAATTTCAAAAGTTCCCTTAAATTTCTAGAATTATTAATTCGGCCATTACACAGTCAGCGCTCGCTTTACACGCGCCGCGCGCTGATTGGCTGGACAATCATTGGCTCCAACTGTTAACAGTTAGATTAACCACAACCGTCGGATGGAGGATCGGACGGCTAGGATCAGATGCGCTCCGAAACAGCGGGATCTAATCCGAGCCGTTGATCGGGATCAACGGCTGAGATTTCGTCTTCAACCTCAGCTCTTATCCGAGGCCGTGAACCTTCTCCGGCGTGATCCGATTGATCCCGCCGGCGATCTTCGACGAAATTTCACAGGGAGGATCAGGAGGGTGGAAACCTTTAATCCAACGGTGGAAATCCGTTGGAGTGAAGGTTTCCTTCACACTTGACCGGACTACCTAGCTAGGGAACTCGGGATGAAGGAATTACCACAGAGAAAGTCTCAACGAATGAGCTTCTCTATCTGGAAGCTTCAGGGGACGAAGGCAAGCAGGTTTCCTTCAGAGACCGCAACTGGAGGATGGCCGAAGCTTTTCACCGGAGTTTGCTCGAAGTAATGAAAGGAGAGGTCTGGGAGCTCAAGGGGAGACGCTGGGAGATTGAGGGAACTCTGGGGAATCGTTTCGAAATGCTGGGATCGAACCTTGAGCTTTGGGGAGCACTAGCCTATTCAGCCTCCTCCCGCAAGCTCGGACGCCCAAGATTGAATCGGAGGAGCTCTCGGATTGATGCCAAGTGGAAAGGGGCACCGTTCCAGAGACCTCGTCAGCCTCAAGCCGGCGAGCCACAGCCATTGGAAGGCTTTCGGTCAGGATCGGCATGGGGGGACCACTGGAACTTGCTCTCCATTGGTTCCAACCGCCGCCGGCCACGGTCTGGGTCGGGTTGACCAGGGAAGGCTGATGGGGACACACTGGAGCTGGGAGTGGAGTCAAATTGGTCTGGGGAAGCCGGGATCGATCCGGTGGCTCGGTTTGGCTCAAACCTGCTTGGTTTGAGTCGAATTGAGCTCGATCCAGGTTAGGCCAGACCCTGGACTAGATATGGGAGGTAGGTCTGGGTCTGGTGCACCCAATGCAAGTGGCAATTGGGTCCAATTTGGCTTGTGTCAAAGGTTGGCTCGGGTTGATCCAAATCTGCTCGGTTCGGGTCGATTTGGGCTCAACCCAGGTCAGGCCAGACCCTGGGCTTGAGGTGGGAAGTGGGTCTGGGTCTGGTGCACCCAATGCAAGTGGCAATTGGGTCCAATTTGATCTGAGCTGGAAAATGGCTCGGGTCCAAGTGTTTTTGGCTACTTTGGGTTAGCCTAACTATTGACCCAAGCTAGCCCAAGGCATGGTCTGGTTGGAGGGGGTGTATTGGACCTAGGGCCACCTATGGGAGGTGTTGGCCAGGTTCAATTGGGCTTAGGTTGAGAGTTGGCTCAATCCCAAGTGCTTTTGGGCACTTTGGGTTAGCCTAACTCTTGACCCAAGTGAGCCCAAGGATTGGGCTGGTCAAGGAAGGTGTATTGGGTCAATGGGAACCCAATGGCACCTTGATTTGGATTCAATTTGATTAAGATCAAAAGATGGCTCAAGGGAGGCCTCTCTTGGGTCACTTGGGTCAAGCCATAAGGCTAACCCAAGTGAGCCCAAGGCTTGGATCACCAAGAGGGGTCTCTTGGGTACCCAAGGGTTCATCCCATACATTCAAAGGACTTGGAATGGACTAGATTCAAAAATTTGAAAGAGGAGGGTGTATGGGTCCATGGGTCAAACTTGGTTGACTTGGTCAACCAAGTTGACCCAAGGTCTGGGTTTGAGTTCAACAAGTTGGGTTTGATATTTGAAATTCATTGAAAGTGGTTTCAAAGAGTTTGGAATTGATTTGAATTGAAATAGCCATTTGAAATCCCATAAGGGTATTTTGGTCAATTTTGGCCCATTGGTCAATTATGGCCAAAAATGGTTCTGAAAAATGCTGTTTACTGCTCAGTGGGTTAAAATCAAGAGTCTGAACGTGATTGGAGACTTGGATAAGGGTTCCAAGGTCAAGATCTCAAAGGGGTTAGGTTCAGTGGCATAGGCTGTAAATATTTGAAGGTTTTACAGCCTTTGAATTTTAATTCAGATTCTGGGGTTAGAGATCTCAGAATGAGCTCAAAGTTGGAGGGTAACCTCTAGAGACATGTCTTATCACTTTGCAAGTGATAGACCCTGAATCAGAGACCATTTGGCTGGGTTTTGAAATGTTTGAAAATTCTTTGAAAAGGGTCTTTAGGACAGGGCCTTAAGACTTAGGATTTGAGTCTGGATTTCTGGATTCGGAATGAATTTCTGGTTTGAATGATTAATATTGAAATATCCAAATCATTTACAATCATGTTGTGATTGTTAATGGATGGATAAGGTCAAAGCTAGATTAAGGGTGGGATCAAAGTCTAGGTTGAAATTTGGATTCTCAAGTGGATTGAGTCAAAGTTGGATATGTTTGAAATTTGAATTAATTTGGATTTGAATTGAATGGAGTTCAGTTTGATTTGAGGTTTGAATTGATCAAGGGTAGGGATTGATTTGAGTCTGGATTGGTCCTAGAATCTAGAGAGATTCTAAGATCTAGGATTTAAGGGAATCCTAGGCTCTAGAGTAGGCTCTAAGGTCTAGCTCTAGGAAAGAACCCCAAGGTCTAGAGTAGATCCTAGGATCAAAAATTAATCTGGAGTTTGGAAGGGCTTTAGTGACCTCATACAAAAATGAGGTCAACAAATGGACCCCCAATGTGTGTGGTAGAAGGAAATTCTGCTGCACACATTGGCGTTGACCGAATAAGAGTAGGATCTTAAAGAGTTAAAGGAAGGGCATCACCCAACCTTAAGTCCATTGGAAACTAAAGAAAAGCTTACACCTATTCTGAAGAGAGGACTGGAGAAACCAAGGTAGGGAATACCTAGCCTTGGGTCTAAGGAAGGGCATCACCCAACCTTAGGCCTACAGGATGCTGATAGAAGACTTACTCCAAATAGGCAGATCAATTGGCAAACTAGGATGGTGCCACTAAGGGCGTACTCCACCACTAGCGAATGGTCATGTGGGGAGGAAACTTGCTCCACACAGAGGACCTCAACTGGCAAACTAGGATGGTGCCACGAAGGGCGTACTCCATCACTAGCGAAATGGTCATGTGGGGAGAAAACTTGCTCCACACAGAGGACCTCAACTGGCAAACTAGGATGGTGCCACGAAGGGCGTACTCCATCACTAGCGAAATGGTCATGTGGGGAGAAAACTTGCTCCACACAGAGGACCTCAACTGGCAAACTAGGATGGTGCCATGAAGGGCGTACTCCATCACTAGCGAAATGGTCATGTGGGGAGGAAACTTGCTCCACACAGAGGACCTCAACTGGCAAACTAGGATGGTGCCACGAAGGGCGTACTCCATCACTAGCAAAATGATCATGTGGGGAGGAAACTTGCTCCACACAGAGGACCTCAACTGGCAAACTAGGATGGTGCCACGAAGGGCGTACTCCATCACTAGCGAAATGGTCATGTAGGGAGGAAACTTGCTCCACACAGAGGACCTCAACTGGCAAACTAGGATGGTGCCACGAAGGGCGTACTTCATCACTAGCGAATGGTCATGTGGGGAGGAAACTTGCTCCACACAGAGGACCTCAACTGGCAAACTAGGATGGTGCCACGAAGGGCGTACTCCACCACTAGCGAATGGGAATCAGGATAGTGCCACGAAGGGCGTACTCCACCGCTAATCCCCGGGTCAAATGCTAGGGTGGTGCCACGGAGGGCTTACTCCAGCACTAGCGAGCCTAATCCTAAGGGAAGGAAGGACCTAACCTTGAGGAAAAGAGAATTGAAAATAATTGATTGATGATTTTTAAATTGATTTGATTTCTATGAATTTTAAGGGGTGAATTTGATGTTTAATTTGATCCTCATCATGCATGATACTTCTTAAAGAACCACCCAAATGAAATGAATCATCTGGTGGCATCTTCAAAATTAGTCAATTGTCATGAACCTCTCTTATAGATCATCTCTGGTGGACGATCCAGTCAACATTAATTCAAAACTTCCATTAATCTTATGGTGGACTAAAATTAGTCTCGAAAGGACTATTTCCAAGTCTCATACTTGGAAAGTCCTGAGGTGACACAATTTATAATGAGCTTGAATCATACGTGACTTATGTAATTTCAAATTTTATTGAGTTCAAAACAACTTTCTTCAAGGCCTTTAAGATCCTCCAATTGGAGTCAGACACTCTACTTAGTTGTGACTCAATTTTGAAAGTCAATTTTGTGCGATGTAAAACACACCTCTATTTGAGAACAACCTTGGACCCAACATAGAGTGTTATTTTACATAGTGGATCTTAAAAGAAACGATGCCTATGTTTAAAGATTCACATATATCACTTGAGAATGGGATTTGAATTCTTATCGAGAATAGAAGATTCATTCTTTCTATTGAAAATTTCCTCTTAATCATTTGGACCCTATCAAAATGACAAGTGGGAACAAATTCAAAAGTATAGTAAGAAGTAGAGTGATCCCAATTGACCCGAAAAGAGCCAAGGGTTTTGGATTTTGTTGACTTGGATCAAATTTCGTAGAAACTGAACTAAGTTCTCCCTTGTAGAAAGTTTGAATTAAAATTAATTTCAAAAGGATTTAAGTTGGATCAAGAAATTTAATCTTTTCAATTCTCTTGCATAGAATTTTCTATCTAATAAACTGTCCATGCATGATAATAAATCTAGATTCAAGACTTTTCAAAGTCAAACTATTAAATATGATCGGGCTCTTTGAGATTTAAGGATTTAAAAAGAAGGAAGCCTCTTTCATTTTTTTTATGATGTGCTTTGCACATCTTTTTATTTCTTTGGCGCACTTTGCGCTTCTTTTGATTTTGAATTTTTTTAATGCACTTTGTGCATCCTTTGAATTTTTTTTTTAACAAGAGGCTTCACTTTCTTTAAAACCTTAAAATAATTGCTCTCTCTTTTTTTTTTAATCCAGGATTATATCGCAAGTATAAGAGAAGGAAATTCATTCTCTTATCCAAGGAAGAATAATCCCCAAATTGGACCCAATCTTTTGATAAGAAAATATCAACTTGACTTTGAAAATCATTGAATAGATTTAGAACATGCAAGAGAAGCCTATAAGATGAAAAATCGCGAGAAGACTAAGAAGATTTTCATTTCTAAAACCAACTTAAGTTTGATACAAATTTTAATTCAAAAATCAAATCAACCCGCATAAGCGGTGGGAGAGAAGGCCTTTTAAAGATCTAGTGGAGTCAACCACAACTCTCTCCTATTTTTTGATTTAAAGTAGAGATCCATTTTAATTAAAAAAGATGGATCAACAATCTTGAAAATTTTGACCCAGTACACTTGAGAAATAATATGATTTCCTTCAAAATAGTAAGTCCAGGTGACAAGGCCCAATCAATGTAAATTATATTTCCGCAATCTCTTAAGAGGAAGAGATTATTGTGGGGTCTGCACTATCCCTAACTAATGATGCATCATCTCAATTTAAGGATCTATCGCGATAGGACCCATCTAGAAGTTAAATTCAAATGGTGTCACTATCTGATAAGATCTCATATCCATTATTATTTCCCTCCCTAATTACTAGTAACCTAGAAATTATGAGAGTGGCACCACGGGTGGTTTCTGCACATCCTCCTCTATAAAAGACGCAGTGGGGCACGTGTAGTAACGTGACCAAACTTCATCTAGTAGAGTGGATGGGTCATAACCTTCAACTAGGGGCCGGTGGTCTATTGCAGGTGATTGCTTGGTTCTTTCTTGATTGATTCTCTCTGTGTAGTAGTCAAGAAGGTGTATTAGAGATTGTGCTCTCATTTTCACAACCTCCCTCTTTTGAATAACAGGAGTAGGGTGGAAAACATTTCCACCATGGAGGGGGTAGGTGTAAGGAGCAACAAATTCTCGATTGGCCTCAAATTTAGCTTGTTTCAAGGCTTCTACCTCAGCAGCCCTTTTGGCCTTAGCAACCTTCTTTTTTACCCTTTTAAGGCATCTCTTCCACTTATTTTTGCTGGCAACAGTGGTGTTAGAACTTGATCCAATCTCATATTGAGGTGGTAGTCCTTCCATTGTTAATGGTTCTTGGTTCTTATCCTCCTAAGTAGAGGGCACAGTGGTCAAAGGGGCGACAACGACCTCCATCATAGAGATTGGGGAATCAACTCCTGACCCTAAAGTAATCTCGACTAGGGGGACATCCCTTTGTATTCCAGCAGAGAGATCAATCATTTCTTCTCCGTTGACTGATAACTTGAAGTTTTGAAATTCTATCCCAAACTGGATCAAGTTGCCAGAGGTAATTCCTTCTATTGTCAAGTTTCTATCCAGGGAGAAGATAAGTTTCCCAGCCATTTGAGTATTTAAGTATCCTGGAATTAAGGAAACGTGGTTTGAGTTAGTCAATTTTGAATTAAAATTTGAATTTTAAGCATGATTAATTTTCTCTAAATCTTGAACCTCAATATGTTGAGTTTTCACCCAATAAGAGAGTTTACAAAATTGATTGAGATTATTCAAGGAACCTGGCTTAACTTCTTTGCTCTACCAATTAACTTGGAGGCAAAATGTCAAAGCCCGGCTTAGACAAAGATTTCATCACTCACCTCTCTATTTGAAAGGTATTTTCTTTTAGATGTTGGCCACACTCACCCAAGAAAAAAAATGGGTAGAGGGACCAATGGAAGAAAGGTAGTTAAGACTACCGATGAAACAAAATTTTACCATTATTAAAGATGGAGAGAGAGATTTGTCCCACTGGGCGTGCCATTTTTTTGTTGGTGGAATTTTGGAAAACAGGTTTTAAAAAATATTAGTTTTCTTTGGGGATTTTAAGATTAAGGTTGAGTTCTAATTCTAAGGTCGAATCAACTCGTTAGAAAGAGTATAGCATCCCGAAAGACGAAAATAAACTTTCATAGCGGTGTTCAGACTTAGAATTATGTAAACTCATCTTGAATGTTATGATCGGGTTCTAAGGAGAACTTTATATGGCCCCGAGGGGACAAAGTATAGTTCAACTAAGTACCCAATTACAATATTCAAGAAACATGATCGCCGCATTCACATCCAAAGCCTTATCGAAGAAGGGTGTATCTCCCCAAAGGGAAATGAGACCATTCTACGATAATCCTTCTAATACAACTATGACGATCATTACTTAACTTTTCCCAAGGAAATTTAATAAAATTTTAGAAATTAATTTTTTAAAATCAGGTGTGTGTGGTTCCAAATCTCCTACGAGCGCAAGCCCTCGTAGTTAATTACATCGTAGGGAGACAAAAATCTCCTACGAAAACTTTCGATTAAAATGGTGGCAGAATTTTGTTAGAGTTTCTAGGAGTGATATCAAAGTATGAATAGAGTTATTGAAAAATCAAAAGGGAACAGATCAAAATTGAGCAGTTATTAACGGAGTTAAAGGATGAGAGGTAGGGGACACTTTGAGATTCCAGAACCATCCGGAAGTGTCCCAACTTAGTCTAAGTGTTGGGCTTTATGTTTTAGGATTGAAATGAAGCTTTAGTTAGAGTTAAGTATTTTATTAGAAATTTGGGACTATATTCCCGAAGTTTGGGGTCTTATAATCAAAGATCAGCCCCGGAACCTAAATCTATTTTGGACACTGGACCACAGTCGTCCGATCCTAACTAATGCAGTGCAAGATCTGGACTTACCCCGACCTGGATTGGGGAGCCAGCTAACCACCTAATCGATTTAAAAAAATGAGTCCGATCTTTTATGAAAGAGTGATACGGACGTTATATTTAAAGTTTTGGAGAGTTGGGGCCGACATCTAGAGATTCTCCTAATTGGCCCCCTTTGACTTATGTTGGGTGCTAAAATGCTAAGGACTATGAAATTAAAATTTGGACTCTTTTAATTTGTATCTAATGCAATGCATGCTGGTTGACAACTTCCAAATCAAGTATGCTTGAAATTTTAAAAATAGGCTTATAAAAATAATTTTTTAGAAGACTGGACTTCCCCAGGTCCGGCACCTCGTCCTCATAGGTCAGACTATTCGGACTCTACCCGCAGGCGGGGAAGGGTCTAAAATAAGGAAAGAATAAGTCCAGAAATATGCATGCGACCTCGGGGTCGATCCCTGGCTGATTCCCTAGATTCGTTATCTTTCTATGTTATTTAGACTCACTAAAATTTTAAACTTTTAAAATTATGAGTAGAAAACTTTCACACCCTCACGAGTTTCACGTATCCAGGCGAAAACAAAGAGCGGCATGCAATCGCAAAAAAAACTAATAAAAAACAAGTAATCCTAAAGGCAATCAAATCATCACATCAAATATAAATTAATTAATAAATGTCCATAGGCAGAATTGCCTTGCTTATTACAAACCAGAATATTACAGAAAGTAAAGTGGCCGGGCACCATTGACAACAACCCGGATTCTAAACCTAGTAATGACGCAAGTTATTTTGAGTGGGATACTCTCAATCTTCAAGTCTTCAAATCTTCAATCTCATTCTTCTTTGGACTCCTTTTCTTCGATCTTCTTGGAATCTTCGTAGTGGATTTCCCAAATGGACAAGAGGGCACTTCCCTGTAAGGGGGAAGGCCACTCTTTCCTCTTTGGGTAAGGAAGAGGTATGATCCAAATTCCTCTTTGGGTAAGGAAGAGGTATGATCCAAATTTGGATTTCCAAATGGAAAAGGAGTGTTCCCTAAAGGGGTATCCTTTCCTCTTTGGAATCCAAGCTTTGGATATATGTATCCCAACTCAAAATCAACTTTCACAACACTTGACACTTACACAAATTACATTGATATCAAAATAAAAATCTAGACTCACCTGCAGAGTTATACTAAACAATTAATATATAAAAAACAGTTATTCCCAAGCAGTTGTATATGAGCAGAGAAGAAAGTAAACACACTGGCCACGCTCTTTTTATGATTTGGGGGCTTTAGCAGCTGAAGCACCTGTGCAAAGAGTTTATAATATTTATGCATTTTTTGATTTCCCCCCATTTTATATTTCCCTGCATGAGCGTGGCCACCTGCAGAAAACTGTGTCAACATCCAGATCGTACCTAACCTAAGGGTAATCTAGTCACTAAACACATCAATCCATCCACAGAGTACAGAAAAAGTAAGCAGACACAGCAAAGCAATTTCATCCACAACATTCAGTGAAAACTACGAAAAATCCGGCGCACTGCAGTAAAGTAAACACCGGCCTAACCTAGATCTAGAGTTGGTTGTCCTAACACATCATCTAAAGTGTGTGAGAAAGGTCGTGTGGCTGGGATAGATCCTAAAGTAGGTTATTAATTGGAGTTGTCTAAAAGTGTGGGTTTGTTAAGGCTTAGAAGGGGATTTAAATTAAAATTTAAGTATTAATGAATTAAGAATTTTAATTGAATATATATTAGAAGTTAATTGATTGCTACCTTTGTTTCACACCGAGGCTGTGAAGTTTATTTCACCTTCCTTGGGGCTAAGCTAATAGCCTCGTAGGCCTGGGTTACCTAGTAGCAATCGGGGTTGATTAAGTTATTTAAATTGGTTGGAATTAAAGGAGTGGATTGATATTAAAGGGATTTGATTACTGATTTTTAAAGTTTGATTAATTTAAGTTTGACATTAATTGATTCGTGGCGTTGTGCCACCAGGCTCGAGGAACCAGCCTCCTTAGAACACTTAGCCCCGCAGCCCGGAGTAGTCCAGCCGATAAACCAAATTAATGTAATTGAATTAGAGATTTTTAAAATGTTAAAAAATTAAAAATTAATCTATTTTAAGATTTAACACCCCTTAGAATTCATTCGTGGCGTTGTGCCACCAGGCTCGAGGAACCAGCCTCCTTAGGACACTTAGCCCCGCAGCCCGGAGTAGTCCAGCCAATAAACTTCATCTTTAGGGTGTTTGTTGTGTTTTAAAGGATTTGTTAAATGTTTTAAGCATTAAACCAATATTTTCTGAGTTTTAGAATGATTTTGAGTTTTTTTATAAATTTTGAATATTTTAATCACTTAATTAAAGGGTTAAAAGTTGAATTTTTGATTAAGCTCAAATTCTAGAATGTTTGTATTTTATTAAAATACTAGACCTAATTATGAGTTGTTAGACATGTGGCACATTCAATTTGGAGTTTTCTATCAAAAGTTATGATTTTAGGAAGTTTGAGTATTTATTGAAATTATTAAATTGTTTCAATTAAGGGCCCTTTTAGTGATCTGATCCCAAATGAGTCCCAAACTTCTTGAAATCAACTCCAAAGATCAGAAATGATCTAAGGAGAGATCAGCAAGTGTTTAAAGATTTTTTGGGATTTTAAATAATTTTTAATTAATTAAAATTGGTTAAACATTGATTTTAATTAAAATTAAATTAAAGTGGATTTTAATGTCAAATTAAAGTGATTTCAATTTTCACTGATTAAGAGATTAATTTAAGTTAATTGGGGGTATTTTAGGGAATTTTAAGAATTAAATTAGAATTATTAAAATTTTATTAAGGCTAAAGGATTATTTCTAAGGGGGATTATTATGGTTCCTACTTGGGAAATCAAATGGACTCTAAATTTGATGAAATTTGGACCATAGGATCACCTGACTCTGAGGACTAAACTCACCAAATTTGAGCTCAAATGGAGTACTCTAAGGTGGTTAACTAAACCACCTAAGGTGAACTCTAAGTCACCTTCAAACCACTATAGGGGTGTATCCTAAGCTTGGATTGTGGCAAAATCAGTGGCTCTACACTCCTTATCCTACACATCATCAGCACACAAAAAATCACACCCTAAATCCCATTGGATAGGTCTATACCCCATTTTGAATTTAAGGGTCAAACCATGACCCTTAAATTTGAAATTTGGGAAAAATGCCCTTGAACATCTTAAAAGGGGGAGATAAAATTTGGACATGTCAAAAACATGTTCAAATTCAATCTCCCAAAATTCCATGCCTGGTGGAGTTGTATTTAAAGAATAATCAAGGAAATTAATAAAATGCTCAAACTCAAATTAAACCTAGCACTGACCTAACCAGGGCATGGAACCATAAGGCTTTTGTAGGTCTCCCTGAGATATTTCCAATGAGCCTAAGAACACCTAATTTGAACAAGTGTGCAGGGAGATATGAATTTCCAAAGTTCCCTTTAATTTCTGGAATTATTAATTCGGCCATTACACAGTCAGCTCTCGCTTTACACGCACCGCGCGCTGATTGGCTGGGCAATCATTGGCGCCAACTGTTAACGGTCGGATTAACCACAGCCGTCGGATGGCGGATCGGACGGCTGGGATCAGATGCGCTCTGAAATAGCGGGATCTAATCCGAGCCGTTGATCGGGATCAACGGCTGAGATTTCGTCTTCAACCTTCGCACTTATCCGAGGTCGTGAACCTTCTCTGGTGTGATCCGATTGATCCCGCCAGCGAACTTCGACGAAATTTCACAGGGAGGATCAGGGGGGTTGAAACCTTCAATCCAACGGTGGAAATCTGTTGGAGTGAAGGTTTCCTTCACACTTGACCGGACTACCTAGCTAGGGAGCTCGGGATGAAGGAATTACCGCAGAGAAAGTCTCAACGAATGAGCTTCTCTATCTGGAAGCTTCAGGAGACGAAGGCGAGAAGGTTTCCTTCAGAGACCGCGACTGGAGGATGGCCGGAGGTAGGACTTTGAGCGGGACGCCGAAGCCTTTCACCGGAGTTCGCTCGAAGTAATGAAAGGAGAGGTCTGGGAGCTCAAGGGGAGACGCTGGGAGATTGAGGGAACTCTGGGGAATCGTTTTGAAATGCTGGGATCGAACCTTGAGCTCTGGGGAGCACCAGCCTATTCAGCCTCCTCCCGCGAGCTCGGACGCCCAGGATTGAATCGGAGGAGCTCTCGGATTGATGCCAAGTGGAAAGGGGCACCGTTCCAGAGAGCTCGTGAGCCTCAAGCCGGCGAGCCACAGCCATTGGAAGGCTTTCGGTAAGGATCAGCCTGGGGGGACCACCGGAACTTGCTCTCCATTGGTTCCGACCGCCGCCGGCCACGGTCTGGGTCGGGTTGACCAGGGAAGGCCGATGGGGACACACTAGAGCTGGGAGTGGAGTCAAATTGGTCTGGGGAAGCCGGGATCGATCCGGTGGCTCGGTTTGGCTCAAACCTGCTTGGTTTGAGTCGAATTGAGCTCGATCCAGGTCAGGCCAGACCCTGGACTAGATATGGGAGGTAGGTCTGGGTCTGGTGCGCCCAATGCAAGTGGCAATTGGGTCCAATTTGGCTTGTGTCAAAGGTTGGCTCGGGTTGATCCAAATCTGCTCGGTTCGGGTTGATTTGGGCTCAACCCAGGTCAGGCCAGACCCTGGGATTGAGGTGGGAAGTGGGTCTAGGTCTGGTGCACCCAATGCAAGTGGTAATTGGGTCCAATTTGATCTGAGCTGGAAAATGGCTCGGGTCCAAGTGTTTTTGGCTACTTTGGGTTAGCCTAACTATTGACCCAAGCTAGCCCAAGGCATGGGCTGGCTGGAGGGGGTGTATTGGACCTAGGGCCACCTATGGGAGGTGTTGGCCAGGTTCAATTGGGCTTAGGTTAAGAGTTGGCTCAATCCCAAGTGTTTTTGGGCACTTTGGGTTAGCCTAACTCTTGACCCAAGTGAGCCCAAGGATTGGGCTGGTCAAGGAAGGTGTATTGGGTCAATGGGAACCCAATGACACCTTGATTTGGATTCAATTTGATTAAGATCAAAAGATGGCTCAAGGGAGGCCTCTCTTGGGTCACTTGGGTCAAGCCATAAGGCTAACCCAAGTGAGCCCAAGGCTTGGGTCACCAAGAGGGGTCTCTTGGGTACCCAAGGGTTCATCCCATACATTCAAAGGACTTGGAATGGACTAGATTCAAAAATTTGAAAGAGGAGGGTGTATGGGTCCATGGGTCAAACTTGGTTGACTTGGTCAACCAAGTTGACCCAAGGTCTGGGTTTGAGTTCAACAAGTTGGGTTTGATATTTGAAATTCATTGAAAGTGGTTTCAAAGAGTTTGGAATTGATTTGAATTGAAATAGCCATTTGAATCCCATAAGGGTATTTTGGTCAATTTTGGCCCATTGGTCAATTATGGCCAAAAATGGTTCTAAAAAATGCAGTTTACTGCTCAGTGGGTTAAAATCAAGAGTCTGAACGTGATTGGAGACTTGGATAAGGGTTCCAAGGTCAAGATCTCAAAGGGGTTAGGTTCAGTGGCATAGGCTGTAAATATTTGAAGGTTTTACAGCCTTTGAATTTTAATTCAGATTCTGGGGTTAGAGATCTCAGAATGAGCTCAAAGTTGGAGGGTAACCTCTAGAGACATGTCTTATCACTTTGCAAGTGATAGACCCTGAATCAGAGACCATTTGGCTGGGTTTTGAAATGTTTGAAAATTCTTTGAAAAGGGTCTTTAGGACAGGGCCTTAAGACTTAGGATTTGAGTCTGGATTTCTGGATTCGGAATGAATTTCAGGTTTGAATGATTAATATTGAAATATCCAAATCATTTACAATCATGTTGTGATTGTTAATGGATGGATAAGGTCAAAGCTAGATTAAGGGTGGGATCAAAGTCTAGGTTGAAATTTGGATTCTCAAGTGGATTGAGTCAAAGTTGGATATGTTTGAAATTTGAATTAATTTGGATTTGAATTGAATGGAGTTCAGATTGATTTGAGGTTTGAATTGATCAAGGGTAGGGATTGATTTGAGTCTGGATTGGTCTTAGAATCTAGAGAGATTCTAAGATCTAGGATTTAAGGGAATCCTTGGCTCTAGAGTAGGCTCTAAGGTCTAGCTCTAGGAAAGAACCCCAAGGTCTAGAGTAGATCCTAGGATCTAAAATTAATCTGGAGTTTGGAAGGGCTTTAGTGACCTCATACAAAAATGAGGTCAACATCTTCATGCAAACTAAGGGAGATTGAACGAGAGAGAGTGAGAGAGTGTTTGAAGGAGGATTCTTACTACTAGAGCGTGAAGGGTTCACTTAGTACTCAAAGGTAAGAATCTCCAATTGTGATTTGTAATTACTTCGCTCTTTTTAGTCGTCCTTCTAGATTTCTCGTGTGAAGATCTTTCAAGAAGATCCAGTTCTCTGCCGACAATCATGGAGAGTGTGAACAGCGGAAGGTTCTCTTCTTACACTTGAAGAATGTGAAAGGATGGGAGATTCTCTGCCTATACTTGGAAAGTGTGAAAGGACGGAATGTTCTTTGCCTACACTTGGAGAGTGTGAAAGGATGGAAGGTTCTCTGCCTACACTTGAAGAGTGTGAAAGGATGGAAGGTTCTCTGCCTAAACTTAGAGAGTGTGAAAGGACGAAAGGTTCTCTGCCTACACTTGGAAAGTTTGAAAGGACGAAGGGTTCTCTTCCAACACTTGGAGAGTGTAAAAGGACGAATGTTCTCTACCGCACCAGCTAGTGGTGGAAGTGAGTTTTTGTGAAGGCTTCTCCGCCTTAGTGTGGGGGCAAAAGGAGAGTCATTAGTGGTATTAGTGCAATACTCGGAGGGTGCCTCCGGGGAGTGGGAGTAGGTCGTGTTTGACCGAACCACTATAAATCTTATATCTTTTTATTTTCCGTTGCTCTTTTTTACTTTACTGCTTCTCCTGATCTGTGGTTGAAAAATCTTTTTCAAAAATTTATTAAAGTTTTTATCAGTTTAAAAATTAAAGAGAAAAATTTTTAAAATTACCAATTCACCCCCTCTCGTTTAGTAGCTGGGATATAAGCTTAGGTCTAAAAACCTAATTCCTATTGAACAAGTTTCAACAAGCGGTATGAGAGCTTTGTTTCAAAATCATAAGATAAGACTACTTTTTGATTAATGTCCATGGCTATATTTGGAAACCGAAATACACCTGAGGGTTACTCTATAACTAGACCTTCATTATTCGATAATATTCCTTTTGATTTTTGAAAAACACATATATCTACATTTTTACAGTCACTTGATTACCGAATATGGATCTTAGTTCATGAAGGGTATACAAAACCAACTAGACTAGTTCACGGAGTTAGAGTTGAAACGCCTTTTGTGGACTAGATAGTAAAAGAACGTGACTTAGCATAACTTAATGCCAAATGCTTGAATAGATTCTTTTGTGCTCTTAAATCTGAATATTACATACAAGTTTTCACTTGCGAAAGTGGAAAGGACATATGGGATAGACTTTGTATAACTTATGAGGGGACTAATGAAGTTAAATAATATAGACTTAATATCTTATTGCATGATTATGAATTATTTCGCATGAAACCAAATGAATCCATTTCTGATATGTACACAAGATTCACACAAATAGTCACCTCTTTATATGCATTGGGTAGGGAACTAACAAATACTGAAATGGTTAATAAGATACTTCGTTGTTTGTCTACTACTTATGATGCTAAAATAACTACAATTATTGAGTCTAAAGATCTAAACATTTACTCTATTGATAATCTTCTTGGAACGCTAATTGCTTACGAACAAGGAGTTAGCCAAAGAAAGATTGATGCAGGTGAACCACGAAGGAAGAAGAACGTAGCACTGAAAGTGGAGGAGTCAGAGAGTGAACTCTCATAACCTGAGGATAAAGACGACATCACACTAATGACTAGACAATTCAGAAGTTTTCTGAAGAGGAAGCAAAAGAGACGCCAGTAATGGAATCTAGATAAATTTAATAGAAATATAAAGGTTTTAAATGAAGTTATTTGTTATGAGTGCAAGAAACTTAGACATATTAAGTCAGATTGCCTAAAACTCAAAGCCACTCCTAGCAAGGAGAAGGTAGAGGAGAAACTAATTGTGAATAGGGCAAGAAGAAATTCCAAAGAGTTTTCTGGGTGGACTCAGCTTCAGACTCATTAGAGACTAGAAAGGAAGAGGAAGACACTAATCTATGTTTAATGGATAATAATCTTGATCAGTCAGATCAAGAAGAGGTATGTGACTTGACTTACAATAAACTTTTTTAAATTTTTGAACACATACATGATGCATATAGAAAGTTAAAGAAAATGCATACTAATCTGAATTTAGAATTTCAAAAATTACAAAAAGAATAAGAAATCCTTAGAAAAGATCATGCTTTAATTGATAACAACCACATGAAATTGCTTGATGAGTTTGATGAATTGAATAAGAATCATGAAAGTTTAAAATCATCCTATGCATAACTTGAAAAAGAATTTAAAAATTTTAAGGATGAATCTGAGAGCAAAATCTATAGGATAAATTATATGAATTGTATATTGGAAGAAGTGAATTTATTTAATAAATTAATGATAAATGCTCTTGATAAAAATAGGATACACCCAAAACTTGAAGATTTTACGAATCCTATTTTGTATTCTAAATTTATGTAATCCATAAATAAACAGAGAAATTTTAGAAGGTTAAGAAACCCCTTTCTAGGAGTCAAATATCATAATTATGGATTAATTGGACATATAGCTCACACCTGTACATTGAAGAAGAAAACTCATATGGTGTGAAAAACTAAGATGCATAAACCTAGACATATCATACATGCATCTGATTATAAATTGCCAAAAGGAGAACCCAAACTTGTTTGGATTCCCAGGTCTAACGTTTGATAATTTTACAGGAACACTCTCACACAAGAACTCATGAGAGTATATGGTACATGGACAGTAGATGCTCAAAATATATGACTGGAGATACTACACAATTCATATCGCTGGAAGCAAGGAGTGGAGGCAAAGTTACACTTGGAGATAACACTAAAAGGAAAGTGGATGGGTAAGGTATGATTGGAAATCTTAAAAACTTTTTTTATAGAAAATATATTATTGGTAGAAGGCTTAAAACATAATTTGTTAAGTATTAGCCAGTTATGTGATAAAGGATACTATATAAAAGTTTTCCCTGCTAGCTGCATATTAAGTCTAAATGGAAATGACATTTTGAATGGTATTAGGATAAACAATGTGTATATGCTAGACTTGAATTGTATTAAAACTCCTATTGTTTTTTGTTTAAAAACTATATCTGATGAGTCATGGCTTTAGTATAGGAGACTTTATCATTCTAACATTAAAAATCTTAGGAGGATTACCCAAAAGAACCTAGTGAGAGGTATACCAAAACTAAACTTTACTAAGGATCACCTTTGTGATACATGTCAATTAAGAAAATAGGTGAAATCCTCTTTTTAGTTCAGTAAGGATCTTAAAACTAGTAAACCATTGGAGATTTTGCATATGGATCTTTTTGGACCAGTTAGAACTGTAAGTCTAGGAGGGAAGGTATATGGATTTATGATTGTGGATGATTATTTTATATTTACATGGGTTAGATTTATATATCATTAAAGTGAATCATTTGAGAAATTTAGAGATATTTCGAAATGGATTTAAAGGAAATTAGGTAGTAAAATTTTAACAATTCAAAGTGATCATGGATGAGAATTTGAAAATAAAAAATTATAGGATTTTTGTAAGGAGAAAGGAATTGATCATAATTTTTCTACACCTAGAACCCCTCAGCAGAATGGGGTAATCGAAAGAAAAAATAAAACATTAATAGCAGCTTCCCAAGCCTTGTTGGCAGAATATTCACTTCCTAAATATTTTTGGACTGAGGCGGTTAGCACTGTATGTTATGTTCTGAATAGAGTGAATGTTAGATCAAAATTAAATAAAACACCCTATCAGTTGCTAAAATGAAGAACACCTAATTTGTCACATTTGCATGTTTTTGGATGTAACGTGTTTATTCATAACAATGGAAAATCTGCCTTAGAAAAATTTGATCCAAAATCAGATGAAAGAATTTTTATAGGATACTCAAGTGTTGGAAAATCTTATAGAGTATTCAATAAAAGAACTTTGGTAGTTGAGGAGACCACACATGTTATATTTGATGAATATGAAATTTTGGAAGAGCCAAATATTGAAGAAGATGAGATAGAGATTAACTCCCAAAAGATTGATAAAATCAAATTTGGAAGAAAATTTAGAGGTAGAAAACCCAATGCCTAGAGATTTGAGATTTTCTAAAAACCACCCGAAGGTATTGATTATAGGTGAACCTAGTGAGGGTGTTAGGACTAGGCGTGGACTAAACAAAAAAGTCAATCATTCAGCCTTTATTTCAACTATAGAACCCACAAATATTGATCAAGCACTTCCGGATGAATTTTAGATTTTGGCTATACAAGAAGAGTTAAATCAATTTATAAGAAATAAAGTTTGGAAATTAACTGTAAGGCCAAAGGATCAAAGTGTAGTTGGAACTAAGTGGGTATTCAAAAATAAAATGAATGACTCAGGAGTAGTCATTAGAAATAAGGCAAAATTAGTAGGTATGGGGTATAATCAGATTGAAGGGATTGATTTTGAGGAAAACATTTCCCCTGTAGCTAGACTTGAAGCAATTAGGGTTTTGTTAGCCTTTGCCCGTTTTAGATGATTTAAATTATATCAAATAGATATAAAGAGTGCCTTTTTAAATGGGGTAATTCAAAAGAATATTTTTGTAGAAAAACCTCTAGGGTTTGAAAATTCTAAATACCCAAATCATAGTTTCAAATTGTAAAAGGCATTATATGGAATGAAATAGGCACCTAGGGTTTGGTATGAGAGATTGAGCACCTTCCTACCTGAAAGATCTTTTAAAAAAGGAAGTATGGACATAACTCTCTTTTAAAGAAATTTGAAGAGGATGTACTCATTATACAAATTTATGTTGATGACATCATATTTAGATCTTCAAATATAAATTTTTGTGATGATTTTTCTAAAACAATGAGTAGTGAATTTGAGATGAGTCCAATGAGAGATTTAAGTTACTTTCTAGGCTTTAGCATTAAGCAAATTAAGGATGATATATTTCTTAGTCAGTCAAAATATGTTAAGGACATCCTCAAAAAGTATTTAATGGATATTACTAAACCTGTTAGTACACCCATGAGTTCCTCTGTTCAGTTGGATAAGGACCCTAAAGGAAAATCTATTGATCAAAAAAAATTTAAAAGGATAATTAGATCTTTACTTTACTTGACAGCTATAAAAAAGATTTAAAGATATCTGTTTGGAACTCATAACTTAGAAATTTGGTATCCTAAGTTTATCTCTTCATTTGAAATAATTGGTTATTCAGATTCTGACTTTGCAGGTTGTAGGGTTGATAGAAAGAGCATTTCTAGAACATGTCAGTTTATTAGAAATTTTTTAGTCTCTTGGTCCAGTAGAAAATAAAATTCAATAGCCCTATCTACTGCTGAAGCTGAATATATATCATTAGAAAGTTGTGTGGCACAAGTACTTTGGTTTAAACAACAATTGATTGATTTAGGATTAACTATATGCACTATTCCCATTTATTGTGATAACACTAATGCTATTTGCATTTCTAAAAATTCTATTCAATATTTAAGAACCAAACATATAGACATCATGCATCATTTCATAAGGGATCATGTATCCAAAAGAGAAATTAAACTCATTCATGTTACAACAGAAAATCAACTTGCAAACATTTTTACAAAACCACTAGCCTTTGATACTTTAAGTACATTAAGAACAAGGCTTCATGTGATTGATTTGAATGATTAATTAAAGTGATTTAATGCATAATGTATTATCTTCTATAAATGATATCAATAAAAGTTATCTTATCTTATTTTACTATTTTTTTATTTCATTACAAAAATGTGTGTTAGCATATATAAACATCCTTCAAATTTTTGATCTTAAAAAAATGCTATATCTTGAATTGCAACATAAAATTGATTTCATTAAAAAAATCTAATTTTTCAAGAATTTAAGTTGTGATTATAACTTGATCTAGTTAAGAATGTCAATCACATGTCTCTTGTTAGATTAACAAAATTTTAATACTATTATTGCAATTATGATATTTTCTTATTTTTATATTTTTCTTATCAATATAAATATTGCTTTACTTAGAAAAAATTAAAATTTTTTATTATTGATTTTTGAAAAATTAAGATTACTCATGAAAATGTATAAATATACAAAAATCAAAAGAATGCACAATGGTTCGCAATTTGAAAAAGATGCACAAAATAAGCCCACAAGTAAAAAAATGCACAAAAATGTGCCAAAAATATTGAAAAAGATGCGCAAAGCGCCACATTTGGTAGTTGATTCTTTCCTCAATCTTTCAATCTTTTAATTCAAATTGATATTTTGTACAATTTTATTTAGTATTAAAATTTGAAATATATAAATTTTACATTCATCTACTTTGCAATGATTTTGTTTATCTCACTATCTAAATTGATTCATGTATTTTGATATTTTTTCCATGTCTATGTTATATCTCTTCTTAAATCATATGAATCCTTCTATTTCTCTAATAATCGTTAATTGTATTTGCAAATATATCACAATCTCTTTCACTGATCAATTATCAAAGGATTATCATATGACTTCTTAAATTTCTATTTTAGTTCTTTTTCTTCTTCTCTTTTTGTTGTTGTCAAAAAGGGGGAGTATTATTATTCGTATTGTTTGTATTTTATTCATATCATATCTGTTCGTATTTATTCATATTATTTCATATTATTCGTATTTTGTTCGTATCGTATATGTTCGTATTTAAAAAAGAAAAAGAAAAAAGAGAATGTCGTGCAATGCCTCCTTATTCTCACATGTTTATCAATTCAGGGGGAGTTTAGGAGATACTTAAAATTTGAAAATTATTATACAAACAATAATTATTTTGCCCTCATCAAAAAGGGGGACATTGTTAAGCAAGTTGCTACTTAGATTTTGCATGTTTTACATTCTTTCAACTTGTATAGTTTTGATGATTCCAAATATTATTGTTCTAATTATTATTTTCTCCTAACACTTTTTAGAAGAATTATTTTTCCTCTTGTATGGACTAACATTTCAGGATAATCAAACTCAAGACTAATGAAAACTTCAAATCAAATTCAAGATAAAGATAGCTTGTAATTTGAAGTCTGTGTTTTTTACTTTATTGAGTCTGAGAGAGTGTGATTGTAATTGAGCAACTTAACACACACACACACACACACTGGAGGAGATCTTTAAAAATAATAAGAAAAAATTTTATATTGATCGTACGGGACGATCAGGTCAGTTATACCCCTTGGAGAGCAATGGAACAAACAGGAAGTGAGAAAAATTTCTAAGTTCTGATTGTCCAGATGATTTTCCCAATTCGTCCCTAGACGATGCCCTCTGGATTCTCACTTTAAACTATTAGTCCAGATGAAGTGTACCATTTGTCCCAGGGCAATGTCCTTTGATTTCTCACTTTATATTGATTGTCCATACGAAGTGTACCATTCGTCCTAGGACGATGTCCTCTGGACCCATGACTTGAGAAGATCGTCCAGACGATTCACCCTGTTCGTCCCAGGACAATTACCTCTAGACCCATGACTTGAACATATCATCCAGATGATTCACCTTGTTTGTCCTAAGACGATGTCCTCTGGACACATAACTTGAACTAATCGTCTAGACGAACTCCTATATTCGTCCCAGGATGAAGTCCTCTGTTCCTTGAAAATTTGTACCATCCCGCAGTTTTGTCCAAATGAACCCTTGATATAACTATTTCTATCAGATGAACTTAGTTCGTACAAGATGATGATCAGGTACGAAGTCATTTTGTACCAATGTATATTGGGTTCGTACGCAACAGTTTTTTGCACTATTCGTACGGACGAAATCACGATCGTACGGGACGATCAAGTGCGTACATAATTGAAAATTTGAAGTTTTTGGACGGTTTTTTGTGTCTTTCCCATATAAGGTCCACCTAAAACTATCTTGTAATCTTTTTGCTCACTTTTCTTCATGCAAACTAAAGGGAGATTGAAGGAGAGAGTGTGAGAGAGTGTTTGAAGGAGGATTCTTACTACTGGAGCGTGAAGGGTTCACTTAGTACTCAAAAGTAAGAATCTCCAATTGTGATTTATGATTTCGTCACTCTTTTCTCTCGTCCTTCTAGATTTTTCATGTGAAGATCTTTCAAGAAGATCCGGTTCTCTGCCTACACTCGTGGATAGTGTGAACAACGAAAGGTTCTCTGCCTACACTTAGAGAGTATGAAAGGACGGGTGGTTCACTGCCTACACTTGGAGAGTATGAAAGGACGAAAGGTTCTCTGCCTACACTTGGAGACTGTTAAAGGATGGGAGATTCTCTTCCTACACTTGGACAGTGTGAAAGGACAGAAGGTTCTCTACCTAAACTTGGAGAGTGTGAAATGATGAAAGGTTCTCTGCCTACACTTGGAGAGTGTGAAAGAATGAAGGGTTCTCTGCCAACTCTTGGATAATGTAAAAAGTTGATGGTTCTCTACCGCACTTGGTAGTGGTGGAAAAGTGTTTTTGTGAAGGCTTCTCCGCCTTGCTGTGGGGACAAAAGGAGAGTCACTAGTGATATTAGTGCAATACTTGGTGGGTGCCTCCAGGGAGTGGATGTAGGTCGTGTTTGACCGAACCATTATAAATCTCGTGTCTTTTTATTTTTCGCTGCTCTTTTTTACTTTACTTCTTCTGTTGATCTGTGGTTGAAAAATCTTTTTCAAAAATTCATTAAAGTTTTTATCGGTTGAAAAATTAAAGAGGAAAAATTTTTAAATTACTAATTGAACCTCCCCTCCCCCCTCTTGGTTTGTCGCTGGGATATAAGCTTAGGTCTAACAACCTAATTCATATTAAACAAGTTTCAACAATAATGACATGACCCACTATACAATTGACTAAGGCATCAATCCTCGAGAGAGGGTGATTATTCTTGTGACTTGCCAAGTTTAGGTTAGTTAAATATATACACATTCTTCATTTTCATGTTGAATTTTTAATCATCACCATATTGGAGATCCAATCTTGATATTATACTTCACTGATGAAATGATGGATAAGTAGCTTTCCTACTTCCTCTTGAATAGGTTTGGCAAGTCAGGCGATAGTTTTTATTCTGCCTAACAAGAATAATAGCCTTTTGAATGTTAAGTCGATGACATGCAACTTCTTCAAAGATACTTAGCATTTCTATGACTATCCATGCAAACACTTTGAGGTTTTCATAGAGAGCTTGATTAGCTTTTCTTAATTCTCTTTGTTGAAAGAGGTGCTAATCCTAAAGGATCCTCCTTATTATTCTCAAATTATAAGTACTTCCTTAATAGCCTCAATTGCTTCAAGGTTTGGGCCTTATTTTGTGCTACTTTTAAAGTTTCTTTGAAAGTGTCAGCTAGACATATTATTCAAAGGTAGTAAGTGTACAATTGGGTTAGGTCACCTCATATGGTGATTTCATTTCTTTTAGTAGGGAACTTGACAATGGCGTGGTATGTGGATAGCACAATATGGAAAGTATTCAATAGCTGTCTTCCGAATATGGAATTATAAGTGGATGGAGCATTGATTTTGATGAACTCTCCCATGGTGGTGTATTAATGATCTCCCTTTCCTTAAGTGACTGGTAGGCAATTATGCTTTCATTCCCCCTATTTTCCCCTGAGAATCCATAGTGTGGCCTCATATTATGAACAATACAAGAAGTGAGCATGCCTATTTTGTTAAAGATGACTTCTAAGATAATGTTTATTGAACTCTCTATATCTAACAAGATATTGTTGATCTAATAGTTAGTGATTAGGGTGATGATGATGATGGCTTCATTAGGAGGGTTACCATTGGTGGGATTATATCTATTACAACAACATCAAGCCTTTATCCCACTACGTGGGGTCAGCTACATGAATCCTTTTTCTCCATTGTATCCTATTAAAAGTCAAATTCTTGTTTAAATCTAATAAAGAAAGGTCATTCCTAATATTTTCTAACCAAGTCTTTTTAGGTCTACCCCTACCTTTCTTAACATAAGTCAAATCTAATACCTCTACTCTCCTAACCGGGTCATCGGAAGGCCGCCGTTTTATGTGACCAAACCATCTAAGGCGACTCTCTCTAATCTTATCTTCTACTGGAGCTACTCCAACCTTTTCACGTATATGCTCATTTTGTATCCTATCTCTAAGGGTAAAGCCACTAATCCACCTGAGCATCCTCATCTCTGCCACACTTAACTTAGTATTATACTTCTCTTTTAATGGCCAACATTCGACACCATAAAGCATTGCAGGCCTCACTACCATCTTATAGAATTTTCCCTTAAGATTGAAGGGTACATTTCTATCACATAATAAGCCCGATGCATTCCTCCACTTCAACCATCCAACTTGAATTCTGCTGATAATATCCCCATCTATTTCACCATCACTCTGAACAATAGATCCAAGATATCTAAAATGTGTACTCTTATTAATGACTTGATGGCCCAAAGTCACAATCCCCTCACTAGGTCTATTACTACTAAAATTACACTCCATATATTCCGTTTTAGATCTACTCAAACGAAAACCTTTAGACTCTAAGGTTGACCTCCATAATTCAAGTTTACCTTCAACTCCCTCTCTAGTCTTATCAACAAGAAGAATATCATCAGCAAAAAGTATACACCAAGGTACATCCTCTTACAAATGTCTAGTGAGAACATCCATGACTAAAGCAAAAAGATATGGGCTTAAGGCTGATCCTTGATCTAACCCAACCGAAATAGGGAAATACTTGGTCAATCCACCTTGTGTTTGAACACAAGTAATAGCTCCTGCATACATATCTTTAATGATTTGAATATAAGCATTATTGACTCCTTTCTTTTCAAGAACTCTCCATAGCACTTCTCTTGGAACTTTATCATATGCTTTTTCTAAATCAATAAATATCATATGTAGATCCTCCTTATTTTCTCTATATTTCTCCATCAAACCTCTTAATAAATGTATGGCTTCCATAGTTTACCTACCCGGCATGAATCCAAATTGATTATGAGAAACATTAGTATCATGCCGCAACCTATTCTCCATAACTCGCTCACAAAGTTTTATAGTATGACACATTAACTTAATACCTCTATAATTCGCACAATCTTGTGCATCACCTTTATTCTTAAAAATAGGAATTAACACGCTCATTCTCCACTCATCTGGCATCTTTTTAGTCTTCAAAATAGTATTAAAAAGTTTATTAAGCCATGAAATTCCTTCATCTCCTAAGCATTTCCACACCTCTATTGGAATATCATCAGGTCCAACAGCTTTTCCACCCTTCATTTTCTTTAAAGCCTCACTAACTTCAGTTTTATTAATACGCCGATAAAAATAGAAATCTTTATTTTCATTTAGGGTGCTAAGGTCATTATAGTCAATCTTATATTCACAATCTTCATTAAAAAGTTTAGCAAAAAATCTCATCCATCTTTGTTGAATATCATCTTCTAAGAAAAATATTTTTTGATCTTCATTTTTAATACACTTCACTTGAACTAAATCCTTACTACTCCTATCTCTTTGTTTGGCTAACTAATACATATATCTTTCTCCCTCTTTAGTATCTAATCTATTATATAAATCACTAAAAGATAATGTCTTTGCATCGCATATTGCTTTCTTAGCATCCTTACGAGCCACTTTAGAAATATGAAGTAGTGTTAATTTTAGTGATTCATGATTTGTTTGAAGGTGGTGTAGGGTTCTTTAATTTCCTCTAATGATTATAGGAATTACCCCAGCAATATGAATAAAACTAGATGACCTTGACTCTCTTGCAACTTCTTCGACTGGAGACTTTCCTAGTCTTCACTTCAGATTAGCTAGCATGAATCTTTGAGCTTCCTTTTTCAATGATTTCTTCAACTATATTCCACAGGTGTTGGCATTCCTCAATATCATGCTCATGATCTCTTTGGAATGTGTAGTATCAACACATGTCATGAGTGTTATCAAACTTCTTCGGTGGTAAACGCCTAAACAATTCCTTATTCTGGATGGCCTCTATGAGTTCAACCATAGATAATCTCAACATAGTATAAGTTAGATACTCTTGAGGTCAGTGAGAAACATCTCTGCATACCTCTTCAATTCTTGGTACAGGTGGAGTTTTATTTCTGAGAAATGTCAGATATGGAGGTGTGCCATAGGGATAAGGATGCCTTCTATTATGTTGAAATCTTGGCACTTGGTTCCTTTTCCCTTGATATCATACTCTTTATCTGATAATTCTAAGAGGAAGTTTCTTCTCGTAGTCAGATTATTGAATGGACTGATTGTGATAAGTTCAATAACTTGATTGTACACTTCCAATTTGACATAACTATAGGAGAGTTCCAACAATTCTGTCATCTTTCGTGGCTAAAGTAAGGCCAATATATACCAGAATGAACCTTCTTTTAGCCACTAAGTCAGAATTCCTTGAGAGACTGCCAACCCAAGGCTTTTAACATCAAGTATTTTTTCTTGAATCAAAGTATAAAGCTTCTCGGTGACTGTCCTAGTTATGAGCTCATCTTTAGTAGGATCTATGAGCTTTTAGGAGGTCTCTCGGCACTGGAAAATTATGCAATAACTATTCGCTTGAACTCAAAGGAGGTGACCTCCCCACTAAGTAAGTGAGTGAACCACCTTAGTGTTAAGTCTTTCAAGTCGTAAAGAAGCTTCAAAAAGAGGTACCTTGAATTGGAGGGGTACGCTTTCTTAGAAGATCAATCTTAAAAAGGTATTCGTTGGTCCTGGTTTGGTTTCATTTGTTTATTTGACAGTCAAACTAGAGTTTTTATCTCTGACCTAAAGGCAAGTAAGATTGGTGACTGGATCAGAATCATGAGCTTCTTTTGGTGGATCCTGGCGAGTATCGGGATTTGATGGTCCCTTTCATGAACTAACCACTCATAAAAGAATTTGTTATCCACGACGAGGATGTTTTGAAAGCTCTTCAAAAGGTGCTCCTTTATAGCGAGTAACTCAACAAGTTGTATACTTAGATATTCATGGTATTCTATGAGGCTTCCGCATGGTTAGTACAAAACCAATTTTTTTCCATTCAGCATCAATATCCATACTCACCGCACTTGATAGAACATTAAATTGCATTTTGTTTGGTGGATGATATTTGGTTGTACTTACTGCACGTGTTGGTGTAGAACTATTGGGAAAACTGTTATGAGGTATGAGTATACCAAAAGAATAAAGGATGTGGGCTAGAGAGAAGCATGAACTTTAGACATAATCTTTATTAACTAATTTAGAAATACAAGATTAATGAAAGTAGGAACTCTACACTATGGAGCTTGGGAAATACAATAAAAAGTAGTATAGTACTTTAATAATATCACTTTAAAGATTGCACATCTTTAACCTTATTTCCCTCTTTCTCATTATATGATCTTCTCTTGAAGAAGACGGATTTGTATAAGAAGAATGAAGCTATCAAAACTCCTTTTCCCAAAGTGTCTGTAGTCTCTCTCTCTCCCTCCCTTTCCTCCTCCTCCTTTGATAGGGTTTGAAAAGATGCAGGAGTCAATTCTTTGTACGTAGCTAACCCATCATTCCATAATAATAGCTTACTAGTACCGAGCTAGTTGGCCATTGGAGAAGGCAAGATGGGTATGATCAAATGATAATCAACAGTCACCCCACTTTGATGGAAGGGGGCGAGTGTTATCCAGCTACTGTTGGATAGATTGGGGTCACCCTATTGAGGTAGTAAGGTGAGTAGTGTTAGATTGTTGTTTTCAAGTGCATGCGAGAGGAAAATCTTTGAAAAGGGAGGATGTGTGTCGGTAGCTCCTTGAGTATGAAAGTATTGGTTCTAGCTTAGACGCATATAGAATTGTCTAGCTGAAAGAAGAATTTCTAAGGTCGCATGTCTCTGGGGGAAGGGCATTGCTTGGAGGATATGACTGGTCTCAATTTTTTGTGCTCCAGTGTTAAGGTCCTTGCATCACCTGAGCGAGTCCCTCAAACAAGCTATTCAAAGAGCGGAGTGCATCCTCCTACTGCTCGACCTGAATGTAACCTTCAATACACCTGTGGATGAATACCTACATATGTATTCACTGGTGAATAGAACCTCTTCATAACAACGGTGAGCATAGGGCCCCTTCTAAGAGATTGGAATGAAATTACTAGCAATGAACACAAACACATGAAGATCTAGAACACAAGTGAAATGAAAATGTTCAACTCATTTCCTATTTATAAATTGATTAGCACTTTAGTGCTAGCCTTTGTCGCACTATACGCTTAATCAAATCAATCAAAGTGAGTATTAGCACAGAGGCACTAAAACTAAGTAGTGTTGCAGTGCTATCATTGGAACTTGTGACCGTAGTCTTTTAGGCTAGGAGATCACCATGGTGCTTGACATGTGGTCGCACTATAGCACTCGAAGAGACCACTGCCATGGCACTTAAATTTTCTTATAATTAGATGTCAAATACTTATTAATTGACGTAATTTAATAAATAATACTATAATTGGTAATTAATTTTTTTAATAATTAAGCAGATTTCTCTTTAAATTATTTATAATTAAAACTTCTAGACTATAAATAAAATTAAAATTAATTAGTAATTTATAATTAAATTCATAACATTTTAAATATAATTTTTAAATGAACCAATTCTTTAAATTCTGGATTATATTGTCCAATAATTTTATAGAATTTAATAACTATTGTGTTTAAAATATTTTAAGATTTAACGTATTCGTAATTTATTAAATCCTGAATTTACATATTTACAGCTCCAAAGAGATAAAAGAAAAAAAAAAAAATCGCGGAATACGTGCACGATAGCTTGGTTTAAATGTATCTATTTCTAATACAAAATTTACGATCTTTGTTTTAAAAACCGCCCACCAGAATTAAAAAAATGGGATTACGTATGTATCTTCTAAACGGGTCAAACAAGGGCATTGAAATACTCTTCGGCTCCGATCACTATCTGCAAAATGTCTGCCCTAACTGTCTTCTTTCTCATCTCCCTGTACTCACCCTGCATTGGCTCGCTCACCTTCTCCGTCTCCGAATTCGGAGCCGTCGGCGACGGCATCCACTACGACACTAACCCTATCCAATCCGCAATCGACACCTGCGCTTCCTCAGGCGGCGGCCGAGTAATTTTCCCTGCCGGAGGCGACTACCTCACTGGTACGCTGTTCCTACGGTCCCACGTAATCCTAGAAGTGGAGGGCGGAGCAAGGATCCTTGGCGGCACCAGGGAGGAAGACTACCCAAAGGAGTCGTCGCGGTGGTACGTTGTGCTCGCGGAGAACGCTACCGGGGTGGGGATTACCGGCGGCGGGGAGATTAATGGGCAGAGTTCGGCTTTCGTTGTTCGGCCTGATGTGAGGAAGAATGTGATGGTGAGTTGGAACCGTACTGGGGCATGTTTGGGAGACGAGTGCCGGCCGCGGTTAGTTGGGTTTCTTGATTCGAAGGAGGTGCGGGTTTGGGATATAACGCTGAACCAACCAGCTTATTGGTGGTAAGAGTTCTGTTTGGACATATTTTCTTACAGCTTTATATTTTAGATTACAATCATCTATTTGTCTCATCACCGTTTTTTTTTTTCTCGCTCTTTTTAAAAAATTTTGTGATGTGTAGACAGTTTTTAAATTCGACTTTATTAGAGTGTAATAACAGTTAAAAAAATGTTGTATACTTTTTTAAAATAAAATATTTATAATATTCATAATAATTTTCAAAATTTATTTTTCTCATAGTAATTCTTTAACTATCTTTAAAAAAGTTGCAAATGATTTATTCCTCATTAAATTTTTTTTTTAATAATCAACTAAATTTTATATTACACTCATTTTATAATAAATCTAATAAATATAAATTTTATATTAAATCATTCATATGAAATTGTTTTTTTTTCTATCATGCTTTTGCCTTCTTAGCACTTTGACACTTAGCTTCTTAAAATTTAAGGACTTATTACATAATGAGCCAAATGTTTGCTAAATACTCTTGACTGTAAAACGAGGTAAAGGACTTAAGGTTGCTTTTGATGCTAGTAGGATTTAGTAAGCCCGACTTTAGGAAATCCTATAAATCCATCTTATGCATAATTTAACTGTCCTAAACAGCTTGAACTTCTATAGATTAAATTCGATCAATCTTTGATGCAACTAAGAGGATTAGTTGAATTTGTGGATGTGAAATGATTTTCATCAACTAAATAAATAACTACCGATTAATTATAATTTTAACTGTATCTTTATTATAATAATGCTAGTTAGTACTTAGTCTAATTAGAATGTTTCCATTTTTTGTTATACCAATTAAGTATAGATTAATTAATTAAAATAATGTGTTAGAATGTTTCCATTTTTTATTATACCTACTAAATATAGATTAATTAATTAAAATAATGTGTAACTTAAACTGTTAAGAATGTTAAATTAAGGTTATTAGTGGTTCAGCGAGGATGTGAGACATAATTTTGCCAATCAATGTTTTTATATCAATAAATCATTGTTAATTGTGCTTTCTTAAGTAAATTAAATTTAAATTGATTTAATATAAAAAACCTAGATAACTATTAATTTATTATTCATTAGGGTGTTAATATGTACCTTGAGTATTACTCGATTTGGTTAATTGATTCTTAATTAGCATAATTAGTTTGTATGTTAGACTATCTACTTTACGATTTAATTAGAAATATTTGATGAACGGTTCTATTATTAAATTTATGCGCAAAAACTATAGGATATTGTCATCTAGCGTAGTGTTTATGTCATATCCTATCTCAAATTAGCATAGGAAAAATGCTAAATATCATTAATAAGCTTACAGATGATTTTTTTTTTTTGCTGAGCTAGCATTTTCCTTGTGCTATTGTTATTGATGATGAGTTAAATTGATAGAACTGTTAAAATAGGTTAAGTTTTTTTGCTCAAATGCTACTACATGTTTTGTTGCTTAGTATTAAATGCTTGTAGAGATAGTTATAGCTTCCAACAGAGATATGAGTGCATGTGTTTTACATCTTTATCCAGTTTACATTTAGTAAGATGCGATGACACTAAGATTCATGACATAGCAATTTATGGAGATTTCAACACACCAAACAATGATGGAATTGACATTGAGGATTCGAACAATACAATCATAACACGATGTCATATCGACACTGGAGATGATGCCATTTGCCCCAAGTCTTCAACGGGGCCTGTGTATAATTTGAGAGCAACTGATTGTTGGATTCGCACAAAATCTAGTGCAATCAAGCTTGGAAGTGCAAGCTGGTTTGATTTCAAGAAGTTCTTGTTTGACAACATCACAATCTTTGAATCACATAGAGGTCTCGGAATGCAAATTCGTGATGGAGGTATAAATTCTTTTGTTATGTTTAATTTCCTTGATTTATCACTTCATGACATATCATTCATATATGACAAGTTATATTAAAGTCTCCAATGTATAAGCATTTTGAGTTGGAAGAGTATTTAAAAATACCTCTACTTGTTTCCAGACAAAACACATTTTATGGAAATGTTTTTTTATAGATAACAGAAATAATTGATAACAAAAGATTAGATATATCCTTTCCTTCTCTTCTGCATCCTACCTTGTCTCTCTCAAATTATTCTTCAAAGTTTAAGGAATATTCAATATGGCCGCCATCAAAGCATAGATTTGTGCAAAGTTGTAACAACAAGCTTATAGAGAAAGGGTGGGGAAGGGCCAGTTGTCTAGCCAAAATGCCCCTCCTATATTTCTTAAAAAATATCCTCGCATTTAAATTTTAGCCTAAAATGGGCTCAACTAACAAAAAAGCTAATACTTTTTAGCTAAAAAATTGAACTATTTGAATATCCACATTTATCAGCAGGACCAATATGAAAATACAAAAAGTATTATGTATCAAAGTATGATACATATTTTTTAAAATTATAGATTACTGTGAAGTGTCCCTAGACCTCAAGGACCTACATATAATCAACCATATATATTATTTGGTGAATATCTCTGCCTTCACCTAAGAGTAATCACCACCTTATGAAATATTTGCTATTGTTCTGTTATTTCTTCTGCATCTAATCTCATATGAAATACTTACATTTTTGCAGGAAATGTCAGTGACATTATCTTCTCAAACATCAAAATATGCACGAGATACTATGATCCCTTATGGTGGGGAAGAGCGGAGCCAATCTACATCACAACATGCCCTAGGGATTCCACTTCTAAATCTGGTTTCATTTCTAACATCCTCTTTGAAAATATATCTGCAGTATCAGAAAATGGAATATTCTTGTCTGGTTCAAGAAATGGAATTCTGAGTAACATAAAATTCAAAAATGTTAATATAACTTATAAAAGATGGACAAAATATCCTGGTGGATTGTATGATTATAGACCTGGATGTCAGGATTTAGTTAACCACAGCACCTCAGGAATGATGATGGAGCACATTGATGGTTTGGATCTTGAAAATGTAAACATGAAGTGGTTTAAGAGCAATGTTAAAGAATGGATTTTCCCTTTGCAATTTAAGGGTGCCAATGTGAATAAATTGTCCTTTCATGATTGGAATTCTGAAATCATTAATAATACAGGAGTTCTCAAATAGAATGGTGGCTCAAACGTCTTTGTAATGGTTTCAATGATAGGAGAATCTGGGCCTTGTACATGTGAGACTGTCTCATTGTAATAAAGGCTTTTTATGTGTTTGCATTGGTGCGTCATTTTTAATATATGAATTTATTTGTATATCATCATAATCTTCCATGCTATTTGTCTTACGTTTTGATCTATTAGCTCTTGCAAAAATGATAGTTTTAGTTGGTTTTCAACTTGCAGATAAATTACGATTTTTTCCCCTTAAATGACCTTAAAATTTGTCTTAACAATGAAATCAGCCGAATGATGCTTAGTTTAGGTGGGATTGAGATGATACTCAAAACCCCATCCAAGTCTTAGTTACAGTTAGATTGAATTAGTTTGTGTAAACTGAAGCTTCATGGTTAGAATTTGGAAAAAATAAATTTTTTATTCGGTTTGTATCGTTGAATCTTAGCTATGCCGAAATATAGCTTATGAATTATTATAAGGATATAGTTTGACCATGATTGTTGAATGTGTGAGACACTAATAAAAAATACTAATCAGGATGAAACAAAAGTAGAAGTTTTCAATGATTTTATTCGTTTTGGATGTGAATTTGCTGAATATTATAAAAATTGTAATTATGTTGCTTTTGATTTTATAACTTTCTTTGTTTATCATGTGTAGTGCATATCTGATAACAAGTAATATGAGGTGCAAAATTGTCTTGTCTTGTAACCTATAGGGATTATGATGATAATAAAGATGATGATTTTATTAATTAACATCAAACAATAAGCTTCTTGTGTCTTGTAACCTAACCATAATTTAGTTGGTTATCTCACGAATGAAAAAATATGAGAATACTGTAAAGCTAGGGTGAAAGCCCGCCTCTAACCAGTGATGAAGCCTATTAAAAAGCTCACTAGTGTCTTTTATTAATATCATATAATACCTCATTGCAATAGTCACCATCCAATGCGTTACATCCCTCCATAAATTTTCCTTAGATTTTCCTCTATGATCGTTGCATACAAAGTGAATTTCCATGCTTATTTTAGAGCTGATTAACAGTAGATGGTCGCTCAACCTCACGTTGGATTAGATTATGTATTTAATTTTCTTTCTTTTTTTTAAATGTCTAGATTATTTTCAAGGCAAATTTGAACCTACCGTTTTATGACTCTCTCACTCAATTTTGTTATTCTTATCACCTCTTTAACGTATTCTTTCGGCAACAACTTCTCTAGAGGGTTGTGTTAAATAATTGATAGCTAGTGTAAAATATGTCCATCAATCATGACATGAATCCTTTAATAAATTGTATTAATACTAGGGTATTTTCAGGAAGAAGTATGCTGTATGGCCTAAATATTGTGAAAAGTGTGCAAGGGTTGCTCGCTGCTACATTGGCGCCTGATGTAGTGCTAAGTGAGCAAGGGTTCTCACAACATGGATGAAATTTGGCAAATATGCTAATCCATAAAACTAGAATTAGGAAAGAAACTTGGAATATAGGTTCTCTTATATATAGATTAATGAAATTAACAAAAATTCTAAGTCATAGGAAGATAAATATTTTATTTATTTAAGAAACTAAATGAGCTGGAGAAAAGGAAAATTGAATGATACTTTAAGATTTAAATTATGGTATTAAGGTTGGAGTTATACTGAAAATGGTATAAGTGGAATTATAAATAAGACTTTGATGGATGATATTATTGAAATTAATAGAATTGAAAATAAAACTATAGTTTTATAGATTGTTAGGGATTCTAAGATTATTAATATTGTAAGTGCTTATGCTTCTCAAGTAGTTTTTGATATATGTTCAAAATTAAAATTTTAAAATGACTTAGAAGAAGTAATACAATAGATATATTTTGAAAGAAGAGCTTTTATTGGAGGAGATTTAAATGAACTTGTTGGTAGAGTGATAGAGAATTTTAAAATTATTTATACAACAACAACAACAACATCAAGCCTTTATCCCACTACGTGGGGTCGACTACATGAATCCTTTTTCTCCATTGTGTCCTATTAAAAGTCAAATTCCCATTTAAATCTAATAAAGAAATGTCATTCCTAATATTTTCTAACCAAGTCTTTTTAGGTCCACCCCTACCTTTCTTAACATAAGTCAAATCTAATACCTCTACTCTCCTAACCGGGTCATCGGAAGGCCGCCGTTTTATGTGACCAAACCATCTAAGGCGACTCTCTCTAATCTTATCTTCTACTGGAGCTACTCCAACCTTTTCACGTATATGCTCATTTCGTATCCTATCTCTAAGGGTAAAGCCACTCATCCACCTGAGCATCCTCATCTCTGCCACACTTAACTTAGTATTATGCTTCTCTTTTAATGGCCAACATTCGGCACCATAAAGCATTCCAGGCCTCACTACCATCTTATAGAATTTTCCCTTAAGTTTGAGGGGTACATTTCTATCACATAATAATCCTGATGCATTCCTCCACTTCAACCATCCAACTTGAATTCTACTGATAATATCCCCATCTATTTCACCATCACTCTGAACAATAGATCCAAGATATCTAAAACATTTACTCTTATTAATGACTTGATCGCCCAAAGTCACAAACCGCTCACTAGGTCTATTACTACTTAAATATTTATAGTGGCTATAAATTTCGAACAATTAATGAAGTTGGTAGGACCATATGATATGTTGCTTTAACTTATGATTTCCTAATTACTAATATTTTATTTAAAAAAATAGATGAGCATCTCAATATATATAAGAATGTATATAATAAAAATCAGGTTGATTATTTTTTTATAAAAAATAGATCATTTAGATTGCAAAGATTGTAAAGTCATTCCAAATGAATGTTTATGTATCCAATATCTTTTATGAGTTTTGGATTTTAAGATACAGAGGCTGAATATAAAAATTAAAGTAAAATATTGACCTATAATTAAATGAGAGGATTTAAAAAATACAACAACAATAACAACATCATCAAGCCTTTATCCCACTATGTGGGGTTGATTACATGAATCCTTTTTCTTCATTGTGTTCTATTAAGAGTCAAATTTTCATTTAAATCTAATAAAAATGGGTTATTTCTAATATTTTATAACAGTCTTTTATTGTTTAGCTCTACGCTTTTTAGCATATGCCAAATCTAATACATCTACTCTCCTAACCAAGTTATCATAGGGCCGGCATTTTGGCATTTAAAAAATATTAATAAAAATATTTTTGAGAGTAAGATTCATGATTTTAAGGTTTTGGTTGTTCACGTGTGTAAGCTATTGTAATGTGAAAAAATTGTAGCTAGTGGTATTAAGAATGTTGATTTTTGTTTTTACAGTCATATTAGTAAATTAAATTTAGAGTGAGTACTTTCAACAATGTGAGGATTTTTTCTCCTTTTTTTTTTTTTTTTTTTTTGAAACTTTGCAAATTGCATTAATCAATAATAAAAAAAAGAAATACAGACAACTAAGGAATAACAAGCCTATCACAATCCTTCCTAATCAACTGAACAAAAGTTGATGGATGTTCGCTACCCAAAAAAGATCCTAATAGAAGTCCCCCAATACGGCATGATGTGAACAGAAATCAACAACATTATTACATTTTCTGGAGTTCAAAATGAAAAATAACATTTTTAAACATTTCAAGAAAAGAGAGAACCAATCTTTGCTTTTTTTTATTCATGTCAGGAGACATCTTCATAGAATTCTGAAGAACCTTTATAATATTCTCATTATCTCCTTCAATGATAATCCCAATATTGTCTGACATCCAATCCTTTAAAAAGTTTTTAAAATTAAGCATAGATGCCAATTCCAAGTATGCAATGTCCCCAATGAACAACTTGCTTCTCATATCCACATTGAAAACTGCCTTTAAAATCTCTTAAGACGCCTGCAATGCCCGCCAAATTGGATTTTGTCAAAGCAGCATCCATGTTATGCTTGATCCAATCTTTAGGTGGGGGACACCAAGCATGTGACAGCTTTTGCTGATTGATATCCTAGCTCTTTTCGATCGGAAACAAGTGAAAAAAATTAATATGATGAAAGAATTTCAACAACAACAAACGAAGCAAAAGAAGATGGTTTACCTTGTTTAATAAAGTTTATGGATTTCCAGTTTTGGTATACAACAACAATGTAAATTCTAGCAATGCCTGGCTTCGAACCACCTCCTTCCTTCAATTCTTCACAACATTGGGATAAGCTATGAAACTTAGGTAGATTAATCCCCCAACGTCTTAGCATATCTAAAACATCAGATAATTTGGTACAATGAATGGAAATATGCTCTGAATCTTCTATAACATCACATCCTCTCGGCAGCAGAGGTTCTGTTGCAACTTTCTCTTATATAACCAGTCATTAGTAGGCAATGCGTTATTAAGTAATCTCCACAAAAATAAATATTCCCTGTTAGGGATTTTCAACTTTTTCATCCCCTTCAAATCAATCAAGTTGTTTTGCTGGATAGGAGAGTTAGCTTCATACGCCAAAGTTGTAATTGACTTGCCAGAATTTGAGACGATAAGCTCCAACTCTTCTTCTTCTTTCTCAACAAATATAGTACTATTCACTATTAGACTTATCATATCTTCAGACAAGTAAGTTTTCAAAACCATCATATCCCAATTTTTCTCCTTTTCATGAATTATAGACAACCTTTTGTCTTGTAAATCTGACAAGTTACAAGTAGCAGGCCATTTCTCAAGATATCTATCCAACAACCAGATGTCCTTTATAATATCAATATGAGTACTAGAAGACACTTTCCATCTAACAATCGACTTCAAGAAAGAAGCTCCATCTTTGATGATTCGCCAAGAAGGAGAAGCATTTCTCTTAAGTTCTTCCTCCCAAACTCCAACTCCATATTTTGACTTTAAAACTCTACTAAGAAGTGAGCTCTTATTTTGTAAGAAGTTCCACACAATACAAGACCTTAAACGACCCTATCTTTTGAAGCTCCTTGAATGCCAAAGCCTCCTACATTCATTGGAGAACACAAAGTTTTCCAGGAAATGTAATGCATCCCTTCTCTTCCTTGCTCCTTATGCCATAGAAAATTTTTACAAACTTTGTCAGTTTCTACTAATATGCTTTTAGGAATCAAAGAATGAGACATCAAAAATGTTGGGATAGAAGAAAACACTGTTTCGATAAGTATAGTTCTTCCTGCAAGAGACAACGAACGAGAGCCCCACGTATTTAAATTCCCATTTCCTTATCCAAAACAGTTTGAAAATCAAAAGCCTTCATTCTTCTCAATCCCATTTTAACTCCTACATAAGTTATTTCCTCAACAGCAGAAAGTCCCATTAATTTATTTAATCTTCTTTTCCTCTTCTTGGATACCACTTTCCCATAAAGAATCATGGATTTATTATAATTAATGTGCTACCCCATCCAATTGCAATATTCGGATAAGATCTTCTTCAATTTCCTTGCATTGCTCCTATAGGCCTCAACGAACACTAAAACATCATCGGCGTAGAGAATATGAGATAAATTAACTGAATTTGCAACCACTTTGATACCAAAACGCTCACCATTTTCTTTAAAAGCATTCGAAAGGAGTTCTGAAGACAAAATAATCATGCACGGTGACAGTGGACACCCTTTCCTGAAACTACATCCATCAATCATCTATTTACCCATTTTCCCATTTATATTAATGGAGAAATTCGGATAGGTAACACATTGCATGATTAGATTAATAATCTAGATTAATAATCTTACTTTGGAACCCCATTAATTTCAATACTTAATACAATGTTTTCAAACACATGCTATCATAAGCTTGTTCCATATCAAGTTTCAAAAGCATAGAACCAGGCTTAGCAATTGAAAATCTCAACTTATTAATTACTTCATGAGCCAAAAGACAATTATCTAATATATCTCTACCCGAAACAAAGGCACCTTGAAATTCAGATATAATACTAGGGAGGAAAATCTTTTGTTTACTCAAAGTCATACCTATCACCATTTTGTAAATAGATTGACATAAACTAATAGGACAAAATTTGGAAACTTCAGAAGCATTAGGAACTTTGGGGATAAGAATAATCATAGTTTTCTTCCAATAATTTGTCATGATATCTGAAGAAAAGAAATCATCAATAGCATTCCAAGTCTCATTCTTCATAATGTTCCAAAAGGATTTGAAAAAGCATGCATTTACACCATTCATTCCCGGTGACTTATTATTAACCATCTTCATAACTGTATGAAATAACTCATCTTTAGTGAAATCAGAATTGACTAAATCCTTCATTTCATCAATCAGCTGATCTTGAACATCAAACTTTGGCCAATTAGTTAAGTCACAACTCCTCATCCATTTATTCATAAAGAAATCCTCAAATACTAAATACAGTTTTTCTGGATCTATTTCTATCCTACCATTGGGAAGAGATATTTGATTAATCATGTTACCATTTCTTCTAGCCGTTGCATATGCTTGGAAAAAGCGAGAGTTTTGGTCTCCATCTTCCATCCATTGGGTCTTAGAACATTGCCTCCACCAAGTAGCAAGCCTAACAAGAGTGACATTCATCTCATGCACTTTCTTCCTAAAAATAAGTAGCTTTCCATGGCTCATCTCCATCTCTATGGCTTCCTCTTCTTATAACAATAAAATCTCCTTTTGTAATTTTGCTTTGCATTCAATCAATTCCCTAAGCTTATTTTTTCTCCAAAAAAATAAACATTTAAGAGATCTTTTAATCTTCCTTTGAAGTATCTCTGTAGCCATACCGTAGTCTGTTTTTCTCCATGCCTTAGTCACAATGCCTCTTGAAGCTTTATATGAACACCAAACATTTTCAAATCTGATCTCATTGTGCTTGTAAACCCTTGAATTATTGAGATTAAATAACAAAGAACAATGATTAGAAGCAACTCTAGGAAGATGTTTTACTAACATAAAAGGCATTTCCTCCATAGCTTTAGAGTTTAATAAAACTCTATCAAGTTTCTCCCAAATATGAGCAAGGCCTTCCTTATTATTGCACCAAGTATACTTAGGACCAACATAACCAATGTCATGTAAGTCATTGTTAATAAGGAAGTTCTTCATTTCTTGAGGCCCTTGAGAAAATGAGAATCTTTTACCACCCTTCTTTTCTTCTTTGGAAAGAAAGCAATTGAAATAGCCCCTTATAATACAAGGAGTTTCACTAGAAGTATGATCTTCTATCATTTTCCACAAGTTCCTTCTTTCATAAAGATCTTTGTTCCCATACACAATAGAAACTATCATTACAAGGCCGCTAGGGGAAAGCAACTTCCCTAACGCACATTGATTAGAAGAATTGACAATGGAAAAGGAAGAGATCTTACTTTCCAAAGGGCAAGAATACCTCCCAAAGTTCTATTAGCTGAAAATGGAAGAAGCCCCAATCATCACCAATAATTCTACGAACTTTAGATTTGTCCAAATTTACTAACTTGGTTTCCATTAAACCAATAAAGAAAACATCATTTTCAACTACCAAACTTCTCAAATAATGGGAAGCTTCCTTTTTCTTTTCTCCCCTACAATTCCAAAAAACTGTTGACGACATTAAGTACTTAATGGGGAAGAGGCCCCAACCCTATCAATTCCTCCTTCCCCTTTACTTGTTCTCTGATTTGTCTTCACTAGTCCCAATCTCTTCAATTCATTAGATAACTTAATCTTTTTCTTCCCATCAGCAAGATTAATTAAGTTATCATTCAATTCCTTCTCTCAGATAGCTGAGTCTTGATTCAATTCTCTATGATTAGACAACATCTGAGCAATATTGGGATGCACTTCAACAATACCACCACGGGCATTATCACTTATAACACCTGCTTTGCTAATTTCATCTGTGATTTTAGTATGACCCATAGGATCTGGTTCTGATTCAACAATATTTTTAAGTACAGGGTCATTTTTTTCAAGTAATTCAACATCCATTTCTCTAGTTCTAACTTGATGAATTTTATGACAATCAATAACATCTACGACCAGGCTAGTAATCTTTTCTGCAACCACAAAAACATCAACCTTGTATTTATCATATTCTTCTTTCAAATTAGTCTCAATAGAAGCAACAACAGTATCTTCAGCATGCACCTTCCCAGGAACATAAGTAGGTACTGAACTTTTTTTTGATAATAAGAAGGCTTACCTCTGTTTGTAGGCTTAAAATTTTTCTTTTTATAAGAAACATGGATCCACAGACCATCTGAGTTATTCTCATCAGAAGCCTTATAACCCTCGGTTTCCATAGGTTTAGTCTTCAAAACTTTAGATAAAATCTTCGCAGGATTTTCAACATTGTTATTTAAACTTGTCACAGAATGCACTTATATTTGATCCCATGTATTCTTCTTACAATTAAGATGATTATGCCCCACTCTCCCACAGTTGAAGCAAAAAGAAGAGATCTTTTCATATTCGATTCTTTAAAAGAATCTACCCTGAGAACCTTCTATACAAACTCCTGATGGGTTATACGTATCTAACTTAATCCGAACACAAATTCTAGCAAACTCGCGTCCCCCCCAGTTAAACATATTACCATCCAAATATAGTGTAACACCAACCCTCGAAGCAATTCAATCAATATTCTCCTCATCCCAACAATTTAACAGGAGATGAGGCAAACGAATCAATATTGGAGAGAACAGACCCTTCATAGTTAGGGGCAAAAATTTAGTGTTCCACTTTTCCATACCAATAATATGATTACCAACAAACCAAGGACCTCCGCTCAACATAGCTTCCATTGCCTCCTGAGAATGAAACGAACAGAGGAATCAGTCCATCCCCAAGCTAGTTAAGTGAAAAGAACCAAACTTATTCCATTGGCTCTTTAATTCGAAACTTATTACAAATACCAGAATTGAGTTTCCATCACTTTAACCACCACAGAATTACATATTCTATGGATATCTCTTATTCATTACAAGGCTCCATTCTGACTGCAACTCCATCGGTCATTTCCACATTTACTTTTGAAGGAACAATTTTTATATTTAGAGGTTTCTTCCACACATTTGATTTAGCTACATCATCATTCAATTCATTGTGCTGGGACTTCTCAAAAGCATTTCCACAAACATCATTAGGTACATCAGCGAGATTTATATGTTGAATCAATTCAGATTTTGTCAAAACAATTTCTCCTTCTTCTAATAAAGAAACTTTATTCTCGCTAATAGAATTTGAAAATCTATTAACTTGTAAAACAAGTTCCGTCGAGGAAGACACGTCTTTATTAAATCGATCTTCACAGCTGGAAGTCTTCATTGGAGGAAGAAGTGCACCATTTTGAAATAGGTTGATTTAACAAATAAGTTGATGAACATTGCTACATTTGTTGAGTAAATTTTAAAATTTAATATTAGCGTATTCATTATCTCTATCGAATAAGTAATTTCTTATGGAGTAATTGAATTGATGTTCAACTTGAACTTTGAAGTGAAATAAGTTAGAAAAAAAACTTCAGATTTTGATTTCATGTGGTATATCCAACAAAAAGAAAACAATATCAAAAAATGATACATAATAACAAAAACCTATTTTAGAAGCAAGCATGAGTAGACTTTGAATATCTGAATGTATCAAATGTAAAAAAAATTTACCATCCTTTGGGATACAGGAAAAGGAATTTTGTTACTTCGCTTGATAACAATAAATACATTAGATATTTTTTGTGGAAATACATAAGCTAGGGCAAGCATTAGCCATTCTAGAAATTGGAAATTTGGATGCCCAAGCCTGGGATGCTAAACATTAGAGGAAGACCAAATGGAGTGAATGTAGTTTCATGTAGCTGTAAATGGAAAAATTGATTTGGACGAACCAGATAGAGGTCGTTATAGTTGAAACCATAGAGTTGAATTTGATTATTTTTTAGGTCCTTTGTTGTATAGCCATAGACATCAAAAAGAAAGGATTAAGAATTGCCAGTGGCTAGTTTTTGAATGGATAATATATTATATGCATGATATTGAACATGAAGAAGAGCGAAGAGAAGCTTATGACTTGTAGTTGGGAGAAGATCATCACAAATATGAGACATGGGTTAAGCTTAGCCTTTTTTTATTACAACTATTGATGTGAAACATACATGCGACAAGAGTTACTATGGAATTTAACAATGATATTGAACATGAGCTTTGCTAATTAAAAACTTATGTTTCACCCAAGTTAAATTCTGAGAATTGACATTAAAAGATTAAGTGATGGCAAGTAGCTACAAAGAGATTAGCAAGATAATTACAAATAACAATGAAATTAAAATAGTAAAATTAATAGCAATAAAATAAGAATATACGACGTAACATCAAGAAATATTCACTATGAGTTCCTTCTCACTCACTCTTGAGGTTCGGTTTATCGGAGGAATGGTATAAATAATCCTAATGATGCCACCACACAAGACAAGTGGTGCGTAAAGCCTTATTCGATGGAGAAGTAGCCAGAGGAGAAGAGGTCGTTGATCGGCCAACAAGAAGCCAAGGTTCTTTCGGTCGTTGATATTCAATCTTTTCGGTGAGGCAATAGAGGATGTGGTTTACGTAGCTCTCCACAGAGTCTTCATATTCCCAATCTGGATCGTAAAAAGGAGAAAGTCAGATATCGATTTCTCCTTGTGCGTTGTAGGCAAAATCGTGGTCGACCTTAGGGTTGACCATACACCAATAATGTTAGGGAGGAAGGATCTTGTCTTCATCTCTTGGCTCCAAGAGTCATGAGTGATTTAGGGTTTCCATGGGAGAGGATGCAAGTGGGGGGGGGGGGGGGGGGGTGGGGATGTTTGATTGGGCGGGATTTAAGTTAGGTTAGAAGAGGGGATAGAGACTTTTAGAAAATTTGGAAGGAAGTTATTTCAAATTTGAATTCAAATTTAAGTGGAGTTTGTGCCTTAATAGGAAGCAATGGGGAAGCCCATTAATGGGGGGCCAGTGGCATTATTAGAAAAGGAGGTGTGTGGGAAGGGTTTTAAGAAGTTACCAAACAGGGTTTTCCAAATAGGAAAGAGAATAATCAATCCTCTCTAATTTTAAATTTAGATCGATTTTAGATTCAAAACGTTCCTTATTTGAAATTTCGCAAATAAGGGATAAATTTGAAATTCAAATTTGAATTTTAAGTAATTTAGAATTTTTCTATATTTCTTGAATCAATCTTGGAAGCCATGATGATGTTTGTAATCATCATAATGTTGGGGAGTCATATGAAGGGCGTCGGTAAGGAGGAAGGGGGAGAGGTGTTGGTGCAGGGTAGGAGAAAAGGGGAAAGGTGGGATCAGAGGGTGAATGGGTTTAGAAGTTGGGATTGATTGGGGTTGAGGGAGGTGGTGGGGAGATGGGTCGGCGGTGGAATGGGAGGAGGGGTTGTTGGGTGGGGAAGAGAAAGAAGGGGAAAGAAAGAAAAATAAATCAAGAGCCACGGACACTTCCAATGACTGGTGGGTATTACGCTTGCCCTCACGTTGGGCTCTCTCCTCCCTAGTGCACTCATAAGAAGAAGAAGACGACAAAGAAAAATTTCATTTAATCATTCATCAAGCTTTTACAAAGCATAAGACTGTTATATATAGGTCTCAAACATGATAACAAAAATTACACAATTGCCCTCCAGGCTACAACAATAAAACACTCCCCTTAGGCGTAAACTCAAAAAACTGAAAAAAAAACTAAATAAAATATAAAAATGCATCAAAAGTAAATACGATGAATTGTAGATCGATGAATCATAGCCGTCGATCTACAATTCCATCGCCAATACATAGATTTACAAATCATTAGATTGTTATGAGAACAATATCCTCTGAATTTAATATTTCAATTTCGGCTAGTGATGTTGTTGCAAAATAAAAAAGAACACTTCCCACATTGAATGTGCACACTTTGTTGTGTAGTTTAGTGTTGGCAAGTGCAATTGATGGATTTGAATTATTTTTTAGAAGCATTTATTGGGTAGCTTCTTAAGCTAAATTGGTTTCCTTGCAAAATATGAGTATAGGCCATCCAAATTGAGAGGTTGTAAATTTGTGTGAGTGACGGTCTTGAATGCATGATGAGGTGTTAAATCGATGAGAGTATAATGGATGACATCTTCATAATCTAAGTTTGATCCACAGTAGCATCGTATTTAGCTTTGATGTTAGAAAGATATTATTCCATAAATTGACCCTTCATTATGATATTATAAAGCTCATTTTCATCTAAAGGATACAAGACTGATTTGCATATTACAATCGATGGTCAATGCTCTTCTAAATATATGTACTGGAATCCAAAGAATAACAAATGGGAGTAGTGAAGAAGCTATAGTAGCATATAAAGTAGTGTCAAGATTTTGATCCAAACGAATCCAAACACTACATTACAACTTTTAGAGTGAGTTTGCCATCTTTGGCAATAATGAATTTGTTTGAGCACGACATTGTGCCATTAAGATATCCTCATAGCTACATCCCTGAAAAAGATCTAGAACATGAGATTCTTCATTTCACATGGTTTTTGGTAGTGAGATTAGTGATAATGATGGTTTTGTATTTTACACTAAAACATTTTGAGAATGGGAAGAAATATTGCTCCTTTTTTGGGTTGTTGCCAATTATTGGCTTTCGGTGGTGGAGTCTTTGGACATAGCTAGAGGAAAAAAAAGGTTGTTGAATCATATTGGATAGGAGAAAGCTGTAGGGCAAGGTAAATATCTGATACAATGTGGAATAAATCAGAATGGAGTAAAACATAAGAGGAATAGGAGAAACAAAAAGTGTAGAAAAAAACCATTGCATTCAATTCGTCCATCTTCATTACAGCCCTTTAGCTGTAGTAGTTTTTGTCAATGGCAAAGAGAGTTGATCTTAGTTTTCTTGTGATGGAGACATTTTGCTTAAAGAGTTGAGAGAGATGGGTTATGCTTGGATGGCTATGATTTTAGTAGTACTATTGGTGGGGCGGGTGCTGTAGAGCTATTTTTGTGATATGTTGATTGTTTAGTAAGGTATATTTGTCAATTAGGCTTCATTTGTGATGGTTTTCTTACTGCTTCTTAAACACATTTTTTAGTTTAAACATTTAATTTTTGTACTAAAAAATTATTTTAAGAACCAGTAAAAAAGCCGTCCTAAACAAAGCCTTATTATCCTTTTTTTCATTAAAATTTATTTCGTGTGAAACGATAATTTACTTTTTAAAAAGAAAAAGTATAAACACCTAATTCTTATTGTTACGTCCTGGGGCATTCATGATGGCAGAGAAATATATAGTCTAACATCTTAGCATTATACGAAGATCCAGCACCCAAGTAGATAAGAGAGAGTGTGTAGAGTTCATAAGAAACTCTAGAGTTTTTACATGGAAATCCCTGAAAAGGGGAAAAAATCACGAGGCCTGGCCCAACTTGAATGAATCCATTAGTATTTGCAGTCAATTAAAAATGAGGCCCTTCCTTAGGACAAGGCCTTGGCTTGATATCACAAATGTACATCATATAGAATGCATTACATGGTGGGAGTTACAATAATCAACATAGATGTATTTGTTTGGTTGGAAGGACCATAGTCGACATGAGACAGGGGTTCAAAAGACCGTGGTAGAAGAGCAGTACTCTAGGTGAACTCTAGGCATCAAGTGGTGGTCCGGAAGAAGACCATGCATCAGGTGGTGGCTTGGTGGAGCTCAGGGATTCAAATGGTGGTCCAGCAGAAGTCCGGGAGTTAAGTGGTGGTCTGGGCAAGCACAAGGACTCAAGTGGTGATCCAGTGAAAGTCTAGGTCTCAAGTGCTAGCCTGGTGGAGCACATGGCCTCAAGTGGTGGTCCGATGGAAGTTCGAACCTCAGGTGGTGGTCCGACATAAGTCTGGGCATCAGGTGGGGATCTAGTGGAGCTCAGGGCCTCAAATGGTGGTTCGACAGAAGTCCAGGCATTAGGTGGTGGCTTGGTGGAGCATAGGGCCTCAAGCAATAATCCGGCGGAAGTTTGGGTCTCATGTGGTGGTGCAGTGGAGCTCAGAGCCTCAGGTGGTGGTCCGGCGGAGCAATGACATTAGGCGGTGGCCCGGCATAGGTGAGGACCTTAAGTGGTGGTCTGGTGGAGCTCAGGGCCTCAGGTGGTGGTCCGATGGAGCAACGATGTCAGCAGTGGTCAGGTGGAGGTGAGGGCCTTAGGTGGTGGTTCGGTAGAGAAACAACATCATGCGGTGGTCCGGCGGAGGTGAGGGCCTTAAGTGGTGGTTCAGCGGAGGCGAGGGCCTCCGTCGGTGGTCCGACAAAGGTGAGGGCCTCTTGCGGTGGTTCGGCAAAGGCGGGGACCACAAGTGGTGGTCCAATGAACTCCGGCGGTGGTCGAGGAGGAGCTTTGTCCTTCTCTTCCTTCTCTTTTTGCTTGGGTTCCCCCTTTCAAGAGAAAGGAGGGGGTCTATTTATAGATTTTAGGAGTGTCATTGCCCTGTAAATAGATGTGAGATGAAGGGTAAATGGGGAATGGTTGGATGGATGATCGATGTTGAATCCCTTGATCGTGGACCATTTGATGAACATTTATATGCCTTAGTAATTTTAAAATTTAGCGATCTTGGATTTGTTAGATTTGACTCGTCAAGATGCTCGATTCGACTATAAGGATGTCATGTTTGGAAATCGTTTGGTAATCCAAATTGTGGTTTGAACCTCCCAACAATGCTTCGGGTCTTTGATTTTGAATCATTTGGGCTTAAATTGAGTCGAATTTTGTGTCAATGGGTTTGTATTTCTGAGATGCTTAGTTCAACTATAAGTTTGCCAAAATTGGAGCTCGGATGGTCCCAATTTTAATTTTAGAAGTTTCCAACTTGATTTTAGATCGAGATTCGTACCTGATCAAGATAACTTTTTGATGACGTATCAGTTGCCCCCTTATTTTCTGACGTCGATGTTCCAAAACCAAAAATACACATTATAGCTCCTAGGAAAAATTTTGTGTGTTTCAAAACTTGGAAATACTCCAATCTTTGGCGTAGACTTTCTAAATGGCTTTAAAAGTGCTAAAATTGAGTCTGGGACATCGAGAAACGATTTCGAGGACCCCAAAAATGTTCGATTTGAGCACTCCAGGCCCAAAATGTGTCGCGATGGATAAGCCGCCACCGGCAACTACCGACCGCTGCCGCGCTACCCCACGCTGCCACCACACCATCACTCATGCAACCGGGCCACCTTGCCCACACACTGGCCTGCACGGCCTGCCCTCGGCTCCCTCACCGCCCGCACCCAACCAGCGCGTCGTCCTGCTCCCGGCACGTTTGCTCGTGCCCGGCTTGTGCTGACCCACAGCTGCGTATCCCACAAACCTACCAGCCAGCCCGTCGGCTTGCCATGATTTGGCAACTGCCGGCAGTTTTGTAACCGCTGGTGGTTAGCCAAAATTTCTGACTAACCACTGGGGGTTAGCCCAAATCGCCAGCAATTTTGGATTTTTTTTCATAATTCTTCCAACTTCCCCTCCATCTATAAATACCCCCTAGGGGATATAAAATTCTTGCACCTTTTGTTCTCTCTCCCTTCTTTCAATTGAGGCCTTCCCTTGGCCCTATACGGGTGGTATCCGTAGTCCAGGCCCAAGGCCCCTCTTTGTGCAAGAAGGATCAGAGATTCCCCCTTCTCCCCCTAACGCCCTTCATATCTTCTCTCAATTAAGGCCTTCCCTTGGCCCTGTATGGTTGATATCCCTCGTCCAAGCTCAAGGCCTCTCTCTTTATAAGAAGGAGATTTCTCCCCCGCTTCCTCTCGACCTCAGGCCTTCCCTTGGCCATGTACGAGTGGTATCCCTCATTCAAGGCTAGGGCCCCTCATTGATTAGGAATTTTCCCCTTGTTCTTTAAGAGATCCTATGGAGTTTTGATGTTCGTTGGTTGGTGATGGTGGTTGGAGAGATCATTGTAAGGAGGGATGTTGAAAGGACTATTGACGGTCAAAAATTTGAAGGCGAGTAGAAGTCCAACGAATGTTTGATGAAGGATAGTAGCCGCACGACGAGCATAAGTCTGAAGTCAGGTAGAAATTTGGAGCGAGTAGAAGTCCGATGATGTGCAGAAATTTAGCGTCCGATAGAATTTCGACATCGGGGAGAAGTATAATGACGGGTAGAAATTCAATATCAGGTAGAAGCCCGACGAATGTTCATTGACAGACAGGAGTCCGATGATAGTCCGATGGCTGACAGAAGTTTGGCGAGGTATAGTAGTTCGATGATGAGTAGAATTTCGACATCGGGTAGAAGTACAACATCGGAAGTCTGTCGATGAGTAGTAGTCCGACGGCGGACAAATATCTGGCATCGGAAGTCTGTTGACAGGTTGAAATTCGACTTTGTATAGAAGGCAACAAAAGTCTAGCGACGGCATGAGTTTAACATTAGGTAAAAATCTGACGAGAGTCCAACGTTACGCAGAATTCTGACATCTGGTAAAAGTATGACGTCGGGTAGAATTTTGAAGAAAGTACATCGACGGGTGAAAGTCCAGCAATGGTTAGAAATTCAATATAAGGTAGAAGCCCGACAAAAGTCCGGCGATGGGCCGAAGTCAATCGACGGGTGGAAATTTAGCATCAGGTAAAAGTCCGACAGGAGTCCCGCGATGGGCAAAAGTCCAATAATGGGTGGAAGCTCAGCATTGGACAGAAGTTTGATGAAAGTCCGACGACGAGCAAAACTTCATCGACAGGTGGAAGCTCGGCGTCGGGCAGAGGTTTGATGAAAGTTCCACAATGGCAGAAGTTTGGCGTCGGGTAAAAACCTGATGAAAGTCCTTAGATAGATAGAAGTACAGCGACGGGGGGAAGCTCAGCGTCGGATAAAATTTTGATGAAAGTCTGGTGATGGCTAATAGAGCTTAGAATTCACTAAATATATATGACCCATTCGAGGTTGTATAATGTTAGCCTATATAAAAGAGGTTAAGAGAATCCACTAAGGATGTGCGACCTATCCGAAGTTATATATCAGGACCCTGCTCGATGATGTTAACCTATATGGAAGAGGTTGAGAGAATCCACTAAGGATGTACGACATATCCGAGGTTGTATGTCAGAGCCCTACTCGATGATATTAACCTATATAGAAGAGGTTGAGAGAATCCCTTGAGGATGTGCAACCTATCCGAGGCTGTATGCTAGAGCCCTGCTCGATGATGTTAACTTATAAGGAAGTGGTCGGGAGAATCCATCAAAGATGTATGACCTATCCGATATTGTATGTCAGAGCCTTTGCTCAATGAAATTAACCTGTATGAAAGAGGTCAAGAGAATCCACCAAAGATGTAGGATCTATCCGAGGTTGTATGCCAGAGCCTTGCTCGATGATGTTAACCTGTGTTGAAGAAGTCGTGAGAATCCACCAATGATGTAAGGCATATCCGAGGTTGTATGCCAGAGCCTTACTCGATGATATTAACATATATGGAAGAGGTCAAGAGAATCCACCAAGGATGTAAGACCTATTCGAGGTTATATGCTAGATCCTTTGCTCGATGACGTCAACCTGTGTGGGAGAGGTCGAGAGAATCCCTCAAGGATGTAAGACCTAACTGAGGTTTTATTCAGAGCCTTATTCGATGACGTTAACCCGTGTGGAAGAGGTCAAGAGAATCCACCAAGGATGTAAGACCTATCCAAAGTAGTATGTTAGAGCATTCATTTGATGACGTTAATATGTGTGGAAGAGGTCGAGATAATCCACCAAGGATGTAAAACCTATTCGAGGTTGTATGTCAGAGCCTTTACTTGATAATATTAACCTATGTGGAAGAGATTGAAAGAATCTACCAAGGATGTAAGACCTATCCGAGGTTGTATGCTAGAGCCTTTACTCGATGACGTTAACCTATATAGAAGAGGTTGAGAGAATCCACCAAAGATGTAAGACCTATCCGAGGTTGTGCATCAGAGCTTTGCTCGATGATGTTAACCTGTGTTGAAGAGGTCTAGAGAATTCACCAAGGATGTAAGATCTATCCGAGAATGTATGTCAGAGCCTTGCTCGATGACGTTAACATGTATAGAAGAGGTTGAAAAAATCCACCAAGGATGTAAGACCTATCCGATGTAGTATGTTAGAGCCTTTGCTCGATGACGTTAACCTATGTGAAAGAGGTCGAGAGAATCTACGAAGGATGTAAGACCTATTCTAGGTTGTATGTTGGAGCCTCTGCTCGATGATATTAACCTATGTGAAAGAGGTCGAGACAATCCACCAATAATGTAAGACCTATTTGAGGTTGTATGTAAGAGCCTTATCTTGATGATGTTAACCTGTGTGGAAGAGGTAGAATCGATTCCCCCTGGGATTAATTTTTCTTTGATTGGGAGGGGACAAATGCTGCGTGTATCCCAAATCAAAGGTAAAGAAGGGTCTATCTTTAGACCGTTATTACCTTTTTGAGGTTGAGATTAAGACCTAACCCAAGGAGTAAAAGTCCAAGAAGAAACTGTATAAAACTTATAATTGATTAAAAATATCCTTGCATTTGCTAGGATTTTCTTGAATTATCTTCTCAATGGAGGATCTTCTTGACCACAGTTGGAGTCAAAGTTTCCCCCAGTCTGGATCTAATTCTCATGAAATTAATGTAGCAATAACTGATGTCAAGAAATTGACATTAACGTCCTTTTGAGGTTGGAGCAAAAAGTATCCCCTAACCACGTTCTCACAGACGGCACCAAACTATTGCGTCCTGGAGTGTTCGCGGCGGTAGAGAAATATATAGTTTAACGTCTTAGTATTGTACGAAGATCCAGCACACAAGCTTGTAAGAGAGAGAGAGTGTAGCATTCATAAGAGACATTAGAGTTTTTACGTGGAAACCCCTGAAAAGGGGAAAAAATCACAGGGCCTGGCCCAGTTTGAATGAATCCACTAGTATTTGCAGTCGATTACAAATGAGACCCTTCCTTAGGAAAAGGACTTGGCTTGAGGTCACAAATGTATATCATATAGAATGCATTGCATGGTGGAAGTTGCAATAATCAACATAGCTGTGTTTATTTGGTTGGAAGGATCATAGTTAGCACGAGATAGGGGTCCAAAAGATCGTGGTAGAAGGGTAGTACTCTGGGAGAACTCTGGGCATCAAGTGGTGGTTCGGACGAAGTCTGGGCATCAGCTGGTGGCTTAGTGGAGCTTAGGGCCTCAAATGGTGGTCCAGCTGAAGTCCGAGTGTCAAGTAGGGGCCTAGTGGAGCATAGGGGCTCAAGTGGTGATCAGACGAAAGTCTGAGACTTAGATGGTGGTCTGGTGGAGCACAGGGCCTCAAGTGGTGGTCTGATGGAATTCCGGGCCTCAGGTGATTATTCGGCATTAGTCCAGGCATCAAGTGGTGGCCTGGTGGAGCTCAGGGCTTCAAATGGTTGTCCGACAGAAATTCGAGCATTAGGTGGTGGTCTGGTGGAGCATAGGGCCTCAAGTAGTGATCCGGTGGATGTTTGGGTTTCCGGTGGTGGTGCGGTGGAGCTCAGGGCTTCACGTGGTGGTCTGGTGAAGGAACGACGTCAGGCAGTGATCTGGCGGAGTTGAGAGCTTTAAGTGGTGGTCCAGCGGAGCTCAGGGCCTCAGGTAGTGGTATGGCGGAGCAACGATGTCAGGCATTGGTCCGACAGAGGTGAGGGCCTCAGGTGGTGGTTCGGTGAAGCAACGACGTCAGGCGGTGGTACGACAAAGGTGAGGGCCTTAAGTGGTGGTCTGGCGAAGGCGAGGGCCTCAGTCAGTGGTCCGGCGAAGGCGAGGGCGTCTTGCGGTGGTCCGACAAACTCCGACGGTGGTCGAGGAGGAGCTTCTTCCTTCTCTTCCTTCTTTTCTCTTCTTGCTTGGGTTTGCCCTTTCGAAGAGAAAGGAGGGGTCTACTAATAGATTTCTGGAGTGGCATGGCCCGTAAATAGGTGAGAGATCAAGGTTAAATGGGGAGTGATTGGATGGACGGCCGATGTTGAATCCCTTGATCATTGACCATTTGATGGACATTTGTATGCCTTCGTTATGTCGGAATTCAGTGATCTTGTGTTTTTTGGATTCTTTTTGTCGAGCTGCTCGATTCGACTATAAGCATGAAAGGTTTGGAAATCGTTTGGTAAACTAAATGGTGGTTCAAACCTTCCAACAGTGCTTCGGGTCCTTGATTTGGACTCATTTGGGCTCGGATTGAGTCGAATTTGGTGTCGATGGGTTTGTATTTCCGAGACGCTCAGTTTGACTATAAGTTTGCTGAAATTGGAGCTCGGATGGTCCCAATTTTAATTTCGGAAGTTTCCAACTTTATTTTGCATCGAGATTCGTGTCTGGTCAAGATTTTTTGATGGCGTATCACTTGTCATGCTAAAGAATTTCAGATTTCTCCAAGTCTTTCTATTCAAATTTCTTCTGATCCAACAACTATAGTAAGTTTGCTCTTATTTTCGTTCTTATTTTTTTTTTCTTGGCGACGGTGAATGGGTATGCTTACACCTTTTGGAAGGCCTCCGTTGCAAATGGGCTGCAAGATGCTGTGGTTTCTCTACAGTTCGACCTATGAGGCGGTTTGTCCGTTCTGAGTTTTAAATTGGATCATTTTCTAGCCTTCTAATATTGTTTCTATAGATTATTTTTCATTAGATGTGTATTGATTGAAGAAGGTTTTAAGGCTTCTCCAGCCACTTATGTAAGAGTTAACCGGTGTTGGCAACTATGGTAAAGTTCTTTTATGTTTGGTAATGCTATTGAAAAGAAAGTAATTTTTAAAAGTTATTGTAAAAATCAACTTTCTTATATAAAATTCCTTTTAAAAGCATAGAAATATCAGTAATCAAAAAGAAATTATGATTTAGATTTTCAAACGAAGTTAAACATTTATTAAAATTTGAATAATAGTATAATTATTTCATTTATGAATATTCGGATCAAATCATAATAAAGTTTATATAGTCATTTAAAAAAATCCGTTCTTTTTATTTTCTAATGAAATTCTTGTCTCATCAAAATAATAAAGTATTGAATTATTTCTACTTTAATTGTGATGCATATATTGTCCATATGGCGGCAGACAATAACAACTGGAAATAGCTGGCTTTTTTTTATTAAGTAAATACATTCCCATTAATACGACTAATCATACACTCACTCGCGCTGGCCCTCATTGAGGTGATGTGCAATGCGTGTTTTGGATCCATCTGACGAGTATTGCTACTTTATTAGTACGGCTGCGCTCTTCACATTTGTGCTGACAATTCACTTTAAATTATTTTGAAGTGATTTTTTTTAATATTTAGATCATCTAAAATAAATTTTATAAATCCAAATTTTTTGATTGTTAGTAAAAATTTTCAACCAATAGATCAAAATAAGACTTATTTTGACGAAGATCAAATGTGTGCATAAAATGTAGACCAATTTATAGTATTAATGATCAATCAAATTAGTTGCAGACCGATAATATTAGTGGAATAATAAGTGTGTTGAATTCTCATGAGTTGATGATCTTTGAGTTAAAATAAGGGTTCAGGACTTAGGCTTTAGATATGTAAGTTTATGATATAATTTATCTAAAATTAAAAAAGGAAATTGAATGATGATCTTTTGATTAAACTTTCATCATGATGAGATTTAATTTTTTATAATTTAATTTGAGATCTGTGTGATACAAAAGTTGATTAATTATTATAATTATCTCAAAATAAAGTTGGCTATAACTAGAGAAATTGTCTTGAAAAGTTGCTACATGGACAACAACTTGTTTGCCCGGACAAACTTAACAATTTTTGCAAAAATCTTCAAAAATAATAAAAGAAAAATGTAGTTTTGAGAGTATGCGTTCAAAGAGAGCTGAAAGAAGACATTTGAAGGCGAATAGGGAGCCTAAATAGATCTTTACAACGAAGCTTACAACTAACCATAAAAAAGGGAGCAATAGTTATCATACGGATGGCTTTTGTCACATAAGTAGCTTATGGGTGGTAGATATAGTCTGTTTTTAAATTTTTCTCAATAAAGACTTCATCTAAGGCGGTTTTTTCACTATTTCTTAAAGCAAATTTTTAGTAAAATATTTTAAATTTTTGTACTAAAAAGCTGTCTTAAGAAAAAATAAAAAAAGTCGTTCTAAACGAACCCTAAATTAATAAAAGTAATGTTTTTAAAATAAAATTTTCCAATAATATTAATAATTTTTATTGAAATTTGAAAATATTATAACAATTTGTCATGAAACACAATTTATCATAATATTAGAATTTCTTAAACAAATCCTAATAATTTTAATAATAATAATAACTAATTTTATACCAAACTCTGGTGGTATTGTTATATTTAAAAACTGAAATCATGGCATAAATAGTTTATCATAAATTAACATTTTTATTTATAAATTATAAAAATGTGCATCTCTTTTTTTTTACATAAGATTAAATGATAGATATTTTTATCTACAAATAGACAAAGGAGCCTCAAATGGTCTAATCAATATATTCTCCTCTTTTGGAAATAATTATCTTCATACAAGGTCGGTTACTAAAGACATGACCAAAGAAAATATTCCTATGCCATCCAATTGAAACCCTAAATATAAAAATCATCCAATTATTACATGAATGATGTAAGAGGAATAGCTCATATGCCACCACATAATTTTGAAACTTTTTTAGGCCATCAATTAGGAGAAATTATTATGTGCGGAGTTTCGACGGCGTCCAGACTCCAATTACAATCTACCATTTCGCATGTATAGTGTGTGTAATTTGTACACAATCTATATATAAATTATACACAGTATGTGTATAGGCTCACGTGATTTGTTTTGATTGGAGTCCGAATATATGCGACGTATTCTCCACACTCAAATAGGCAGCCAATCTAGCTAAATATTTTCCTGTCTTAAAAGAGCAGCTAGGTGACAGCTGTTCTAAGCTTTTGAAAGGAAAGGGAAAGGTTGTAAGTGGCTTTGCTGCTTGTGTTAAATGATTGGCGCTCAATAAAATAGTCTTCAAAGATTCCATGCCCGCTTGCGTGGGGTTGTCTTCCTGTAAGTTGCCACAAAAAAGCTGACAACGCCATAATTTTTTTGTTAGTGGTTAGCATAACAAGTTTAGCTCATCGATGGGGAGGAAACAGATCTGCAGATATAATGCAAACAATGGCATCTTTCCAACCAAACAGGAATGTAAACTTTTTTTTAGAATGTTGAGAAAAAGTTTATAATTACATAATCAGATCAGATCGACTAAACAATTATAATTATTTTGAACCAAGAAAATCATGGAATAAAAAATTGGATCGGACCGATCAACACGAGCCGTTCAACTTGCGAATCTATCCTATGATCAGCCTATTTACAAGTGTCATCGCAAACCCAGTTCTTGTAGGTGTCTCCAGAGTTGTATTTTGTCATTAGGCATAGATTTGTAATAATCCTCTTTAGCTTCAGTATCCAAGAAAGTAGAGTATGAATTGTGTCATAAAATACGTTGAGGTTTTCATTTGCCGTTTTTCTTTCAGCTTTCACCACATAATTTCTTTTGGTGGTTAATTTTCAAGTTGGGTAAGTCTTACTTTATGTGGGGTAATTTTTAATTTGCATTCAAAATAAATAGTGCCAATAGAAACTTTATTTACATTTCCCTTAAAAAAACAACTTTATTTACTTTTTAAAATTTACTGCTCCATTTATCACTATGCATTGCTTTTCAATTTTTTTGAATTGTTTTGTCATGAAAGTAATATCTTTTGCTCCACCTTCTTCATAATTGCTGTTATCAGAATTATCAACTTTTAAAGCTATCACTTTTTTTCTTCTTTTTGTCATCAATATATGTATGTCTTTGTACAAGTTCAAACTCATATGCCATTAGTGAAGAAAGCAAATTTGCAATATAATTGCTGCGGGCTAGAATATACCCGGTGATAGAGTTATGATTATACATCTTATAGCATTGCACGGATATCCAACTCACACACAGAGAACACAAGATTTTACGTGAAAAACCCTGGAAAGGAAAAAAAATAATGGGGCCTAGCCTAGTTGAAGATGATTCCACTAGAATTTAAGTAGGATACAGTGGGCTGACTCACCCTCGAAGGAGATCATATTACAAATATCAACTGTATGGTTAAAAGTTCGACGTCACTTCATGGTATGGTGGAATTTCAAGGGTCACCCGGTGATTTGGCAGAATTTCGGCGTCTCTTGGAAGTTCGGTGTCAGTCAGTAGAACCCTAGTGTCCGTAGGTGACTCGAAAGAGCTCTATGCATTAGGTGGTAGTCCAACGGAACTTAAGGCATCGAGCGATGGTCCGATGGAGCTTAGGACGTCAAGTGGTGATCTGACGGAGCTTAGGATGTCATGTGGTTGTCCGGCGGAGCTCATGGCATTGAGCGGTGGTCCGATGGAGCTTAGGATGCCAGATGGTGGTCCAGTAGAGCTTAAGATGTCAGATGGTGGTCCAGCTGAGCTCAGAGCCTCAAGTAGTGGTTCGTAAGAAGTCTGGGCCTCAGGTGATGGTCCGGCAGAACTCAGGGCCTCATGTGGTGGTTCGACGAAACTCAGGACCTCAGGTGGTGGTCTGGCAGAACTTAAGACCTCAAGTGGTGGTCTGGCAGAACTCAGGGCCTCAAGTGGTGGTCCGACAAAACTCAGGGCCTCAAGTGGTGGGCAGTAGAGCTCAGTACCTAAGGTGGTTATCTGGCAAGACTTAAGGCCTCATGTGATGGTCTGGTGAGACTTAGGTTCTCAAGTGGTGATCTGGTGGAGCTTAAGGCCTCAAGTGGTGGTACAAATGAACTCATGGCCTCAGGTGGTGGTCCGGTGAGACTCAAGGCCTCAAATGGTGGTTTGGCGGAACTCAGGGCCTCAAGCGGTGTTCCGATGGAACTCTGATCACTAGTCGAGGAGACTAGGAGGCAAGAGTGATCTCCGATCTCTCTCTTAGATTCTTTGGCTTAGGGGTCCCTTTTTAAGAGGAAATGAGGCTCTATTTATAGATTTATTAGAGTGGTTTGGCCCGTAAATAAGTGAAAGATCAGGGGCAAAAGGTGAGTGGTTTGGATGGACTACCGATGTTGAATCCCTTGATTATGGACCGTTTGTTAGACATATGAATATCTTAATGATGTTGGATTTTGTGATCTTGGGCTCGTTTTCTTCATCTCTTCGAGGTGCTTGATTTGACTATAAGAATGTCATGTTTGGAAACCGTTTGGTAATCCAAATTGTGGTTTGAACCTTCCAACAGCACTTCGGGTCCTCAATTTGGACCCATTTGGGTCCGAATTGAATCGAATTTCATGTCGTTGGGTTTATATTTCTGAGATGTTTACTTTGAGTATAAGTTTGTTGAAATCGGAGTTCGGATGGTCCCAAATTTAATTTTGAAAGTTTCCAACTTAATTTTTGCTCAAGATTCATACCCAATCAAGATACTTTTCTTAATACATATTAACTTCCCTCCTATTTTTGAACATTGATGCTAGCTCTAGAAGTCTAAAAATATACATTATAGCTCCTGGTAAAATTTTTGTACAATTCAAATTTTGGAAATACTCAAATTTTTGGTGTAGAGGTCCCGAACAGCTTTAAAAGTGCCAAAATTGAGTCTGGAATGTCTAAAAACGGTATCGGGACCCCAAAAATGTCCGATTTATCCCTTTTGAGGTCAAAATTGGGCTTGAAAACTTGCTCAAGTGTACTAGCTGCCAGACAGCACTGCCGTTGCTGCCACCACAGCGCGGCACCCGGCCTGCCTAGCTAGCGCTCCTAGCCTGCCAACGGCCTGCGCACCCAGCTTACTAGCGCGCATGCCATTCGTGGCTGAATGTGGCCCATGCATTAGTGGGGCTATGTGCCATGCTAGCAGGCTGCGATTAGCCTACGGTTCGGCTAACTGCCAGCTAACCGCAGTGATTACTTTTTTTTCAAATTTGATTTTTTAATATATATATATATATATATATATATATATATATATATATATATATATATATATATATATATATATATATATATATATATATATATATATATATATATATATATATATATAATTTTTTTCTTCATTTTTAAAATCACAAAATCACTCAAATTAAACCTATAAATACCCCCTCCCTTGGTATTCAAATCACATATTCTCTTCCACCTACCTTCTTTCAATTGAGGCCTTCCTCTAGTCCTGTACAGGCGGTATCCTCTGTCAAGGCCTAGGACCCCTCTTAGTAAGAAGGAGATTTCTCTCCATTCTTCTTCTCTCCCTTACGTTGAGGCATTCCCCTAATCCTTTTCAGGTGGTATCCCCAATCGAGTTATATGGCCCCTCACTAAATAGGAGTTTCCCCCTCATTCTTCAAGAGATTCTACGGAGGTTTGATTTTAGTTAGCAGAAGTCTAACAACGGACAAAAGTCTGGCATCGTGAAGAAGGCTGATGATGAGTGGAAATTTGGCATCAGGTAGATGCCTAATGAAAGTCTGACGATGGCCAGAAGTCTGACGTTGGGTAGAAATTCATCGTTTGGTAAAAATATAGTGTCGGGTATAAAGTCGACGAATGTATGTCGATGGGCATAAGTTTGGCAACCAGAGGAAAGTTAGTGTTGGGTAGAATTCTAATAAAAGTCCCACGACGAGAGTAAGTCTAGCATCAGGTAGAATTTTAATGAAATTCCCACAATGGGCAGAAGTCTAGTTACGGGTAGTTGTCCGACAATGGGAGGAAGCTCAACGTTAGGTAGAATTGTAATGAAAGTCCAGCAATTGGTAGAAGTCCAGCTATGGGAGGAAGTTCAACATCAGGTAGAATTCTAATGAAAGTCTGTGATGGGCAGAAGTCCAGTGATGGGAGGAAGTTCAACATTGGGTAGAATTTTGATAAAAGTCCCACGATGGGCAGAAGTCTAGTGATAGGAAGAAGTTTAACATTGGGTAGAATTTTGATGAAAGTCACATGATGGGTAGAAGTAGAGTGTTGGGTAGAAGTCCTATGAAATTCCATTGACATGTAAAATTTTGCATCTAGAAGAAGTCTAATGACAGGTAGAAGTATGACGTCAGGTAGAAGTCCGATGAAAGTACATCAACGGGTAGTAGAGCACAGGTTATTAAAAATTACCAAAGATATATGATATTTCGATGTGGTATGTCATAGTGTTGCTCGATGATTTTAACTTATGTGGAAGATATCAAGAGAATCCACTAATGATGTATGACCTATTCAAAGTTGTATGTCAGAGTGTTGCTCAATGATATTAACTTTTGTGGAAGATGTTAATAGAATCAACTAAGAATATATGACCTATCCTAGATTGTACGGAAAGTGTTGCTCGATGATGTTAACTTATATTGAAGAGGTCGAGAATCTGCCAAAAATATATGAATTATCCAAGGTTTTATGTCAGAGCGCTGCTCGATGATTTTGACATGTATGGAAGAGGTCGAGATAATCCACCAAGAATGTATGACCTATCTAAGATTATATATTAGAGCACTGCTCGATGATATTAACATGTGTGGAAGAGGACAAGAGAATCCATCAAAGATGTCTAACCTATCCAAGGTTGTATGTCAGAGCGCTGCTCGATGATGTTAACCTGTGTGGAAGAGGTTGAGAGAATCCACTAAGGATGTGTGACCTATCTGAGTTTGTATATCAAAACACCGCTTGATGATGTTTACTTAAGTGGAATAGGTTGAGAGAATCCTCTAAGGATGTATAACCCATCCAAGCTTGTATGTCAGAGCACTGCTCGATGTTGTTAACCATTGTGAAAGAGGTCAAGAGAATCCATAAATGATATATTACCTATTCGAGGTTGTATGTCAGAGCATTGCTCGATGATATTAACCTATATGGAAGAGGTCAAGAGAATCTACTAAGGATGTATAACCTATCCGAGGTTGTATGTGTGAGTGTTGCTCTATAATGTTAACTTATGTGGAAGAGGTCGAGCGAATCCACCAAGAATGTATGACCTGTGAATGCCAGTTTTTCTTATTTTCCTTCCAAGATCATCCGGGACGAAGTTGGATCATCCGAAATGATTAGTACAAAATTTATGGACAGAGAGGTTCATCCCAGGACGAAATTTGGTTTGTTTGTACGAAATTCATCCAGAGGGAAAATCTTCTCGGGACGAATACACTTCATCCGGGACGATCTGCATGCGTATATATTGGATTGAGATCTTTTTGAAGAGAGAGAAATGCCCAGGAGAGAGAAAAGCAAATGAAAAAGAAGAAAAAGATATTTTTGGGCGACTTCGGTCCATTTTCGTCCGTCGTCGTAGTTGGAAAAGTTGCTCGACTCGAGTCTATTTTCAGAAATGTGGATTTTGATGGCTTTTCTGTTTCAAATTCGATTTCCGTTAGCAAAAATCTGGTATAATTTTGTTCTGGTAAACTTTTTACCGCGTAACTTTTGATATGTTTCTGAGATGATGTTTTTACACGTTTTAAGTATTTTCTTGAAGATTTTCACCGGGTATTTTGAATTCTACAGAGTTTTTATCGAATTGCGAATTATCTAGATGTTGAAAATATTTGCTTCAATACAATGAAAGTCTTGAAATGATGTTTTCTGCTATCTGTGATAATTTGGTAAATTTCTAAAATTATAAATTTTGTGGAATTTCCGTATACTGTCGTTATGCCACTGTCGATTTTTCTGAGGTAATCTGATTTTTCTGATTTGAATGTTTTGATGTGCTATGATATTAGAAGGGAGTTATAAGGGACCAGAATCCTTTGCGATTCCACTGTCTAGGTCCGGGAATCTGAAAATAAATTATGTTCTAAAAATTCTGTATATCTGATATGTTCTGGTGGTGCTGTAAACACAAAGGGAGGCATAAGGGGCAAGAATCCGTTGAGATTCTGTCAGGGTCAGGGAAGGGAGACATAAGGGGCTAGAATCCGTTTATATTCTGTCAGGGTCAAGGATATGTGATATCTGATATATGATTTTATCTGTGATGAAATATGATTTGAATGTTTTCTAAAATCTGTTCTGATCTTTGATTTGTACGATTTTGTGATTTGTGATTAATCTGATTTGAATAATTTTGTTGTGTGAAATGAACTCAGTTGTTCTATGTCAGTTATTTTATTTCTGTTTGATTTTCGTTATGTTTGATTTTATGTACGATTGTCTGAATTCTATACGGCTACTTGAATAAACTAATCTGATGTATTTTTTGATGTGTGTTTTTAGAGATTTTGATTGGCTAGTGTAGTCTTGCTAAGCTGTTAGCTCATCCTTGTTATCTGTGTGATTTTTAGGTTCTGGGAAAGGGAAGGAAGTCTTGGACTAGCCGTTCAGTGTTTGATCTGTAATTAGGTATTTTATACTTTTGATTTTATGTACAGTCATGGCTATTCTATTTTGTTCTTTCTATTTGTAGCCATGCACTATATTGTTCATGATTATTTGATGAAGGAAGAAAATATAGATGAATTGTTCAGTATATTTGATGTTTATAGTAGCTATGTGTTTTCTGTAAGTTTGATATTTTGAAGAAAGTCTGAAGCAAATTCCAAAGCTAGATCTTGGATTTCAATTCTATCATGGCCCGACGTGAAGGGATTTGTTCTGGTCGGATTTGGTCGTGATAATTCTTAGTGGTATCAGAGCATAGTTTTGGAATTTATATTATATGACAGAGCTATAGGAATTGATCTATAATGTCTGTCGGGGTAGTTCTTGTTTGTCTGGATTTTTATTATGTTATTTTATGTACATAGTTGTATTCTGTGTGATTATGGATTTGCTAGACCTAGATATGATTGATGGGCAGAGTGCTAGTCAGGCAGCTCCTATGAATAGTACTGCCCCAATGGTTGGTTCTGATACAGTTTTGCTAATTTCTACGTTGGTTGCTCAGATGATGAGCAAGACACATAATAGAGTATCTGCTGTTTGATCTGAAGATGTAGATAGACATCTACAAATGTTTCTGAGATTGAAGCCTCCGAGGTTTGAGGGCACTATTGAGCCCTAGGCAGTAGAGGATTGGTTGAGGAGGTTGGAAAAGACCTTTGACGGTATGCAATGTCCTCAGAATAGAAAGGTATCGTTAGCAATTTTTTTGTTGGATGGCGAGGTAGAGCCCTGGTGGATGGGCCAGTAGGAGGAGAAATTCCAAGATAAACTGAACTCTCTGATTACTTGGGAAGAATTTTCTGAGATATTTTGATCTTGGTTTGTACCCCTTCTACAAGATAATAAATGTTGAATACTTTTATGAGGTTGGTTCAGGGGAGCAGGACGGTTATGCAGTACAAGGCAGAGTTTACTGCTTTGGCCAGATTTGCTCCACAGTTGGTAAGTACTTATGCTGAGAAGTGCTACAGATTTCTGATGGGACTATGAGATAGTCTGAGGCAGCCCCTGGTATCGTTTCACATTTCTGATTTCTCTGAGCTTGTGGAGAGAGCTCGACTTATAGAAAATAATTTGATGGCTACTTAGCAGTGGTGGACTACTAGTAGGAAGAGGTTCAGTAGTGATACATCTGGCAGTGGTTTTTCTAGAAAGAAGAGATTTGTATCTAGAGACTCCAGGAGGAGTAAACAGTCAAGATCTGCTACAGTTTCTGGTAACGGCAGTGTCACCAGTTCTGGGTCAGTTAGTGGGGCACTAGTGTGCCAAATTTGTGGGCGAAGATATTTTGGCCGGTGTTATAGGATGACTGATCAGTGTTTCAGATGTGGTCAGCCAGAACATCGGATTGCAGATTGTCTACAAGCTGGATTTGATCGATGATCTGAGTCCAGATCTGAGAGTTTTGTTAGACCTGTCGGTCTAACAGGAAGCCCGAGGATAGTGTTGAGTCCAGTAATTAGGTTGTTAAGCCTAAGTAAATGTCCCACGGCTACCAAGAGGGGGGTGAATTGGTAGTTTTAAAAAATTTTAAACCCTCTTAATGATAAAGTTGAACCGAAATAAAATTTTCTTTTAAAGTTTGTAGAAAAATGTTTTTCAACCACAGAGTTGTTAAAACTGAAATTTAAAGTGCGGAAACGTAAAAGCAATAAAGTAAATGACACCAGATTTATAGTGGTTCGGTCTATAACCAGACCTACATCCACTCCTTAGAGGCACCCTCTGAGTATTGCACTAATACCACAAAGTAACTCTCCTTTAGCACCCACAGCAAGGCGGAGAAGCCTGTACAAAATACTCTTTTCACCACTACCCGGTGCGGCAGAGAACCGTCGTCCTTTTACACACTCCACAGTGCTGGCAGAGAACCGTCATCCTTTTACACTCTCCTAGTGTGGGCAGAGAACCCTACAGCAGTTCACACTCTCCAAGTGTAGGCAGAGAACCGTCGTCCTTTTACACTCTCCTAGTGTGGGCAGAGAACCCTACGGCTGTTCACACTCTCCAAGTGTAGGCAGAGAACCTTCGTCCTTTTACACTCTCCTAGTGTGGGCAGAGAACCCTACGGCTGTTCACACTCTTCAAGTGTAGGCAGAGAACCTTCGTCCTTTCACACTCTCCTAGTGTGGGCAGAGAACCCTACGGCTGTTCACACTCTCCAAGTGTAGGAAGAGAACCTTCGTCCTTTTACACTCTCCTAGTGTGGGCAGAGAACCCTACGACTGTTCACACTCTCCAAGTGTAGGCAGAGAACCTTCGTCCTTTTACACTCTCCTAGTGTGGGCAGAGAACCCTTCGTCTGTTCACACTCTCCAAGTGTCGGCAGAGAACCGGATCTCCTTGACTGATCTTCTCACAATAATCTAGAAGGAAGAAAGAAAAGAGTGAAGAATTCAATTTCACAAGTAGAGACTCTTACCTTAGTAATCCAAGTGAAGCCTTCTCACTCCAATGGTAGGAATCCTCCTTTGAATGCTCTCTTCCACTCTCTCTTTGGCTATTCTCTCAAGAGGCACGAAGATCAAATGACAAAAAGATTGGGTGGCAGTCTAATTTGGACTATTTATACAAAAGACATGAAAAACCGCCTAAAAACTGCAAGTTTCCAATTCTGTACGCAGTGGATCGTCCTGTACGATCCTGGATCGTCCTGGACGATTTTACTTAAACGATCTGAAACGACCCAATTTGTATATGTGTACGAAATGACTTCGTACAGCTGATTGTCCTGTACGAACTAGGTTCGTCCAGTACGAACGGTTATTACAAGGTCGGTTCTAGAAACTGCTGAAAACTGTTCTAAGTCGGTTAATCGTTTGGACGAAAATATGTTCGTCTGGACGAAAATTTTCCAGAGAGTCGATCGTCCTGGACGATTATTTATTTCGTCTGGACGAAAATTTTCCAGAGGACCAATCGCCGCGGACGATAATTCATTTTAGTCTGGACGAAAATTTTCCAGAGAGCTGATCGTCCGGTACGATATTTATTTTCGTCGGGACGAAAATTTTCCAGAGCACTGGTCGCCTCGTACGATGATAAAATTTGTTTGGACGAAAATTTTACAGAGGACCCATCGTCCGGGACGATAGTAAAATTCGTCCTGGACGAATAGGACTTAGAAAAATTTTTCCAAGCAAGTTCCTATTCGTTCCAAGTGCTCTACAGGAGATAACTGACAGATCGTCCAGTACGATAAATATCGTCCTGTACGATCAGTATAGAATTTCAAGATCTCCTTATTTGTGTGTGTGAGATTTTATTCACTCAATTACAATCACTCCCTTTCAAAATTAATTCAAAGAAAAGATAAACTTCAAATAAACAAAATATCTCATGCTGAATTTGATTTGAAGTTTTCGTAATCTGGAGTCTGATTTTCCTGAAATGTTAGTACACACAAGAGCAAATGAAAATCTTCTAAAATTGTTAGGAGATAACTATACATCTGAACAATAATGTTTGGAATCATCAAAACTACATAAGTTGCACAAATATAAATTATTTAAATAGCAACTATTCAAACAATCTCTCCCTTTTTGATGATGGCAAAACAATTATTATTTGTATGGTTTCAAGTTAAAACAAATCTCTTATCTCCTAAACTCCCCCTGAATTTATGAGTACATTAAAATAAGGAGGCATTAAAGAACAATATTTTTGTTTTTCAAATTTTTTAACACAAAAAAAAACTTGCAAACAGAACAATCAAAAATAGAAAACACAAACCACAAAAAACACAAAACACAAACATAATAATTTTGGTATCAGGCATTAAAGAACAATATTTTTGTTTTTCAAATTTTTTAACACAAAAAAAAACTTGCAAACAGAACAATCAAAAATAGAAAACACAAACCACAAAAAATACAAAACACAAACATAATAATTTCTCCCCCTTTTTTGACAGCAACAAAAAGTGAAGAAGAAAAAGACAAGAAATGTAAATAATTATATGAAATTCATTTTTTAAAATTTAATCTAAATTGTGATTTGACATAGGGTATGCAATTTTAAACTAAGGATATTAGATCAATCATAGAAATTCATAAAATTTAAGAAGTGATATAACATTGTAAGTAAGAAGAATTTATCAAAGACATGATTCAATTTAGACATTTGACTATTGAAAATCATTACAAGAGAGATGTAAAAAAATTCTATATTTCAAAGTTCAATAGAATATAAATGAACATAAGATCAATTTGAATTAAGAGATTGAACGAATTTGGAAAGAAGAGAATTACCTCATGTGGCGCTTTGCGCATCCTTTCAAAGTTTTGGAGCATATTTTTGTGCATTTTTCCTTGGTTGGGCTTATTTTGTGCCTCTTTTTCACTTTGCAAATTTTTGTGAATTCCTTTTGATTTTTGTACATTTGTACAATGTTCAAGAGTAATTTGACCAATTCTTTCCAAAATCTATAATCTAAAATTTCAAATATTTCTAGGTGCATAAATATCATTTGAGCATAGAAATACAAAATAAGAAAACATCAAAATTGTAATAATAATATTAACTTTTATGTAGTCTAAATGAATAGACATGAATTTAAAAGTTCTAATTATAACAAGTTATAAACAAATTATAAATTTAGAAAGTCTAGATTTTCTAATATAGATAATCTCAAATTACAATCGAATTTAAGCACTATGTAGATTAAATAATACTAATGAAATTCACAAACATTAACTACATTTCAAAACAAATCTAATAGAAATAAACTTTCATTGATATTAAGGAAAAAGATTAAAAAAAATACATTGAACTTAAAAACATAAAAACAAACAGATTACAATAAAACAGATAAGATAAAAACAAAACAAACAAAAACAACAAAAACAAAAAAAATACAACAGACACAGACATAAAAACAATTTCACTGTTCTGGAGGAGGAGGAGGAATGCCGCCAAATAGGTTGAAGTAGGAGGCCATCAACATTACATTGGTATTTATTTCATGAACTTCATCTTTAATATTACCAATGTCATGTTGCTGCTGCGTAAGTTGAGCATCAAATTGATCAAACCTTTGATCAATGTGAGTCTCTAGTCTATCAAATCTCTCAATCAGATTCTGGTAATCTGATTGAGAAGCAGAAGCTTGCACTCCTTCTTCTTCTTCTTCTTCTGAAGCACTGGCATGTGCTTTTTCTTTTTCTTTTTCTTCCTTGAAGAGCAATCTGAATGATGCATCGTTATAGTAAACTGGCTCTTCATATTCTTCATCAGGATGCACTATATTATACTTCTTTTCTAAAATATAAGTAATTAAGTGCCCTAAAGAAATGTTCTTCTTCCTCTTCTGATCAGCATGTCCTATTTTTGAAAGCCCATATATATGATCTATGATGAGTTGGGCTTCATCAATAGGATGTTTTTGCATGATTAAAAAAGTTAGACAAGAAAGGAGAGGAGTAATGTTAATCATATCACCAGCTTTAGGAATAATTTAGGATCTAAGGATATGCTGGATGATTCGGGCATCTTGGGTCATACCGGAGACTCTAGCAACATGATTATCAATCGCATTTTCTCTAATTACCCTATTGATTTGAAACCATTTGAAGGAGGTTTCTGACATTAGGGTGTGGGCTCTATATCCCTCAGTTCTTAAGTTTAAAAATGCACCAAGGTCGTGCTTGGTGATCTCAACTTTTTTCTTAAAAACAAAAGAACTAATGATAGAGTGATCAGAATTGAAACTCATGTTGGCTAGAAAGTAGTGGTAGGTTTGTTTGTTGTAGAAGTGGACGAGAGAAAGAATGAATTGGAATTGGGTTGAGGCGAAGAGGTGCAATACCCGAAATTTCAACTCAGTTTGAATGAGATTGCGAGACGGAGTGATTTTTGCGGAGGCAAAACGAGGAAAAGATTCCTCATTTGCCTTGGATAGAAAGTTGTCTAGCGCATTCCTATTTGGTTTCCTCACCAAAACCTTTTGTCTTTTGCTAGAGGAGGCCATTGTTGATTTGATGTAAAAAAGGATTGAAAAAGAAGTTTGAAAGTGTGATTGTCAAGTTTGAAAGCCTTCATATTTAAAGAAAAACGATACGTTCGTCCTGGACGAAAAATTATCGTTCGTCTGGATGAAGTAATTTCGTACAGACGATCCAATTCGTCCAAAATGTAACGGCTTTTCGTATTCAACACAACTTACGATGCGTCCCTTCGTACAGGCTTTCTGACTTGACCGATCGTACAGACGAAAAAATTTCGTACAGACGATCAAAAAGTGAATCGTTTTAATGACTCTTGAAAACCGTCCCCTACAATGAACCGACACATGTTCGTACAGACGAAAAAATTTCGTACAGACGAAGTTCGTATTAAAAACTGTCTTATCCACTCAACCGCTGCATTCAATCGTCCCGACGTTTGAGAGAGAAAAAATTCATCCTGGACGATCACATATCGTACAGACGATCTAATTAAAAACTGCTCTCAAAACGGTTTAAATTCGCGCAAACTGTTCCTTCACACATCGTCCCGTACGAAAATAATTTCGTCCTGGACGATTTCCTCCAAAAAAAATTTAATTTTGATTTTTTAAATTAAGAAAATCAACAAAAACATTCAAAAACACAGAAAACATAAAACAAAATCATAAATCCAAAAACAATTCATTCAAAAACACACAAAATTCACAAAATCACAAAAACAAAACACAACAAGTATCAATATTGCAAAGACATTTTGGTTAAGCATTCAAATCAATAACACCAAGCCTTGTTCTTAAAGTACTGAAGGTATCAAAGGCTAAAGGTTTTGTAAAAATGTCTTCAAGTTGATTTTCAGTTGAAACATGTATGAGTTCAATTTCTCCTTTGGATACATGATCCCTTATGAAATGATGCCTTATATCAATGTGTTTGGTTCTAGAATGTTGAATAGGATTTTTGGAAATGCAAATAGCACTAGTATTGTCACAATAAATTGGAATAGTGCCTATAGTTAATCCTAAATCAATCAACTGTTGTTTTAACCAAAGTACTTGTGCCACACAACTTCCTAATGCAATGTATTCTGCTTCTGCAGTAGATAGTGCCACTGAATTTTGTTTTCTACTAGACCATGAAACTAATGAATTTCCAATGAATTGACATGTTCCAGAAGTGCTTTTCCTATCCACTCTACAGCCTGTAAAGTCAGAATCTGAGTAACCAATAATTTCAAATGAAGAGCTAAACTTAGGATACCAAATTCCTAAGTTTTGAGTTCCTAGTAGATATCTTAAAATCCTTTTCACTGCTGTCAAATGTGATTCTTTTGGATCTGATTGAAATCTAGCACATAAGCAAACACTAAACATAATATCTGGTCGGCTAGCAGTCAAGTAAAGTAAAGATTCAATTATCCCTCTAAATTTCTTTTGATCAACAGATTTTCCCTTAAGGTCTTTATCCAACTGAACTGAAGAACTCATTGGTGTACTAACAGGTTTAGCATTGTCCATTTCATATTTCTTGATGATGTCCTTAATATATTTGGTTTGACTAAGAAAAGTACCTTCCTCAAGTTGCTTAATGCTAAATCCTAGAAAGTAATTTAAATCTCCCATTAGACTCATTTCAAATTCACTACTCATTGTTTTAGAAAAATCATCACAAAGATGTTTATTTGTAGATCCAAAGATGATGTCATCCACATAAATTTGAACAATAAGTATATCCTTTCCAATTTTCCTTAAAAAGAGAGTTATATCCACACTTCCTTTTTCAAAAGATCTTTCAAGTAGGAAGGTGCTTAACCTCTCATACCAAGCCCTAGGTGCCTATTTCAATCCATATAATGCCTTTTTTAATTTGAAAACATGATTTGGAAATTTAGAATTTTCAAAACCTGGAGGTTGTTCTACAAAAACATCTTCTTCAATTACCCCATTTAAAAAGGCACTTTTGACATCCATTTGAAACAATTTAAAACCTTTAAAACAGGCAAAGGCTAGCAAAACCCTAATTGCTTCAAGTCTAGCTACAGGGGAAAAAGTTTCCTCAAAATCAATTCCTTCAATTTGATTATACTCCTTAGCTACTAATCTAGCCTTATTTCTAATGACTACTCCTGAGTCATTCATTTTATTTTTGAACACCCACTTGGTTCCAACAACACTTTGATCTTTTGGCCTTGTAGTTAGTTCCCAAACTTTATTTCTTATAAATTGATTCAACTCTTCTTGCATGGCCAATATCCAAAATTCATCTGAAAGTGCATGATCAATGTTAGTGGGTTCAATAGTTGAAATAAAGGCTGAATGATTGACTTCCTTGTTTAATCCACTCCTAGTTCTAACACCCTCACTTGGTTCACCTATGATTAATTCTTTTGGGTGGTTTTTAGAAAATCTCAAATCTCTAGGCAAAGGGTCTTCTCTTTCTAAATTTTCTTCCACATTTTCTTCCAAATTTAATCTATCAATATTTTGGGAGTTTTCTTCAATTTCTACTTCAACAACTTTTGGCTCTTCCATGTTTCCATTTTCATCAAAAACAACATGTGTGGTTTCCTTAATGACTAAAGTTCTTTTGTTGAATACTCTATAAGATTTTCCAACACTTGAATATCCAACAAAAATTCCTTCATCTGATTTTGGATCAAATTTTCCTAAGGCAGATTTTCCATTATTATGTATGAACACCTTGCAACCAAATACATGTAAATGAGACAAATTTGGTGTTCTACCTTTTAGCAACTCATAGGGTGTTTTATTCAAATTTGATCTCACATTCACCCTATTCAGAACATAGCATGCAGTGCTAACCGCCTCAGCCCAAAAATATCTAGGAAGCGAGTATTCTGCTAACATTGCTCGGGCGGCTTCTATTAATGTTCTGTTCTTTCTTTCAACTACTCCATTTTGTTGAGGAGTTCTAGGTGCAAAAAAATTGTGATCAATCCCCTTTTCTTTACAAAAATCTTCAAATCTTTCATTTTCAAATTCTCCTCCATGATCACTTAGTATAGAAATTATTTCACATCCTAGTTTTCTTTGTATCCAAGTTGAAAAATTTCTGAATTCCTCAAATGATTCACTCTTATGAAAAAGAAATTTAACCCAGGTGAATCTTGAAAAATCATCTACTATAACAAATCCATATACCTTTCCTCCTAGACTTACCGTGCTTACAGGTCCAAAAAGATCCATGTGAAGAATTTCTAATGGTTTACTGGTCCTAAGATCTTTATTGGACTTAAAAGAAGACTTCACTTGTTTTCCTAATTGACATGCATCACACAGATGGTCCTTAGTAAAGTCTAGTTTAGGTATTCCTCTCACCAAATTCTTTTGGGTAATTTTTCTAAGATTTTTCATACTAGAATGACAAAGTCTCCTATGCCAAAGCCATGATTCATCAGAAACAGTTTTCAAACAAAAAGCAGTAGGAGATTTAATACAATTTAAATCTAGCATGTAGACATTGTTTACCCTATTTCCATTTAAAACAATTTTTCCATTTAGGCTAATTATGCAGCTAGTAGGTAAAAATTTTACATTATAGCCCTTATCACATAGCTGACTTATGCTAAGCAAATTATGTTTTAAGCCTTCAACTAATAAAACATTGTCTATGAAAAAGTTTTTCAAATTTCCAATCATACCTGATCCAACCACTTTCTTTGTGGTATTATCTCCAAGTGTAACCTTGCCTCCACTCCTGGCTTCCAGCGTTATGAATTGAGCAGTATCTCCAGTCATGTGCTTTGAACATCCGCTGTCCAGGTACCATATACTCTCACGAGGTCTTGTGTGAGAGCATTCCTGCAAAATTCTCAAATGTTAGACCTGGGAACCCAAACTAGTTTGGGTTCACCTTTATGAAATTTATAATCTGATGCATGTATGATATGTCTAGGTTTATGCATCTTAGTTCTCCACACCAAATTAGGTTTCATCTTTAAAGTGCAGGTGTGAGATATATGTCCCAAAAATCCACAATTGTTACATTTAACATTAGGAAAAATATTCCTATGTTTTCTTTCATATGATTGTCTTCTAAGGGATTTCATGAATTTAGGATAATATTTAGGATTTGTAAAATCTTCAAGTTTAGGGGGGTTCCTATTATCCTCGAGAGCTCTTATAGTGAGTTTGTAAAATGAATTCATATCCTCCAAGATTCGATTGGTATAATTGATTCTATATGTCTTGCTCTCAGATTCATCCTTAAATTTCTTAAATTCTTTTTCAAGTTCAGCATGGGATGATTTTAAATTCTCAAAATTTTTATTCAAGTCATCATATTCATCAAGTAGTTTCATGTGGTTGCTATCAATTAAAGCATGATCTTTCCTACGGATTTCATGTTCCTTATTAAGCTCTTCTAATTCTAAAACTACACTAGCATGCATCCTTTTCATTTTCCTATATGCGTCATGCATGTGTTCAGAAACTTCAAATAATTCATTATAGGTTAAATCACATACCTCTTCTTGATCTGATTGTTCAGCTTTATCTGCCATCAAGCAAAGGTTGGTGACTTCTTCTTCTTTTTCAGTCTCAGAGGAGTCTGAAGCTGAGTCCGCCCAAAAAGCCTTTTGAAACTTCTTCTTGCCCTTCTTTACCATTGGTTTCTCTTCTACCTTCTCCTTGCTAGGAGTGGTTTTGAGTTTTGGACAATCAGTCTTTATATGACCTGATTTCCTGCATTCATAACAAATCACTTCATTAGAAACCTTGCCATTTCTGTTATACTTACCTCTATTCCATTGCTGGCGTCTCTTCTGCTTCCTCTTTAAAAAGCTTCTGAATTGTCTAGTCATCAGTGCTATATCGTCTTCATCCTCAGGTTGTGAGTGTTCACTTTCTGACTCTTCCACATTTAGTGCAATATTCTTGTCTTTTCTTGGTTCACCTGCATCAATCTTTCTTTGACTTACTCCTTGCTCGTAAGCAATGAGTGAACCAAGAAGATTGTCAATTGAATAAATGTTCAGATCTTTAGACTCTGTAATTGCAGTAATTTTAGCATCATATGCAGTAGGTAATCAACGAAGAATCTTATTAACCATTTCAGCATTTATTAATTCCCTACCAAGTGCATGCAAAGAGGTGACAATTTGAGTGAATCTTGTGTACATGTCAGATATAGATTCATTAGGTTTCATGCGAAATAATTCGTAGTCATGTAACAAGATATTGAGACTTGATTGCTTAACCTCATTTGTCCCTTCATAAGTAATACAAAGTCTATCCCATATGTCTTTTTCGCTTTTACAAGTGGAAACTCGCATGTAGTCTTCAGATTTTAAAGCACAAAAGAAACTATTTAAACATTTCGCATTTAATTGTGCTAAGTCACGTTCTTCTATAGTCCAATCTGCATAAGGTGTTTCTACCCTAATTCCATCAACTAATCTAGTTGGTTTTGTGTAACCTTCCTGGACTAGCATCCACATGCGATAATCAAGTGACTGTAAGAAAGTAGACATGCGTGTTTTCCAAAAATCAAAAGGAATATTGTCAAACAGTGGAGGTCTAGTGATAGAGTAACCCTCAGATGTGTTTCGGTTTCCAAATGTAGCCATCTACGTTAATCAAAAAGTAGTTCAAACTTATGATTTTGAAACTATGCTCTGATACCACTTGTTGAGTCCAGTAATTAGGTTGTTAAGCCTAAGTAAATGTCCCACGGCTACCAAGAGGGGGGTGAATTGGTAGTTTTAAAAAATTTTAAACCCTCTTAATGATAAAGTTGAACCGAAATAAAATTTTCTTTTAAAGTTTGTAGAAAAATGTTTTCCAACCACAGAGTTGTTAAAACTGAAATTTAAAGTGCGGAAACGTAAAAGCAATAAAGTAAATGACACCAGATTTATAGTGGTTCGGTCTATAACCAGACCTATATCCACTCCTCAGAGGCACCCTCTGAGTATTGCACTAATACCACAAAGTGACTCTCCTTTAGCACCCACAGCAAGGCGGAGAAGCCTGTACAAAACACTCTTTTCACCACTACCCAGTGCGGCAGAGAACCGTCGTCCTTTTACACACTCCACAGTGCTGGCAGAGAACCGTCGTCCTTTTACACTCTCCTAGTGTGGGCAGAGAACCCTACGGCTGTTCACACTCTCCAAGTGTAGGCAGAGAACCGTCGTCCTTTTACACTCTCCTAGTGTGGGCAGAGAACCCTACGGCTGTTCACACTCTCCAAGTGTAGGCAGAGAACCTTCGTCCATTTACACTCTCCTAGTGTGGGCAGAGAACCCTACGGCTGTTCACACTCTCCAAGTGTAGGCAGAGAACCTTCGTCCTTTTACACTCTCCTAGTGTGGGCAGAGAACCCTACGGCTGTTCACACTCTCCAAGTGTAGGCAGAGAACCTTCGTCCTTTTATACTCTCCTAGTGTGGGCAGAGAATCCTACGGCTGTTCACACTCTCCAAGTGTAGGCAGAGAACCTTCGTCCTTTTACACTCTCCTAGTGTGGGCAGAGAACCCTTCGTCTGTTCACACTCTCCAAGTGTCGGCAGAGAACCGGATCTCCTTGACTGATCTTCTCACAAGAATCTAGAAGGAAGAAAGAAAAGAGTGAAGAATTCAATTTCACAAGTAGAGACTCTTACCTTAGTAATCCAAGTGAAGCCTTCTCGCTCCAATGGTAGGAATCCTCCTTTGAATGCTCTCTTCCACTCTCTCCTTGGCTATTCTCTCAAGAGGCACGAAGATCAAATGACAAAAAGATTGGGTGGCAGTCTAATTTGGACTATTTATACAAAAGACATGAAAAACCGCCCAAAAACTGCAAGTTTCCAATTCTGTACGCAGTGGATCGTCCTGTACAATCCTGGATCGTCCTGGACGATTTTACTTAAACGATCTGAAACGACCCAATTTGTATATGTGTATGAAATGACTTCGTACAGCTGATCGTCCTGTACGAACGAGGTTCGTCCAGTACGAACGGTTATTACAAGGTCGGTTCTAGAAACTGCTGAAAACTATTCTAAGTCGGTTAATCGTTTGGACGAAAATATGTTCGTCTGGACGAAAATTTTCCAGAGAGTCGATCGTCTTGGACGATTATTTATTTCGTCTGGACGAAAATTTTCCAGAGGACCAATCGCCGCGGACGATAATTCATTTTCGTCTGGACGAAAATTTTCCAGAGAGCTGATCGTCCGGTACGATATTTATTTTCGTCGGGACGAAAATTTTCCAGAGCACTAGTCGCCTCGTACGATGATAAAATTCGTCTGGACAAAAATTTTACAGAGGACCCATCGTCCGGGACGATAGTAAAATTCGTCCTGGACGAATAGGACTTAGAAAAATTTTTCCAAGCAAGTTCCTATTCGTTCCAAGTGCTCTACAGGAGATAACTGACAGATCGTCCAGTACGATAAATATCATCCTGTACGATCAGTATAGAATTTCAAGATCTCCTTATTTGTGTGTGTGAGATTTTATTCACTCAATTACAATCACTCCCTTTCAAAATTAATTCAAAGAAAAGATAAACTTCAAATAAACAAAATATCTCATGTTGAATTTGATTTGAAGTTTTCGTAGTCTGGAGTCTGATTTTCCTAAAATGTTAGTACACACAAGAGCAAATGAAAATCTTCTAAAATTGTTTGGAGATAACTATACATCTGAACAATAATGTTTGGAATCATCAAAACTACATAAGTTGCACAAATATAAATCATTCAAATAGCAACTATTCAAACAGATAGTTCCTCCATGCATTGTTTCTGAAGGATCATCTGGTAGAGGTGGTGGTTCAGGTTCTGTGGCAAAGAGACCACCTAGTGGTAATCAAAGGGAGCCTACTAGTTCTGTAGCTCCAGCTCTAGTTCAGCCACGTGTGTATAGTTTGAATCAGCAAGAGGCTCGAGATGCTCCGGATATTGTGACAGGTACGGTTTATATTTCTGAACACCCCTGTCGTGTTTTGTTTGATTCTGGAGCCAGTCACTCGTTTATTTCCGAGTGCTATTTTGATGCTTTATATTGGGATTCTATTATGTTACCTGTTTTGCTTACCATTCTTTTGCCTATTGAAAATAATTTGATAGCCTGAAAGTTTTGTTTCTGTGAGATTGATATTTCTGGAAAGAAGTGGAAGTCATATTTGATTTTGTTGCAGATTTTTTCGTATGATGTTATTTTGGACATGAATTGGCTGAGTCTGTATGAGGTTCAGATTGACTGTTTAAAGAAACAAGTTAGCTTATTTATGGATGGTGAAAGGTGTGTATTCCAAGGGTTAAGATGTGTTTTATCCTGTTTGATTTCTGTGTTGGAAGTCAGAAGAATGTGGAAGAAGGGTTGTACGGTGTTTTTGGCTTCGGTACAGGATATGAATATAGATGCGGGTTCTATTTCTGATATCCCTGTTGTACGAGATTTTGCAGATGTATTTCCTGAGGAGTGAATTGGTATACCTCCGCATAGAGATATGGAGTTATGTACTGATGTATTTCCGAGTACAGCTCCGATATCTCAGGCTCCGTACAGGATGGCACCAAAGGAACTTGCAGAGTTGAAAATTCAACTCCAAGAGTTGGTGGATAGAGGATTTATTCCTCCTAATGTTTCGCCTTTGGGAGCACCTATTTTATTTGTGAAGAAGAAGGACGGTATAATGAGTATGTGTGTTGATTACACAGATTTGAATAAAGTTACAATCAAGAATAAATATGTGTTGCCACGGATTGATGATTTATTTTATTAACTTGCTGGATCTTCCATATTTTCAAAGATTGATTTGAGATCTGGTTACTATCAGGTGAAGGTGAAGGAAGTAGATGTGATGAAAACAGCTTTCAGTACTCGGTACAAACACTACGAGTTTTTTGTTATGCCTTTTGGAGTAACCAACGCATCGGCTATTTTTATGGACCTGATGAACAGAGTGTTCAAAGATTATCTGGATCAGTTTGTGATCATCGTTATAGACAATATTCTAGTATATTCTTCTTCTGAGGAAGATCATGCCATACATTTGAGGAGGGTGTTGGAGACTTTGAGGCAACACTAGTTGTATGCTAAATTCTCCAAGTATGAATTCTGGCTGAAGAGCATTTTTTTTCTAGGTCATGTGGTGAGCGGTGAAGGTATTTCTATTGATTCCCAAAAAATTCAGGCAGTTGCTAATTGGCCAAGGACTACTATGGTATTTGAGATACATAGTTTCTTGGGTATGGCCGGATATTATTGAAAGTTTGTAAAGGAATTTTCCCTAATTTCTGTACCTCTGATGAGACTGACTCATAAGTCAGTACTTTTATTTGAACATCGGAGTGTGAAGCTAGCTTTCAGAGATTGAAGGATTGCTTGACTTCTGCTCCAATGTTAACACTTCCATCTGGTATGGAAGGATTTTAGGTATTCAGTGATGCTTCACTGAAAGGTTTGAGTTTTGTTCTGATGCAGCATGGTTAGGTAATAGCTTATGCCTCAAGACAGTTGAAACCACATGAAAAGAATTACCTGACTCATGATTTAGAATTGGCTGCAGTTGTATTTGCTTTGAAGATTTGGCGTCATTACTTGTATGGCGTCAGGTGTGAGATATTCATAGAATATAAGAGTTTGAAGTACATATTCACTCAAAAGGATCTAAATTTGAGGCAAAGAAGATGGCTTGAGTTGATCAAAGATTATGATCTGACGATTCAGTATCAGCCTGGTAAGGCTAATGTGGTAGCAGACGCTCTGAGTAAGAAATCCTCTATATTAACATGTATTCAACTCACTTCTGATGAGTATTTGATACGAGATATGGAACGATTACAACTTGAGGTAATTTTCCCTACTAGACTGGATTCTGGTATTTTGACTCAAATGAACATTCAGTCTTCTTTAGAAGAGAAGATTCATGAAGCTCAGAAGTCAGACTCTGAATATTTTAAGTTGATAGCTCAGGTTGAGTCCGGTAAGAAACCTGAACAATGAATTTCTGATTATGGTATCATTTTCTGTAATAATAGGCTATGGATTCCTATGTTTGGAAATATAAGGAAAGAGCTTTTGTACGAAGCTCGTTATTCAGGCTATACTATTCATCCAGGAAGTGGTAAGATGTATGGAGAAATGAAAAGCTTATTTTGGTAGCCTGAATGAAAAAGGATATAGCAGAGTTTGTTTTGAAATGCGAAGCCTGTTAGTTAGTGAAGGCAGAGCATCAATGACTAGGAGGTCTTTTGTAGTCGTTGCCTATCCCTGAGTGGAAGTGGGAGGAGGTAACGATGGATTTTGCTATGGGTTTTTCTCGATCAAGGCAAGGGCATGATGCGATTTGGGTGATTATCGATCGACTAACGAAGTCTGCACATTTTCTTCCGATCAGACAGATGGATCTGGTAGATAAGTTAGCTCAGCTATATGTTAAAGAAATTGTCAGATTGCATGGTGTGTCAAAAGTGATTATATCTGATTGGGATGAAAGGTTTACTTCCAGACTTTGGAAGGGTATTCAGTAAGGATTGGGTACAAAATTGTATTTCAATACTACTTTTCATCCTCAGACTCATGGACAGTCTAAGAGAACTATTCAGGTACTGGAAGATCTTCTGAGGTTACGTGTTCTAGATTTTGGAGGCAGTTGGGAAGATCACATCCCTTTGATAGAATTTGATTATAATAACAGTTATCAATCCAGTATTAGTATGGCACCTTATAAAGCTCTGTATGGTTGAAAGTGTAGAACGCCTTTGACTCTGACTAAGATAGGAGATAGACATGTAATGGGTTCAACTTTTATGGATGAAACTGTTACAAAAATCAATTTAATTAAGGAAAGATTAAAAGATGCCCAAGATAGGCAACATAAGTATTACAATCAGAAGCACAGATTTGTAGAATTTCAAGTTGGTGACTTTGTCTATGTCAAAGTCAGTCCGATGAAAGGCGTTAGCAGATTTGGAAGAGTGAGCAAGCTCAGCCCAAGGTGTGTCGGATCTTTTGAAATCATCGAAAGGATTGGAAATTCTTCTTATAGGTTGTTATTATCTGATCGGATGTCTGATATACATAACGTGTTAAACGTATCTTCTTTGAGGAAGTGGATATCTGATTCTGAAAAGAAAATTTCTGTTGATGATGTGGAGATTCAGGAGAATCTGCTGTACAAGGAAGAGCCTGAAATGATTTTGACTTATGATGTGTGCAAGTTAAGAAGTAAATAGATCCTGATGGTTAAGATTCAGTGGAAGCACAAAACAGCAAGAGAGGCTACTTGGGAGAATGAGTCGGATATGAGACAGTTATATCCGAGTCTGTTCTGACTCAATTTTATTTTGGAAATGTTGAGGACGACATTGTTCTGAAGGTGGGGAGATTGTGAAGGCTAGTTTTTATTGTTTTCCTTCCAGGATCATCCGGGATGAATTTGGATCGTCCTGGATGATCAGTACAAAATATGTGGACAGAGAGGTTCGTCCTAGGACGAAATTTGGTTCGTCTGTATGAAATTCGTAAAGAGGGAAAATCATCTCGGGACGAATACACTTCGTCCAGGATGATCTGCATGTGTATATATTGGATTGAGATCTTTTTGAAGAGAGATAAAAGCCTAGGAGAGAGAAAAACAAAGGAAAAAGAAGAAAAACTGATTTTGGGCCACTTCGGTCCGTTTTCATTCGTCGCCGTAGTTGGGAAAGTTGCTCGACCTGAGGTAAGGGACATTATGCCTTTCTCTATTTTCAGAAATGTGGATTTTGATGACTTTTCTGTTTCAAATTTGATTTCCATTAGCAAAAATCTGGTATCATTTTGTTCTGGTAAACTTTTTACCGCGTAACTTTTGATATGTTTTTGAGACAATATTTTTACACGTTTTGAGTATTTTCTAGAAGATTTTCACCGGGTATTTTGAATTCTACAGAGTTTTTATCGAATAGCAAATTATCTGGATGTTGAAAATATTTACTTCAGTACAATGATAGTCTTGAAATGATGTTTTATGCTATCTGTGATAATTTGGTAAATTTTTAAAATTGTGAATTCTGTGGAATTTTTGTATACTGACGTTATGCCGCTGACGATTTTTCTGACGTAATCAGATTTTTCTAATTTAAATGTTTTAATGTGCTGTGATATCAGAAGGGAGTTATAAGCGGCTGGAATCCTTTGCGATTTCACTGTGTGGGTCCGGGAATCTGAAAATAAGTTATGTTCTAAAAATTCTGTATATCTGATCTGTTCTGGTGCTGTAAGCACAAAGGGAGGCATAAGGGGCCAGAATCCGTTGAGATTCTGTCAGGTTTAGGGAAGAGAGGCATAAGGGTCCAGAATCCATTGAGATTCTATGAGGGTCGGGGATATGTATTTTTTGATATGTGATTTTATCTGTGATGAAATATGATTTGAATGTTTTCTAAAATCTGTTCTGATCTTTGATTTGTACGATTCTGTGATCTGTGATTAATCTGATTTGAATAATTTTATTGTGTGAAATGAACTTAATTGTTCTGTGTTAGTTATTTTATTTATGTTCGATTTCCGTTATGTTTGATTTTCTATACAATTGTCTGAATTATGTACGGCTATTTGAATAAACTATTCTGATGTATTTTCTGATGTGTGTTTCTAGAGATTTTGATTGGCTAGTGTAGTCTTGCTGAGCTGTTAGCTCATCCTTGTTATCTGCGTGGTTTTCAGGTTTTGGGAAAGGGAAGGAAGTCTTGGACTAGCCGTTCAGTGTCTGATCTGTAATTAGGTATTTTGTACTTTTGATTTTCTATACAGTCATGGCTTTTCTATTATGTTCTTTCTATCTATAACCATGCACTGTATTGTACATGATTATTTGATGAAAGAAAAAAATATAGATGAACTGTTATGTATATTTGATGTTTATAGTAGCTTTGTGTTTTCTATAAGTTTGATATTTGGAAGAAAGTATGAAGCAAATTTCAAAGCTAGATCCTGGATTTCAATTCTGTCGCGGCCCGATACGAAGGGATTCGTTCCGGTCGGGTTGGGTCGTGACATGACCTATCTAAGATTATATGTCAAAGTATTTCTCAATGATGTTAACATGTGTAAAAGATGTCAAGAGAATCCACCAAGGATGTGTGACATATTCAAGGTTGTATATCAGAGCACTGCTCGATGACGTTAATATATGTAGAAGAGGTCGAGAGAATCCACCAATGATATATGATCTATCTGAGGTTATATGTCAGAGCATAACTCAATGACGTTAACCTGTGTGGAAGAGGTCGGTAGAATCTACCAAGAATGTATGAGCTATCCAAAGTTATATGTCAGAGCGCTGCTCGATGACTTTAACTTGTGTGGAAAGGTTGAGAGAAACCACCAAGGATATGAGAGCTATCTGATATTTTATGTCAAAGCACCGATCAATGATGTTAACTTTTATGGAAGAGGTCGAGAGAATCTACCAAGGATATATGACCTATCCGAGGTTGTATGTTAGAGCGTTGCTCGATGATATTAACCTATATGGAAAAGGTCAGATCGAGTCTCACTATGATTGATCATTCAATGATTGAGATAAAATAAAGATTGCATATTTTTTAAATCAAGGATTTAAGATTTTATTGATATCCTTCTATGATGTATGACCTATCTAGGTCATATGTCTGAGCCCTACTCGATGATGTTAACATCTATAGAAGAGGTCTGATCGACCCCCCCCCCCCTAGGATTGATCATTCAGTGATTGAGACACAATAAATATTACGTATTTCTCAATTTATGGATAAAGAGATTATATTCATTGGAGGTTTTTTGTCATTTTTTTATCCTTTTTAAGGGATAGGATAATATCAGAATATATTATTATATTATGTATGTCCATAGTATGAATAGGGATGCAGAAGTTACACTATACTCAATACATAAGATATATATACGGGGACAACACAATATTTAACTTGGAAGAAAATATTCGGAATGTCAATGTTACACCCTATTTAACATAAAAGTGATAAGACAAGTAGTATTAGTAATACAAATATATGCACTACATGGTCATTTAATCTTACCAACCATTTGAATATTTTTCAATGGTTGTTTTTTTTTTTTTTTGTTATTTATTTTGCCCCCTAGTGAGACCACCTTCATCTCGAGCAGGTGGGTTTTGGATGAATTGTCGAAGATATCATTGTTGGATTAGCCTCTTAATCTCATCCTTGAGCAGTCTGCAAGCTTCAATAATGTGTCCATGAATGCGGTGGAAATGATAGTATTGCTCATGATTTCCTACGTTTGGCTTTAAAGGGTTGAGCCACTTTATATTTTTTTTATTTCAAATGGCCAGATATTGTTTGAGATTTGTTCAGTGGTGCATACTCATATTCTTGTTGAAACTCACGTCGTGGTACTAGGGGTCTAGGAGATAGGTTTTTCTTTCATTATGAGAATGAGTCCTTCATTATAGGGACATTTTTATGCTTCCCAAGAGTTTGCTCAAATTATTTCTTATGAGCATTAATAGCTTCATCTTCTAATATTTGTGCTTCCACATAATGGATCTGGTCCGTATATGAGGGAACTGTTTCTCGCATAAGTGCCGAGAAAAAGGGAGCAGGACGAAGGCCTCTAAGGAAAACTCCTTTTAGCAATTCAGTATCTACTCCTAGAATTTGTCGAGCTTCCATGAAAACCTCGTTATTTATTCTCCTTTTTGAACATTGAAAGTAATTTACTAATCTTATAAACTCATTATTTTTTCTCCTTTTTGAACATCAATAAATATTGCTCTATCAATTTCTAAGAGAGGTCTTCCTACGATTAAGGGGATCTCTTTATCTTCCTCCATGTCTAGAACCATGAAGTATATAAAAAATGAATTTATCTACCTTTACCAAAATAACTTCTATAACTCACCTAGGATAAGTGAGAGATCTATCAGATAATTTAAAGGTCACAGTGGTAGGTTAAAGATCTCTTAGGTCTAATTTTCTAAAGATAGATATGGAGATCAAGTTAATACTAGCTCTTAGGTCAGACAACACCTAACAAAAAAAAATTATCCCATATCGTGCAAGGAATGGAGAATCTACTCAAATTTTTTATTTTTTAAGAGAAATTCTTTCGAATAATCACACTAACATCCTCAATCAATTCCATAGTATCAAAATCTCTAAACTTTCTATTTTTTACTTAAAATGTCTTTCATACACTTCACATAATAAGGCAATTGTTCAAGATCTTTAGCACACAAAATATTTGTAGTAGGCTTCTTGAACACCTCCAAAAGTCTAAAAAACCATTAACCAAATTCTATTTTTGGAGTCTATGAGGAAAATGTGGTGGAGGTCTCTCTATAACCTTCTTAATTTACTTCTCTAATTTTAAATTCTTTTCAAGTTGGTCAATTGGTTTGTCAAATGCAGCTAAATTTTCTTCTCTAAGCCTTTATTTTGACTCTTTTCCACTCAATTGAATTTCCTAACAGTGTCCCAAACTTAGGATTCACTTTAGTATTGTTGAAAATATCCCTTAGGATTTATTAGTTAATAATTGTCTAGTTATTCTAGCTAATTTTTAATATTCCAAATTGTTGTAGCTTCGATCTCTAACTGAGTTCCTATTTGTACTACTTTTTATTTGAAAGTTTGCTTCTTAAATTTAATTTGATTATTAGAAGTAAAACTAGAGGAAAAGATTGGTTTAGGGTTAGAAAAGTTAGGGATTTAATTGTTTGAATTTTCTTAAAGGATTAACTTGGTTACTAGGCCAACTATTATTACCCAATTTATTATTATTATTTCAGTTAAAAGTTAGAGTTATAAATATTTGAGTAGGGGTTATTTTTCTTATCGTTAATCTTGTTCATGGACTACACACCAGAAAGACAAGGTTCACCTATTGATCTAGACTCATTGCCCTCTAAAATTATATGCGCTCCTTGGCTTGATTTGACACCTAAATTATCAAACTTTCTTAAAATCACTATTATTTATGAAGTCAAAATAGGTAGGACATATGAATCATGGACACTTGCTACTTTCTTAGGGTGAGTGCTTTCTAAAGGTGATAAGAGAAATTATATAGTCCAAAGTACATCTATTTTTATTAAAATATTCTTTAAATTAATATTTTTATACACAAATACGCTAAAAATTCTTAAATTGAAGGAGCATCACAGTGCCACACATATAGTTGCCATAATGGTTCATTTTCTCTAGCACTAAAGCACTACAAGTTCAATGCCATGGTCGTAGAGGACTAAATTCTATTCGAGAATTTAGCACTGAGGTGCTACGTAGGGAGTGCCCTAGCGCCAGATAGAGCAACCTAGTGCCAAATCGCCACAACACTGAGTGGAAGGAAATTTTAAATGGTTGAATTAATTAACTAATGAGATGAATGGTAAACTAACACATAGATTTAGCTATGCCATGATGCTAGTTTAGTTGTTTGTTAAGATTAAAAATAAGAAGCTTATTTTTTTTAGGGAATTACTGTAGAGGGGTGGCTATGGGCTATGCAGAGAGGTGCGAGTGTGTGTGTGTGTGTGTGTGTGTGTGTGTGTGTGTGTGTGTGTGTGTGTGTGTGTGTGTGTGTGTGTGTGTGTGTGTGTGTGTGTGTATGTGTGTGTGGGAGGCTATGTCTATAAGGAGTTAGTCATTTGTTCATGTTATGTTAGTCCTACAAGAGTTTAAAGAGAGGAGGATGGAGTGTGTGGATAAAATTAATTTTGTTAAATAATTCAATTTATATTTCTATAATCAAATATGCATAATTAACACCATACTATCTCGAAAGATAGACTAATGCTTGGATATCAATTTAATAACCAAAATTGAATTTATTTTCATAATCAAATTTAATATAGATAATATACTATTCATCTAAAAAGAAAAAATTATATTCACTTATCAATTTAAAATTTAAATTAACCAAGGATAAAATTTTAATTTACATTTATATATTTTTCCCCTTTAATAGGGAACTAAGAAGAGTTTAATTTTTTACTAGGTTTAAGGTATCCTATAAAGGCAAGCATCTATGATTAATTACATCCCAAGATAAGCCTTAAGAATTTTTTTTCTTCTGAAGACAAGTCTTGAGAAAATTCTAAATTTAAGTGGTAATTAGGGTTCTTTAGATTCACAAAGTTTTAATCATGGATTTAAATTTAGAAAGATAGAGAAAGATAGATTAGGAAAGTTCAAAGCTTTAATACATTGTTATGGGGTCAACTAAAGAAAGATAGAGATTACTTAAATTCTTAAAAAAAAAAAAAGAAACACTCTTACTTATTCTAGGGTTTAAACTTGTAATTTAGATCAATACCAAATGTAAGCTTAAGTTTTAAGATATATTAGAAGATTGGATAAGATTTCTAGGGAAGAAAGGTAGGAATTTATGCACAAGTGCAATGATGTACTTATGACTACCTGGAGTGGATAACCAATTTAACTACCTAAGCAATTTTATAAAACCTTGCTTTTCATGTCTCACTTATGTATGGTAGATAGACTATTTACATTATAAAAATTATGGAATTATGTTTAGAATTTAATAAAAAATTTAAAAGATTTTTGGGGTTTAAATGGACTTAACTAATATAATTTAAAACAATTTTATCCTAGATTCTAAAAAATTTTAAATGCTACTAATGCACGATAAATGAGTTAATTTTTTAGTAAACATTCAACAGTAGAATGGCCTTATACCCACAAAAATAGATGACTCGACTTTATTGCTTAGGTCGTCGCTTGCTTGTTGTAGGATTATGTGCATTGGTTTATGTACGGAAAAATAAAATTTAAAATGCATGCCATGTATGTAATTTATATAAAGGAGTTGGGGGGTAAAAGTATAAAATCACAATATCCTAAGAGCCTAAAGTGAATGTCCAAGAAAATATATATGCAGCACCAAGAAACTTAGAAAACATATGTAATTTGAATCATAATCATTTATAATCTATGAATGTATGAATGTTTATGCATGAATGTACAAGTGTTAAAAGAAAGCAAAGTACAAATTGGAGTCTTCATAAATTAAGTAAATGTGGTCAAGCTCTACCAACACAAGATTGTATTTCTACACCTATATATATAATGATGCAAGTCTATACAAATGTAAATTGCTTATTTAATATCTTTTGGTTTTCTAATCTTTTGGCTCCATGTATGTACAAGAAATAGAATTCCAAAAGAAATGAACTTAAAATAAAAAAGAAGAACATTCTTTTGGGCTTCTATTTTATAAGCAAATTTATATTTATACTTTCACAACTCTTTACACTTTACAACTCTACTTGCATTTATAATTTTTATTTTCATTTATAAAAGAATTTGGTAGTTCTAGGGGTCAAAATGTAAATATAGTGTATGGTTAGCATATATAGTCATCTATATGATATCACAAAGTATAGTAAATATAAATAATCACGTAATCAAATACCCATCAAAATAGTACCAAATCACAAGTTCAAGAAAGTAAACACAATGACCTAGCCTAGACTAAATTAAGTTGACCTATCAAGCAACTGGGAGTGTTTGCTAAGCTGTGTAGTTTGGATATGCCTTATGTAGATTGGCAAATAATGTTAACTACAAGTTTAATTTACTAATTTAAGGTCAAAGATTTTAGTTTAAGTTTGTGTTTGATGCTTAATTTTTTATTAATGTATTTTAATTTGTTTAGGTTTTAAAGAAACTTGGTAATGAACAACTTATTATGGCATATTAATAAGTGCATTTGTTTTATCCATAAGGATAAAACAAACACATGAAGGCTTTATTTTTGTTAAATGTTTTATATGTTTTAGGTTTTAAGAAACCATGTTAATTAACACGTCAAAGGTTTTAAGAAATCAATCAACAAGTAGGCTCTTGAATTAAAACATTTATTTCCCGCTGAAAGATAAAACAAAAGCATATAGTCTTCATTTTAATAAAGTTGTGATTTAGGTTAATTTTTTGACTTAGTTCATTTGATTTAATTTGTTTAATTGATTCAAATTGAATTTGATATATTATTTTGGTTTTTAATTTAAAACATTTATTTTTATTTAATGTTATCTTATTTTAAATTTTTATTTAATTTTGAATTTTAAAAATTTTATTTAATTTTTAACTAATTTATCTTTATTATTTAGGTTGGATTATTTAAATTTATTTAAAATTTTAATTTATTTTTAATTTAATTGTTTTAAATTTAATTTTATTTAAATTAATTTCTTTTATTTATTTATATTTATTTAATTTAAAATTATTTATTTATTTAGTTTTTTTTTTACAAATTTTATTTTATTTTTATCATTTAAATTTACTTTAATTTATTTCTTTATTACCCTTTATTCTTTGTTAAGCTTTTATTATTATTATTATTATTATTATTATTATTATTATTATTATTATTATTATTACTATTATTACTATTATTATTATTATTATTATTATTATTATTAGTATTATTATTAATATTATTATTACTATTATTACTATTATAATAATAATAATAATAATAATTATTATTATTATTATTATTATTATTATTACTATTATTACTATTATTATTATTATTATTATTATTATTATTATTATTATTATTATTAGTATTATTATTAATATTATTATTACTATTATTACTATTATTATTATTATTATTATTATTATTATTATTATTATTATTATTATTATTATTATTATTATTATTATACTTCTTCCTATTATAATTACAATTATTATTATTATTATTTATTCTTACTATAATTTTTATTATTCTTTATTATTATTCATAATATTTTCATATTATTAATTTTATTATTATTCTTTATTTATTATTATTATTATTATTATTATTATTATTCTATTATTAATATAATATTATTATTATAAATCCTATTATTATTATTATTATTATTATTATTCTTTTATGATTTTATTTATTTATTATTATTTATTACAAAAAACTTTACTCTTTGTTAAGTTGTTTGACAAAAGTTTAACTTTTTATTTTTACTTAAAATTTTTAAGATTTATTAATTTTTTTTATATTTTATGTTCTATTTAGAGTCTAATAAAATTTAGTTTGTATTTTAGGATATTCATTTACTTTTTATAATTTATTATGAAATAGTGCAGTGAATTGAATTATTTAATTAAGGTAATTAAGCTATTTTGAAATTTTAAAAAAAAATCAACTCTAGTTAACTTGAAATAATCACCAAAGGTCACTAGTTACCTCAAATGATGATTAAAAGAGTTTCAAGTCATGTAAAAATTTATTTATATTTTTAATTTTTTAATTATTTATTTATTGATACTTTTAATTTTCAATAGATTTTTATTTTTATGTTTTATCAAAGGGCTTTTATTTCATTAGATGGTTTATTGATTTTTCATTGAATATAATCAACTTTTAATTTTTAATAATTTAATAAAATTTTAGGTCATTTTTGTATTCGAGTTCACTAAATTACAAACCAAATGAACTCCAAATGGGCTAAAATTTAAACCATGATTTATTTCTAACACAAGGATTAAACTACCACTCCAATTTGATAACATCAAACTCTCCCTTGGATTTGAAATGAATTTTCAAAGTAAATATATATGCACTTTAAAATTTATTGTATGTTTCCTAGACAATAGAAATGCATGAAATTAATGGCTAAATAACCCTTTTACATTTATTTATTAGTACACAAAAGCACAGCCATATATGCCCTATGACTTCCCTAATATTAAATTTTGAATCCCTAGGTCAAAATCTGACCTCTAAATTTAGAATTTCAATTGAGTTCTAAATTGGATTCAAATTAGTCTAAATAATTATGGACATGCATGTAATTTGTCCAAAATCATCCATGTGAATTTAAGCCTAATACGTATTATAAAATTACTTTTGTTTTACTAAAAATCAAACCTCACCCCATGGGACTTTGTTAGATTTCCTTTAGGTGAATCCATAGAGATCTTAAACTCCTATATTGGCCAAATGGATGTGGAGATATAACTTTCTAAATATTTGAATAATATCTCCCAAATTAAGTCTCTAGATTTTCACAATCAACCATGCTTTTACATGCATTGTTGTTTATCCATTTGATTAGAGTTTAAATGTTTGGGATTTCGATCTCAAAACCATGGGTGGATAAAAATGATTGAAATGACTAGATCATTGCCATCAATCGTATTTAAACTATATGGATATCATAGATTTTGTCTTCAAGCTCATGCCATGTTTCTTAGTTATAAGAAGATTTTGATCTAATCCAAATAATATAGATAATAAATCTTGCTTAATTTGATCTAGAAGGATCATCTAAGCATGGAATTTCAATCAAATGATTTATTTACTTTGGATTTAAAGTTCACTTCATGCTTAACCAAGTGCATATAAAATATAGCCCAAGATGTGAAATTACATGTGCACAGAAGGTCTTAAAGGTGGCACACCACTTTACTTCAAACAATAGCAAAGGAGTAAGACTATATCAAATTCTGGGTATTTTGCCAAAGTAAACTCATCAGAGCACAATTCAAATCAGATAGGGAAGGCTATGGATCAACTAGGGAACTTGGAGGGACTATTCAGGAATGAATAAATAAGACCATTTTTTCTTTAAAATTTAGAGTATTTATGGGATTTTTAAAATTGAATCCAACATTAGATTTGACTAGGTGAGGTGGCAACAAGCCATAAAGTTAGTTGGGGATAATCCAATGAGCTCTCAATATCTCACATGAGTAGTTGATTTGAGCCCATGTGGGAAGTTGAGTAGGTTATTTGAAGTGAACCAATGACTTGAGCTAGTTATTTTTTATTTTTTTTGCCACCTCAGACAGCCTCCTGGCTTTATATGTTGTGGCAAGTTATTTGGAAGCTTTGTAATAAAAATCCATGGGTTAGCTAAGTTTAATTCCAATTGCGTTGCAAAATAGCTAAATAAGAGATTATTTGGTAGACTTAGGTTAGCTAATTTGACTTACCCAGCTCATCTCATGGGCTTCGATTCTTGGAGTTAATGCATGGGGTCCCTCAGAACCTATACATGCAATACTTTCATTTAATTTTATAAGGATTAGATTTTGCTCAATGGGTTTATTTTGGTTCACTGGAGTCATCCCAAGTGGGCCCAAGGGCTGGGTTGTCTTGGGTAAACCCTTGGGGGCACCCAATGAATAGTCCCAATGAGTTTGAGGCCTTATGCTAACCTGCATTATGTGAATTGAAAGGGATGACCCATATGACAAGATTTGTCAACCTAAGTTTACTTGGTCAACTAGGTTTGACCAAACCTTTACTTTGCATCTATTGTGTTCCAATTATAGTTTAAAACTTATTGGAAGTGATTTTAGGGTAATCCATGATCTCCAAGTATTGAATTACATTTATTGTTCATTTAGGTCAAGTTTAGGTTTAAATGGGTTTTGTTAACCATGGCCAACAATGGTCCACCAAGGGGCCATTTAGGGTTAGGCATGTATGATTTAATGTTTAGAAGGTTTAAAATGCTTTGATAAGGTTTAAATGTGTTCATATGCATGATTGAAGTGTTTAGGTCAAATGTGTCCTTTTTGGTCTAAGTGACAAATCAGGATCAAGCAAACCCATCCAAGGGTCCACTTGGGTTTTAAGATGATCAAGGATGATTATAAGGTGAATAGGGTTAAACCAAGGACTTGGATTGGACTTTGTAATATGTTTCATGCATATGAAGGTGTTTTAGAGTTTAAGGGTTCATTTGGTCAATCTGGTCCATCCTAAGTCAACCATTATCAACCATGGATCCAAATGAATTCAAATCATTACAATGATGATTATGAACATGTTTTCATGAGTTTCAAAGGTTTCCAAGGTGTTTAATCAAATATGCCTTATTGAGTGGAATGGATGGTAAGTTTTGAAGGTTTTGGAACCAATGTGTAGGCTTTGAGTTTTAAGACTTGGAAGGGCATAGAGGCTTCCAAAATGATTAGAGATACTCTTAAAATATGTTTAATCATTATATGAATGATAAACCAAAAATCCAGGTGCTTTACCTAGAATTTAATTTAATTAAAAATTTCCCTAAAAAGGAAAAATTTTGAAGGCTTTACGATTTGAATTTGAACTAACTAGATTTTGAACTCTAAATTTTAGACTTGGATTTTATAGAATGATTGAACTTGACTAAAGGATTTTGGATGATTAAAGGTTAAATTGAGCTTAATTGAACATAAATGATTGATTTTTTAATTTTTTAGCTTAAAATGATTAACCTCATATGAACTAAGGTCAATAAATGGATCCCCAATAGGTGTGATGAATTAGAAAAGTAAATCTCATGTTTCAACATTGATAAAAAAAATCAACAGAGTCCAAAAAACATTAATTCGAAAGTACCTAAAATGAAATGATTATAAATAGGCAAATTTAATCAATCAAGATTCAAAAAAGGACTTAAAATAGAGATATATCCCAACAAAGTCAAATTTATATGGATGTAAGAAATATCCAATCTTTTTCTAACCATATCAAAATAGAAAAGGAGGATCACTCAATACTCACTAGCCTATCGAAATAGTGAGAAAGTGATTTAGAAAGATTTAATGTCTTCTTGACTTTATCTAAAGAATGAGATATAAGATTTAAAAAAATCAAACATTCACATGATCATATAAAAAAAGTGAAAGAGAATGATTTAATACTCACTTGACCACATCAAAATAGCGAGTAAGAAGATTTAGGAGATTCTAATATCATATGGACAAAAGATTTAAAGGAATCTTAATTTCACCTGGCCGTGTGGAAATAACAAAATATTATAATCCTAAAGCCTATTCTTGTATTTTAATGATTACAAATATTAGTAGATGATTATTCCTCCTTTTTATATTTCATATTTATTTTGTGTATCATAAACCATTTTTTATATAACATACACCAAGTAGAATTGAAGAATCAAGAATTAAGATAATGCAACATCAGGTTCTAAGTGAGTATGTGTTAGATATATTATATACCTTTTATTTTTTGAGTCATTTTATATATTGGGTCTATGCTGGATAAGAAATCGGGAACACAGTCACAAGGCGAAGAGAAATTGAACACTTGAATTTATAAAATCATAACTTCATCCTGATTATCATAGTTAAATTCAAGAAAGGACTAAATTTGACCCCGAAGGTTTAAAATATTATATGATCATATATTTAGCTACATTGATCTAGATGTACTATCATTAATTTCATATTCAAATGAATGTCAATAGATGATATATCTTTTCGGAGAAAGAAAATATTATTTATTATCCATGATTTAAATGTGATGATAATGATCACCATTTAATTTTAATTTTCCTAAAATAACAATTTTTACCCATCCTATTTAGTAGCTAAGTAGGATGGGGTTTATTTTATTTGGGGTCTTTAATCTCCTACAAAGGCAAGCATTCATATTTAATTATATCATAGGAAGTTTTAGGACTCTAATAAATACCCTAAATTAAAATATAGTAAAACTTTTATTTTTTTATTTTCTAAGACTAATATGAAGGGAATGAGGTTTGAATTCAAATAAGGTTTGGGTCAATTTTGTACATTTCTTTTGGAGGACAAAGGATGAAAAGTAAGAGGTGTTTTAGGATTATGAAAGAAATTAAAAATACCCCAATCTATCCTATATTGGGCATTAAAGTTTGGATGAGAAATTTTTTTATTTGAGTTATTATTTTATTAGAAGATTGAGATAAAATTTTTGATGTTGGAAACTTATGATTTGGGGTCCACTCCGATTCCTAAATCTAATTTTGGCTCTAAACAATAATAACACAAACCTAACAAATAACATGGAAATATGGACTTTTTTCAGCTTGAATTAGAGAGCCAGCTAAATCACACAGACACTTTAAAATCATGTATCCAATCCTATGAAAAATTGGTAAGGTTTATTAGTTAAGTTTTTGAGAAATTGGGCGTAACATCTAGAGAATTTTTAATTGTCCCCTTTACTTATGTGTGGTGGGCTTATGCTCAATGAAATTAAAATTTATTTCTTTACTTGATTTCTAATGCGATGCATGTTGATTGACCTTATATGAAAAAAATGTATGGCATATCTTAAAAATTAGGCCTTAAAATAGGATCTTCCCTAGAGATGCACAATATCCCCTAGACAGAGCTGCACACTTAAGGTTAGGTTGTTTGCCATGACCCGTAGGTGGAGTGGTGCCTAGTAAGGAGAGAAAGAATTATATGAATGCATGAAAAACCCCCAACATGCCCAGATTTACTTCTTATGAGCATTTATCTTTCTATATAAGCTTGATTTTTTTAGTTAATTATAGTTTACTATAAATTTTAATTTTTTTAGGGGCTTAGCAATTTTAGCACCTTAAAATTTTTCTTGATTTTATTTTTTAATTATCCTTTTTATATAGGTTAGCATAAGCATGATCACCTGTAAAAAATTTCATTAGCATCCATATCATTCCTAGTATATGTGAAATATGGTGTCCATCACATCATATATAAATTGATATATCAAAAATATCACATCAATAGGCATTATAAAACATATAGAGCCATGACAACCTGCATGCAATGGAATCCATATAAAAGTCACATCACACAGAGAAGAAAAGCAGGTATAAAAAGATAGTGTCCTAGCCTAAAATTAGGCTTGGCTATCCTAACAAATCATCTACCATGTGTGCATCAGGTGGTGTGGTTTGGATGTATCCTAAAATGGTTGTTGTTTAGAGTTTTCTAATATATTTTTTTAGTTTGTTGTAGGTCAAGGTCTCGTTAGGATACTTAGCGTTGCAGCTTAAGGTAGTTCATTCTAAAAACTTCTTTGATGAAATGTTTTTTTTATCATTTTAATGTTATAATCTGATTTTTTTTTATTGGATTGGTGATTTACTAAATATTTGGCCATTTATTATTTTTTAGTATTTGATTGAATATATTGATGCATTAAATAAAGGGTCCATTACTTGACATTTGGATTTACATTAACTTTTGGAAGTCTTATATTTTCATAAGTACTATACCCTACGATGAGTAAAATGTGACTAAATTTGTTGGATTTATATTTTTTCTAAAATTAGTTATAAATTTTTAAAGTTTGTATGTTTTATTGAACTAAGATTGACCAAAATATTGAATTTTAATTTTTAAAGAATTCTAGAGATTTGATATTTTTCATAAATATAAGACCGAGACATGAGTCCAATGGCTTTGAGTTTGCTTAATTTGGAGTTTTCTGTAATTAGTTATGAATTTTTTAAGTTTATACATTTAACTGAATTACTTAATAGCATAATTAAATGAATTTTCTTATTTTTTAACCAAACTAATTTCAAATCACTTGAAATCTTCTCCAAATGTCAAGAATGACTTATAATTAACCAATCACTTAGATCAAATGCCTATAATGTTATTTAAACATATGAAAAATAAATCTATCATTGCTGAAGTTGGATTAAATTACTATATCAAATTCAACTTCAACATCACATTCTTCTAATTTTACTATAAAAAGAAATCTTAGGCTCCGTTTGAGATGATTTTTAAGAGAGATGTACATTCAATATAATTTCATATGAAATAATATTTAATAATGGTTTTTCTAAATAAAATTATAGTGAACATATTTATTCAATTAAAAATATAATGAGACATATAAAGTTAATGGTTTTTTTTTTTTAATTTTATGTAATATTAGTGTAAATAAGAAATATCTTAATAGAAACTTGCATGTTGATATATTAAATGGGACAGTGAAGGATAAGGTCGGAGGCCTATTTTAAAGGTAGTCGTCATCAATCCAGAGATGCCTTCATAGAACTTTATTACGATCTGCCACGTGAAAGGAATCACTTCTGCTCTGGAAAGAAAGCCATAATATCTGTGATCTGTCCAAGCTTCTAAAAGCTAATATAAACTTTCAATATAAAAATAATTTCAGATTCTTTTACAAATTATTTATTTTCCAGAACGAATTCTATACTATATCCACACCAATTTCAACAGTAATTAAATAGTTTATTTTTATTATAAATTTGATTGAAATGTGAGACATTATTCCTTTCATTTTAAATAAACTTCAACGTTTTGATAAATTACTGAGAATCGTACATCTAATCATTATATCATTACTCCAAAATCAAATATTTGAAATCAACCATGTTAATTTTCATTTTGCATTTATTCGTATTGATTATTATATTAGGCGTTGAAACACCAAAAATTAACTTGATCAGGCACAAATCTCAAAACATAATTGAATTGGAAATTTCAATATTCAATATGAGACCCTCTGAACTCCAAATATGGCATGCTTATAGTCGAATTGAGGGACTCAATGAGACAAATACAACGAGCACAATGTCATTTTATTCTGATATTATTAAGATTTTTAAATGTTGAACAAATGATTTATGATGGAGGAAATAAATATGGGTCATTCGATGGAGCACTCTGAATTTACCCAAGATCTTCTTCATATTTAAGTAGTATATCACTCTTAAAAATTATAATTAGACTCCCTCTTTCCATAGGAAAGGGTCTTGAACTTTTGGAGGCTTAGACTCTAGGCTAGAGACTTACGAGAGCTCTGAGGCTATTAGCATTCCAGAGCTCCACCCCAACACCACTATCGGTGAACCCTGTCTATCAGGTCGCAACTGTTGGACCTCTGCTCGAGTATCACTATCAAACCTCCTTCTGACAGCCATCATCGGGCCTTCATTCGACCTTTGTCCCTTGTCGACTACGATCCCTCCAACATTTGTCTCCTACAGACTATGTTCTCTTAGACAAAAATCACCCATTAATTATGGTCCCATTGACCTCCATCACCCGCCAATAATAGTTTCCTTGACCTCCGTGTTGCGAATCTGGATTCAGGGATTATAATTTTGATTATAGCAAACATTTTGGACATTTCTATTTTTCTATTATTGCCCTGCCTACTAATGTTTTAGGTGCACAAGATCAATTGCAAATTAAGCCAGCTCAAGATTAGGTAGATTAGGACTGAGTCAGTCTGTAAGTGTACGTCAAGTGTTTTTACCTTTTCTTGAGTAAAATGTAACAAACTAAGTCCTGATGCTAAGTAACCTTGCACACACACACTCAGGGGAAAAAAATATGTTTGTTTTAGAGTTTCTATTTATGATCATATCATGTGGGATGATTCAAAATTGTCTAGGACGATTAGTTAAAAACAGAAATTCTAATAGGGTATTCTGATTAAGGCAATCAAAATTAAGCAAATCGTCCTGGATGATATTAGCATTATCCTGGACGATATGCTCAAATCAGAAAGAATCAGCCGCCAACTTTTTTAGGCATGTTATTATTTTTTTGACATTATATAGGACATCGTTCTGGATGAAGCATTATAATTATGCCTAAATTAGTTTGATGATTAAGAAAAGCAATTAAGGTTTAAATGATTGATCATAATTTCCTGGATGATAGCAGGCTCGTCTTAGATGATCAGCTAAACAAACCTTAGTTTCTTATTGGATGAACAGAATAATGTTTTGTATAATATGTATTCATTTGAACTAATCATACAGGACGATCAGTTTTTTTTCATTGTCCAACATAAAAAGTCTGGCTGAACAGAGTGATGGTCTGGATGGCTTGATATTTTGAACTAATCATCTTAGACAATTAGAACAAACAAATCTTTTAATTATCTTGCCTCCCCTAGATCATCTTAGCTGATTGAGCTGAATTTGTACTGATCGTACAGGATGATTCGTCGATAATCCAAGATGATCTTTGTCAGTTCCTTGCAATTTAGGGCAAATTTGAAGCTCTTCTATATAAGACCTCTTATTTATTCAAGATTGTATACTTTGTTGGTGTCCTGACCTGAGAGAGTCAAGAAGAGAGGGAGAGCTTGGGAGAGAGAGAGAGAGAGGATTATATGAGGGGGAGTTTGTGAGGGTTTCATAAAGGTTACTCCAAGCAAAGATCCGAGTTTTCTTCTCCAGTCATCATCCTTGGTTCCTTGGAGGTTCTAGAGAGGTCTAATTTAGCAATTGATCAAAGTTCTCTACCTACTTCAGGAGGAAGAGAAAGGAGTCGGATTCTCTACCTACTTTAGGAGGAAACGAAAGGAGTTAGGTTCTTAACCTCATTGGGGTCGATGGAAAGGACTTTTTATATATGCTTCTCCACCTTGCTGTGAGAGCAAAAGGAGAGTCACTGAGTTTAGTGCAATACCAGAAGGAGAGGATCCGAGGAGTGGACGTAGGTCAAGTTGACCAAACTACTATAAAATCTGATGTGTTCTTTCTTATTACATTTTTCATATTTAATTTTCGTACTTTAATTTTTGGTGAATGATTATTTGGTTTGTGGTTTTAAAATATTTTAAAAGATCATGATTTTTGTTTATTTTTTTTTAAATACTAATTCACCCCTCTCTTGGTTAGCCTCTGGCTAGTTAATAAGAGTTTAACATCCCTAACAAACTTTCACTCTATCTCCTATCTACTACGATCCCTTTAACCTTAATCACCTGTCAAGTATTATCCATCCATCCTCCATCTCCTGATGACTACGATCTCTTTGACCACTATCATTCAAAAATTATGGTCCCTTTGACCACCATCACCTACCAATGATAATCCCACCAACTTCTATAGCCGACTGATTATGGTATATCTGACCACCTCACTCTTTGACTATGATCACTCTAAGCACCATTATCCACCGACTACAGTCCCTCCAACCACCTTCATCTTCCTACCATGGTCCCTCCAACCATTGTCACTCATCAATTATGGTTCCTCTGACCACCAGCCCCCACCGACTATGGTCTCTTTGACCTTTTCCACCTAAAAATAGCCCCCTCTACCTTAATTTCTCTACTACGGCCACTCTAACCTCCATTACCCAACTATAGTCCTACCAACTAAATAAATAGGCTAACATTATTTTGAGAATAACTCCCATTATACTAGATTCTTCTAACTTGCATCATATAATATGCTCTATATGATGTATATTTTCTACACTGAGCCAAGGCTTTCCCTCGAAGAAGGGCATCATTTGTAATCAACTATAAACATTAGTGGAATTATTTTAACTAGGTTAGGTCCCCTGGTTTTTTCCCTTTTTAGTGTATTTAATGTAATAATCTTGGTACTCTTGAGACTCTTGCACTCCTCTCTCTTATTTATGTGTCTTTTGAATCTTTATACAAAGCTAGGATGTTAAACCCTATATCTTTCTACCACCACAAAAATTCTTGTGTGCAACAATTTGGCACCATATGTGGGAACTTATTTTTGGCTGGGGGTAACCTTAATTATTATAGTCGATCGTACTATATAATAGGTAGAGCAAAAATTGGTCATTTTAGCAATCATCCTATAGAAAATCTTAATTTTTTAACTAATCATAAGATACGATGTCAATCATACTAGATTATATGCAGAGATAATTTTTAATAATACAAAAAATTGTAATGTACGATCACAAGATAATTTAACTAAACATATTGTAAGATCAACTTAACATATTGAATGATTGTTTTATAGTTTTTGAACAGTTCATCATGGGACTATTCCAAATACTGGACATTATCTAGATTTTGAACCAATTGTACTATATGAACCTTGATAGTACTATATAAATAGTTTCAGTTGAATTAAAGTTTTAGGGTTTTTTTAGATCTTCTATAAAAAGCTTTTCTTAATTGTCCCTTAAAGAGACTTTTAGGTATTGAAGACATTCTATGAGAGTGTTATGAGAGATCTTGGAGAGTGGAGATGGAGAAGGGGAGCTTTGTAAAGAGAAAAGTATTATCAGGGATTTCACATGGTTTCTCTAAGCAAGCTTGCACCATGATTCCTCTAGAGGGCTATGTGGATCTATTGGGGCTTCTCTGGGAAGAAAAGCTTCAAGGTCAAAGGTCAAGATTCTCTCCCTTCAATAGGTTGGTGAAAAAGGATTGAAGGTATTATACCTTCACCAAAAGGGTAAAAATGCATCCATGTTTGCTTCCTTTACTAGGAGGGTGAAAAGAGCTTTGAAGGTTCTCTACTTCACGAAGAGGGTGAAAAGGAGTCTGGTTCACCACCAAACCGAGTTTGTGGAAGTGTTTCTTGTAAGGGCTTCTTTGCCTTGATGTGAGGGCTAAAAGGAGAGACACTAAGAGTTAGTGGAATACCCAGAGAGGAGGACTCCAGGAAGTATACGTAAGTCATTGTTTAACCAAATCACTAAAAAAATCTAGTTCAGTTGTTCTAATTTTTTCCCATATTTTATTTTTTGTACTTTATTTTTTTGTAATTTATTTTCTTAAAAAGCACATGTTGAAAATATTGTGGTTGATATTAGATTGATCTAATTAAATTATCATCATTGTTATAATAATTATTATTATTTTTATAAGCTTTGGCATTGAATGATCAAAATACTTAATTTAGGTTTTTAAAAAAATCTAAAAGAATTTTTCTTTGTGTAAAAGAAAAATTTTAAACAAGTAGTTCACCACCCCCACCCCCCACCCCCTGAAAGTTTGTTAGGGAAGTTAGGCTCTTAAGAACTAATCCCAAGGCTAATCAAGAGGGGGATGAATTGGCATTTTAAAAATCTTTAAGCAAAAAGAACAATTATCTCAAACCAAAGTCACCACTGAAAAACAGGTGCGGAAAATTAAAGTGCGGAAGCAGTAAACAGAACATAAGAGTTTATAGTGGTTCGGTCAACATGACCTACGTCCACTCCCCGGAGGCACCTTCCGAGTATTGCACTACCAACGTGACTCTCCTTTAGCACCCACAGCTAGGTGGAGAAGCCCTTACAAAACACTTTCTTTTTTCCACCCCCAGCAAGGTAGAGAACCCCGCCCCTTTTGCTTCCTCCTGAAGCAGGAAGAGAACCTCGATCGATCGCTGAAGCTTACCTCTCCCAACCCTTCCAATGACAAGAGACTCTAGGGAAGAAGAAGTGGAACAATGCTTGGAGCAACCCTTGTGAACTCCCTCACAAGCTCCCCTTACAAGATCCTCTCTCTCTCTCTCTCTTCCTCCCTCTCTCTCTCTCATTTAGGTTTTCGCAGGTCAAGACAGCAGCCAAGGATGTTTAAAAATGTTGAACCATAGCTCTTAAATAGAAAAACTTCAAAGGAGCTCATTAAATATAAGTTGCCGACTTTTCATCATATCATCCTGTACGATCAGTTCAAATCACAGATAATTGGCCAGAACACCGCTCTGAAAATGAACTGGACGATTAAAAATTGGCTTGATTGTCCCGATCAATCTGATGATCATCCCGGACGATCAGTTCAATTCAGAGGAAAATTGTCCAGAGCATCGCCCTGAATTCGAGCTGTCCGATCCTGATCGGCCAGAACATCGCCCTGAATTTGTGCTGGCCGATATTTATCATCCAGGAGCAATTAAAGGTTTTTGAATATATCATCTCAGATGATACTGCAATCGTCCAGGATGATGTGATCGTATCAATTCATCCTTAATTGCTTCCTTGATTGCCGCATCAATTTAGGCATAATTGTGCATTATCGTTCAGGTCGATCCAAGATCGTCCTGGCCGATTTCTAAAAATACAGAACACCTAAATTGATTATGGTGGCTATTTCTTTCTATTTTGAGCCTATCATCCTAGATGATACAAGTATCGTCCGATCTGATCGGCTAATGATGGCTTCCTTAATTAAGAAATCATGATTAGAGTTTCTTTTTTGAACTCGATCTTCCAGGATGATATAAATATCGTCCGGGATGATTGTGAGTGAAAACAGAAATTCTAAATCACTCAAGTGTGTGTGTGTAGAGTTACTTAGCATCAGACACTACAAAGATTATAATTGACTCAAGAAAGGGGAAAAAGAATATAGACTGACTCATACCTAGTCTACCCAATCTTGATCTGCCTTCGTTTGTCGTCTGATCTCTTGGCCTTAAAATGTCAGTAGAAAAAGACAGTCAAAGTGTTTGCTAACATCAAAATCACAATCCATGAAACCAAGTTTACAATAATCTCCCCCTTTTTGTGATGGCAAACACTTTGATGATTATAGTAGTGTAATTCAAGAATTTCAAAAATTCAGAGTAGAAATAAGTGCAAGTACAAACAAGTGCAAGTACAAACTAACAAGTACAAGCATAATCAATAAGTACAAATATATTACTCCCCCTTTTGACATCTCAAAAAGGAGGAAACTAAAAAGCAACAAAAGCTAAAAAAGTTCAAAAAGAAGGAAAAACAAATATAAGCAACTACAGGAAATAGAATCTAAGACTAGAAAGTTGAGGGACCCTGATCATCAAATGAAGGTGGTGGTGGTGGTGGTGTCTGGTGAAAGAAACTGGTCATGGAAGCAAATTGTGAGCCAAACCAGGCCATGTCCTGCTCGTGCTGTTGCTGCTGGTGTACAGCAAGGGTATCAAAATGGGCTATAACCTCATCGTACTGCTGCTGTTGGTGAGCTACAAAAGTGTCGAATCAGGTCTCCAACTGATCAAATCTCTATACTAACTGATCAAACTGTGAGTGCTGGCGGAGAGGAGCAGGTTCAGGAATGGGAGCGGGAGCCTCCTCCTCCTCAGCCCCCTGAGGTTCCCCATCCCCTGGGTGGAGACGAGTACTGTGAAGGATATTGAAAGAGCTGTTTGAGTAGAAGTGAGTTGGGAGGTTGAGAGGAGCAGGTTATTGAAGTTGATATTTGGTTTCAAGAACATATGCTATGACGTATCCTAAAGCCAGATTGGGTTTTCTCTTATGACCTAGATCGCGAATTATTGTCAAATGATCAATGTACCAAAAAATCATGTCAGTAGCATTAAACTCTTTACGAGCCATGATGTAAAATGTTGTCAGAGAAAGTAGAGGAGTGATGTGGACTCGGTCCCCAGCTTTCAGAATAATGGAAGTGCGAAGGACATGCTGGATTGTCCTAGCATCTTTAACTAAAGAGCTTGTGCCTCCAACATGATAGGGTACATTGGTTTGGTGAAGAAAATGATTTGCCGAGGTCCAGTCAAAATCTGAAATGATAATATACAGCTTATCCCCAATGGTGGATAGCTTCAACAATTCAGTACAGTCCTAATATGTGATCTCAACTGGGTGTCGATTCACATAGGAGGTCAGGGTTGTGTAAGCAGAGTTATGCAAAGATTTGTAAAAAATTCATGAAGAAAATCAGAATTGAAGGGGACAGCGAGAGTAAGAATGAAGCACAGAGAGGTGTGGGTAAAAATGTCTAATACCAGATATGAGAGGTGGACAGGATTGATAGTTCTGGAGAGAGTAATCCCACACTCTTTATACTGATGGTAAGAAGCTTCATTTTCTGCCTCCTTGAAACGAGGGTCAATCATAGCTCTTGAAGAGCTCCCATAAGTTTGTCGGACTCGCTTTCCACCAGCCATAGTAGAAAAATAGTAAGCAAATAAAAGAGGAGAAGCTTGAGGTGAAAAATAATGGCTGGAAGGCTAGAATTTAAAGGAACGTCCACATCGTCCAGGATGATCGTAGAATCATCCAGGATGATCGGGTTCAGTTATTACGTACAGGCCGATTGGTCAAAAAGTCGGTCTGATCGTCTGGGCCGATCAGATATCGGCTGGGATGATTAGACACAGGCGATCATCCCGAGGAGTCAAGCTGGACGACCGTTGAAAAAGCAGATTGTCCGGGCCGATTAGGTGTATCGTCCAGGACGAACAGTGGATCGACCAGGATGATTGTCCAATAATGGATCGTTCGAGGCGATTTTAAGGATTTTAAACGTAAGGACACGTGGCTCATCCAGGACGATCCAGTGTATCGGCCAGGACGATGAACATAAATGCATCGGCCAGGATGAAAATGATATCGGCCAAGAAGATCAAGATGATTGTAACAGAGTTCGATTAGATCGTCCGGGATGATGATTTACAGAAAGCTCAGAAAAGTTCAGCAAATGGAATTTTGAAGAGAAACTATCATATCGTCCAAGACGATAGAGATATCGGCTAGGACGATGTGACAAGAAATTGGAAACCAATGAAAGATGTAGATGATCAGAGAAAGCCCCAAAAACAAATAAAATAAAAAGATAAAAACAACAACGAAAAACTAAAAAACAACAAAGGAAAGAAAAAAAATTGTATTTAATTTTTTTTTTTTTTTTTTTAGCAAAGCATCCATATGACAAATTTTCCAAAACATTAAATTTTAGAGATTCAAAAGATCAATGAGTTAACAATGTCACAATCTAAAAACAGTAGAATATCTGATCCTGTTAATCCCTAGCTCATACTTCTTTCAGGGTTAAAAATTATCTTTTAAAAATAAAAGGCCTAACTCATATCAAACTAATGGGTAAAAAGAAGATCCGTTCAAAACTTGGCTATGAAAAATATCTTATAAAATAATATACCAAAGTAATTTTATCTCAGTCATGAAATTTGAAATCAAGCCTTTGAAAATATCAAATAACCCATGAGTTTTTCTAAGTTTTAAAAGTTTTAAAAAGAGATGATAGCTTACTTTTAGTGGGCTCATTTTATGCCTCTTGTCACTTTGATTGGCTTTTTGAGCATCTTTTGATTTTTTATACACTTTTGTGTATATTTTTTTTTATTTCAATTTGGCGTCTTTGTCACTTCCCCCTTTTTTTTTAATTTTTGTAAGCTAAATTCTCTTTTACAATCTCTTAAAAATGATTCTTAGTTGTGAGTATATCTTCTAGATATTAGAGAATAGGAGCTCTCTCTCTAACATAGGGAAGAACTAGTCACAAAACATAATCAAGATCATATGATATGTGCAACGGCAAGATTTCAATTAACTTGAAAGAAAAAAAAACTTTGAACATTATATATAGGATAGATTATTGTAGCAAGATGAGAAGATCTTAATTTCAAAAATTATTTGTTAAAATGAGATAGACCTTTGTTTAGAAAAGAAAAAATTTTACCACTAAAAGAGGTTAGAAGAAGGGAAACCATCAACGGTGTTTTTCCCTTAACAGATTTAGAGATGCAAGATAAATCTCTAAAATCTAATGAGAAAAGAAAAAATTTAAATAAAAAAGCTTGAAAAACTCCAAAATCTAAAAGCTTGAAAAACTCATCATATAGACAACCAAAATTAAAATAAAACAAGATCAAATAACTAAAACAACAAAAAGCTATCATGAAAAAATAAAAAACTAACATTAATCAACAAATATATTTCAAGAATTTATGAAGCAACAAGTTTAAGCAATTATGAGCTATGAGCCTCCATTTTGTCCAAGTATCTTATGCTCTCATGAGGTCCTTAGTGAGAGCAATACTGCAAGAATCAACAACTGTTAGATTTAGGAACCCAATTAGGTTTGGGTCCCTTCTTATGAATAGTAGAAAGTGATGCTTGTGTGCTATGCTGTGAATCATGCAATTTTGGTCTCCATACCCAATGTGTACTATGGTGAACAGTGCAAGTGTGTGAGATGTGTCCTAGCATGCCACATGAAAAGAATCTAACACCAGGAAAAGGATTTCTTAAATGGTTTGGATTGTAATGCCTCTTCCTAGGTCTTGGCTTTAGATCAAAAGTGGGTGTCATCCAATTTCTCTTAATTGAGTCAAATTCATTTTTAAGCCTCAAGTTAGTATTTTCTGAAGTATTATTATCAATCCTCAAGTTGCGCTCTATCTCTTTAGATTTCTTCAAATCAGATTTGAGTGAGGTGCGTGAAACTTTTAATGCATCATGCTTATCAATTAATTCCGAATGTTTTTTATTTAAATCATCAAATTCATTAAGTAAAGCCATGTGATTTGAATCAATCGTAGAATGATCTTTGAGAATAATTTCATGCTCTTTTTGTTTATTCAAAAGCTCCAAACTTCAAATTAGCATGAGTTTTCTTAAATTTTTTGTATGATGCATGAATTTTCTCACAAATTTTGAACAATTGATCATAAGTTGGTTTACATACCTCTTCTTCCTCACTTTGATCAAGATGATCTTCTGCCATTAAGCACAAGTTTGTTGTTTCATCTTTAGGTTCAGTCTCTGATGAATCAGATGCAGAATCCGCCCAAAATGCCTTTTGAAGTCCCATTTTGTCATTCCTAAACTTGGGTTTCTCCTCACTCTTTTCTTTGCTTGAGTGATCTTGAAGTGTAGGACAATCATCTCTGACATGTCCAGGCTTCCTGCATTCAAAACAAACAACATCTGAAGATCCTTTTAAATATTTATAATCCTTACCTTTTCTCCAATTTTGATGATGCTTGTGTTTCTTCCTTAGAAAGCTTTTGAACTGCCTTCTGATTAAGGCAATGTCATCGCTCTCAGACCCAGAAGAATCAGAATTCCTATTGTTGGCCTTCAATGCCATAGTTTTCTCCTTCTCTTTCTCACATGCATTAAGATTTCTTTGATTCACCCCTTGCTCCAAAGCAATGAGTGGGCCAAGAAAGCTATCAATATAATATGTGTTCAAATTCTTAGATTCGGTGATTGCAGTAATTTTAGCATCAAAAGATGAAGGCCAAGCATCTCAAAACCTTGTTTACTTTTTCATAATTTGAAAGTTCTCTTCCTAAGGCATGCAAAGAAGTAACAATTTGAGTAAACCTTGTATACATATCAGAAATTGATTCAGAAGGTTTCATACGAAAAAGTTCGTAGTCATGGAAGAGAATATTCAAACGAGATTGTTTCACTTCATTGGTTCCTTCATAAGTAATGCACAACCTATCCTAAATCTCTTTTCCAGTAGAGCAAGTAAAAACACGCATATAATCCTCAGATTTTAAAGCACGGAAAAAATAGTTCAAACACTTCGCATTTAATTAACAACCTTTAGCCCCCACAGCTAAGCAGAGAAGCCCTTACAAAAACACCTCCTTTTTGCCACCTCCGGCAAGGCAGAGAACCCCACTCCTTTTGCTTCCTATTGAAGCAGGCAGAGAACCTCGATTGATCGCTGAAGCTTACCTCTCCCAACCCTTCCAAGGACAAGAGACTCTAGGGAAGAAGAAGTGGAACAAAGCTTAGAGCAACCCTTATGAACTCCCTCACAAGCTCCCCCTCACAAGATCCCCTTTCTCTCTCTCCCTCTCTCTCTCCTTTAGGTTTTTGCAGGTCAAGACAGCAGCCAAGGATGTTCAAAAACATTGAATGATAGCTCTTAAATAGAAGAGCTTTAAAGAAGCTCAATAAATGCAAGTTACTGACTTTATCATCCAGGATGATAATCATATCGTCCTGTACGATCAGTTTAAATCATAGATAATTGGCCAGAAGACCGTTCTAAAAATGAACTAGACGATTAAAAATTGGCTTGATCATCCCGGCCGATCTCATGATCATCCCAAACTATCAGTTCAAATTAGAGGAAACTCATCCAGAGCATCGCCCTGAATTTCAGTTGTTCGATCTTGATCGGACAGAACATCACCCTGAATTTGTGTTGGCCGATATTTATCATCCAGGAGCAATTAAGGGTTTTTTAATATATCATCCCGGATGATACTACTATCGTCTAGGATGATGTGATCATATCAATTCATCCTTAATTGCTTCTTTGATTGCCGGATCAATTTAGGCATAATTGTGCAATATCGTCCAGGCCGATCCAAGATCGTCCTAGCCGATTTCCAAAAATATAGAATACCTAAATTGATTATGGCGGCTATTTCTTTCTATTTTGAGCCTATCATCCTGGATGATACAAGTATCATCCGAGCCGATCGGCTAATGACGGCTGCCTTAATTAAGAAATCCTGATTAGAGTTTCTTTTTTGAACTCGATCGTCCAGGATGATATAAATATCATCCGGGACAATGTGAGTGAAAACAGAAATTCTAAATCATTTAGCATCAGACACTACAAAGATTACAATTGACTCAAAAAAGGGAACAAGAAAAAATACAAACTAACTCAGACCTAGTCTACCCAATCTTGATCTGGCTTCATTTGTCGTCTGATCTCTTGGCCCTGAAATGTTAGTAGAAAAAGGCAGTGAAAGTATTTGCTAACATCAAAATCGCAATCCATGAAAACAAGTTTGCAACACCCCCCCCCCCCCCCCCCCCCCCCTTCTTATTGTGCCTAGGGCAGTTCAACGAGACTTAATACCCTCCATTAAACTTTAACTCTCAACCTACAATATTTGCTACATAAATTTTATGGGATGCAAATTTGGACTGGGGGACTACCTTGGTTATAATGTTAAATATTATTTTGGTTAGCAATTCTCTCTAATACTTTACATATATAGAATAATCCTACTAGCAACCATCTATCATAAAGCATCTAATAAATATAAGAAGGCTTCTAATGAATCATAAACTTTGCACAGTCCCTAGTTAGACTTATACTCCTTGAGAAGGATCATAATCTTGACCTCAAAAAGGCAATAAAAATTTACAGATAACCCAATCTTCACCTTTAATTTGGGATGCACGTGGTATTCACCCTCCCCCAATCTCAAGGGTGTGGTTTCAATTCAACATCTTCCATATAAATTAATGTCATTAGGGAATGCTTTGACAAACAACCTTAGATAGGTTAGACATTTTTGGTGGATTACCTTGACCTCTTCCATACAATTTAATACCATCGAGCAATGCTTTAATAAATGACCTCAAATAGATCAAATATCGTTGGGGTATTCTCTTATCTTCTTTAGCACTAATTAATATCATCGATCAATACATTGAAAAATAATCTCAGATAGGTCAAACATCCTTGTTGGAATCCTCCCACCAACCTCTTTCATACAGGTTATTATTATCGAGCAATGCTTTAATAAATAATCTCTTATATGTCAAACATCTTTGATTGATTTCTCTTAGCCTCTTCCATACAGATTAATGTAATTGAGCAATGCTCTAACAAATAACCTCAGATGAGTCAAACATCCTTAGTAGATTCTCTTAGCCTCTTCTATAGGGTTAGCATCATCAAGCAACACTTTAGTAAATAAGCTCAGATTGGCCAAACATCATTATTGGATTCCTTCCCTTGACCTTTTTCCATACATGTTAACATCATTAAGAAATGTTCTGACAAATAACCTTGAATAAGTTTAACATATTTGATTTATTTCTCTCGACCACTTGTACATATATTAGTGTCATTGAGCAATGCTTTAACAAACACCCTCTAATTGATCAAACATCCTTGGTCAATTTAATCGACCTCTTCCATGCACTAATGTGAAAACATCTCTCTCAATTCTTTTTTCAAGAAAAAGATTAGATCCTTATCACCATGGGGTCTCTAGTTAATTAGCATCATTAGTATGACACTAGACTATTACTATCAGCGGACTATTAAAACCCCTCTATCAGGCTGTCCACTATCCCCCAAATTAGTATAGATACAAACTTCCTTTATATAACAAACTCAGCCACCACCATCATCACCCCATCGCCCGAAGGCCACTGTTAGCCCTTTGCCTCTTAACCATCACCATTATCCCTTAACCTCCTAATGGTTGCCATTAGCCTTTCACCCTTTTCTAAAGAGTAAATTTTGAACCTGCATCAAAGGATTGAGCCTTCACCATAGATTGACAGTCTTTAGACTCCTATAGGATAGTCTTCTGCCCTTTTATAGAGGAAGACCAAAGCTTACTGAAAGTCTGAAAAGGTTATTATACTTATTAAATTTGTCTCAAGGCTAACCAAGAGGGGGGTGAATTAGTAATTTAAAATTTTCTTGAAATTTTTACAAAACCAAATTTTATTGTTTTTACGCACATTAAAAATTTATCAAAATAAAATTTTCAACCTCAAAATTAAATTATAGAAAATAAAAATAGTAAAAAGTAAAGACAAAAAATACTAAAATTTATAGTGGTTTGGTCCAACTAGACATACGTCCACTCCCTAAAGATTTCTTCTTCAGGTATTACAATATACAAAAGTGACTCTCCTTTGGCTTCCACAGTAAGGCGGAGAAGCCCTTATAATAACATATCTTTCACCAAACTCAATACGTCAGAGTACCGTCATCCTTTCTTACCCTTATGGTGATGGTAGAGAACTATCATTCTTTCACACCCTTCTAGTATCAGGAGGGTATTATTATCCTTTCACACCCTCCTAGTGTCGGCAGAGTATCGACACTTCTTTGAATATATTCTTTCAAGAGTCTTCAAGAAAGTAAGGAAGAACTTTGAAGAACAAGCAAGAGATCATCACTATTGGGAAATCTTGTGAACCCCTCACAAATCCTATTAAAAGAGATCTCTCACTCTCAAATCTCAAGACACTCTCCCAAATAATCACCCAGTGAACTCACAAAAGAAATTTGCAATAGGAGATGTGTCAGTTAGTTTTTAGGACTATTAAATATGAAAGGCAGAAAGAAAACCACCTAGAAAACTAAAAATTTTAATTTGACCGTTATGGATCATATAGTATGATCATAGTTTCTACATACAAATAGTTTAAAAACTAAACAGGTTCATCCGATATGATCATGTATAAACCCACTTCATACACCGTTCGGCGTACAAATGATCCTAACATCGTATTGTACAAACTATTCAAAACTAAACATGTGTAGCATCCTCCTAGCAAGGAAATGGACATAAATATAATGATTTTGTCTAAGAGATATATTTTGATTGGGCAGCATCCTCCCAGCAAGGCAATGAACAAAAATCTACCATTCCTAGAAAAGCCAAAATTGGTCTAATTTTTATAACCCTGTCAAGGAATTATACATTTATCTTATCACTTATTATAACCTTACACAAACAACAAGGCTGAGTATGAAGCTCTGATAATTTGTTTAGAACTTGTATAGTTATGAACATAAAAGAAATTAAAAAATCTTTGGTGATTCTTAATTGGTTATCAAAGAGATTGCATGTACCTATAAGGTATTGAATCCAAAACTTCTAAAGTACAATAAGTATACAAATCACTTGCTATCCAAATTCCTATCATAACTATATATAAAATTCCCATGTGAGAGCAATTCTATAGTGGATGCCTTAGCAAAACTTGTAAAGGAATTTTTCTATCTAGAAGACTCCAATCATATAGAGATTCAGGGTTTTGGCGCATATTAATATGAATTCTTTTGAAGTCCTATTTACCTTTTCAATAATCGAGGAAGAAGTTGATTGTATACAACCACCAATTGATTACCTTCAAGAAGGAAAACTTCCTCATGGTAAGTCATATGACAATCAAGTCAAGAAACATGCCCTCGCATATGTACTTATGAACAACATTCTATATCATTAATCGTTCAATCAGTTATGGCTATATTTTCTTGATAAAAGAGAGGCCATGAAGATTGTGAATAAACTCCATTCTGGACTATGTGATGAAAGTTCGTTAGGGATGTTAAGCCCTATAGAACTGGCCCAAGGCTAACAAAGAGAGAGGTGAATTGGATAATAAAAAAGATTTTTTACACAAAGAAATAAAATCACAAACCAAATCACCACGAACAAAGTTCAGAAATTAAATAAATGTAGAAGCGATAATAAGAAAAGAACACACCGGATTTATAGTGGTTCGGTCAAACCTTGACCTACGTCCACTCCTTGGAGGCACCCTCCAAGTATTGCACTAAAATAAGTGTCTCTCCTTTAGCCCTCACAGCTAGGCGGAGAAGCCCTTACAAAATCACTTTCACCTTCCCCGGTGCGGCGGAGTCGCCGGGTCTTTTGACACCAAGGAGATCTTCTTCTTTGGTGAACTTACCTCAAGACAAGCCTTGAATCCGATGGTACTAAGGTGCGAGTTCGCTGGAGCAACCGTGTGGATCCCCCACCACACTCCCTTGAGTTCCTCCCCCTCACAGGATCTTCTTCCTCTCAAACTCCACCCTTTCCTCTCTCCCTTTCAAGCTCTCTCTCTTCAAGTTCCCCCATAAGAACGAAGCTACAATGGCTGTCAAAGACACTTATAAAAGTTGCCATGCCATAGCTTAAATAGAAGCTCTCAAAACGAGCTCATTAATGCAAGTTGCTGACATTATCGTCCAGAACGATAGGCATATCATCCTGGCCGATTAGCTCAAATTCAGCTCAACAGCCTGGGATGATTTGGGACTATCAGAAGAAAATTATTTATATCGTCCTGGCCGATCTCACGATCGTCCCAGCTGATTAGTTTAAAATAGATTTTAATCATCCTGATCATCACTTTGATTTGGTGCTGGCCGAAGTCAATCGTCAGGCCATCGTCCTGGCCGATCATAAGATAGTCCCGGATGATGTGATCGTATCAATCAGCCATTAATGATTTCCAAATAATACCATATCAATTTAGGTATGATTGAGTTAGATTGTCCTGAACGATATAAATACCGTCCTGACTGATTTCCTTAAATAAAGAATACCTAAACTGATTATGGCGGCTGATTCTTTCTGAATTGAGAATATCATCCTAGCTGATATAAGTATCATCCAGGCCGATGTGTTTATGACGGCTGCCTTAATGAGGATGCCCTAATTCAGGTTTCTGATTTTGGACATATCGTCCCGGCCGATATTACCAAAAATAGAAATCTTTTACGGAATAGCAGGAAATCTTCCAAGTTACAAATCAATAGGTCCCACAACAAATACAACAGACTCAAGAAAAGAAAAAGATTATAAACTGACTTAGACCTAGTCTACCCAATATTGAGCTGGTTCCAAATTGCAGTCTAATCGTGTGGACTTGAAACGTTAGCACATAAGGTAATCGTAGAGAAACAAGGAATGTTTGTTATCATCAAAATCATAAACCATAGATCCACAACAATCTCCCCCTTTTTTATGATGACAAACAATTTCAATTTGAATTTTTCAAAAAGGAATATTTTCTCCTAAACTCCCCCTTACTAGAATAACAATTTAAAAAAAATAGGGGAGATAAAAATATTTTTGATGTTTTAAAAATTTTGAAAAGAAAGAAAAAAAAATGATATAAATTCAACAGTACGTTCTCCCCCTTTGATATTATCAAAAAGAGAGGAGGTACGAAAAAAATAAAACACAAAGAACGTTCCCTGATCTAGCGAGAAAACAAAATATTTTTAAAATGAAAAAGTTACCTCTTGGTTTTAATCAAAATCATAGTAGAATCGGATTTGACAACGCATAGCCCATAATAGGTTAGAAACCCATAGATTGATAATCCAAACTCAAGTTCTTTAAAAAGGCAAAAAAATAAGTTTTTGATTCAAGATCTAAATCAAGGAATAAATTAGAGAAAGAAACAATAATTTTTCAAAAAATCCTTCCATAAAATATATCTAATAGAAGATCAATGCACAAATTTTTGAATCAAGAATCAAGATTTTCAAACTCAAGTATCGAAAGTATCAAGGGTTTTCTTAAGCTTTTTAAGAAGTACAAGAATGGTAAGTATTAACTTTGTGGGATCATTTTATGCCTCTTGACAATTGGTTGGCGCACTGTGCATCTTTTGATACACTTTGTGTATTCTATATTTTCAATTTGGCATCTTTGCGCATCTTTTATTTTTGGCATCATTGGCCAATTTTTTGAATATGCTTCTTTTCTTAATTCTTAAAAACAAAGGAAAACCCATCTTAGTGACAAAACGAATTGCTTGATTAAGAAAATTATGAGTTAGATTCAAAAACTTGTAAAAGATTCTTATGTGATAAATAAAACGTAGGGAGATAAAAAAATTTTGTTTCAAAACCCAATTTAAAAGATGAAAAAGATTTTAAATCAAAACTAGGTAACCTTTTTTATAAAACAGAGATTGAGAGTTAAAAATAAATGAGTTTCCTTCCTTTGACTATTTTAGAGAAGTCAAACACAACTTACCAAAGATTTCAAGAAAAATCAGGAAGTATATTTTTCATTTTTAGAGAAGTGAATGTGTGAGTTGATGGGAGAAAAAAATTTAACGAAAACAAAAACACAAAAGAAAATAAAAATAATAAAAAAATGAAAAACAAAAAAAAAAAGACACAAATAAGGCGTTTAACCATTATCTCTTTCCTGGTCTGATGCTTTTGAGACCAGATCTGCCCATGAGATTTTTTGCTTTTCATTATTTCTCCAGTTTAAATTTAGCTTCGCCTTACCCTTTTCTTTTGAAGGAAGAATTCTTAAATTAGGGCAATCATTTTTCATGTGTACAGGTTTTCTGCATCGAAAATAAATAACGTCAGAAGAAATATGGACCTACTTACTACTTTTACCTTTTTTTCCACTTTTGCTTATTCTTTAATGAGCTTTGTGATTTGCTTGACAAGTCATTGCATTCGTCACTAACTAAGCAATCTTTTTCCGTATCTTCAATTTTTAGAATAATTGTTTCACCTGCATCCAAAAGTTTTTGACCCAAACCTTGCTCGTAGGCAATGAGTGAGCCAATCAAATTATCAATAGAATAATCATTCAAATCGTTTGATTCACAAATAACAACAACTTTGGCATCAAATTTTTCAAGTAAACAACGAAGAATTTTATTGACTTTTTCAAAATTTGAAAACTCTTTTTCTAAAGCATGCAAAGATGTTACAATTTGAATGAACCTAGTGTACATGTCTAAGATTGTCTCATAAGATTTCATGAAAAATAATTCAAAATCATGCATTAACAAATTCAACTTGGATTGCTTGATTTCACTAGTGCCTTCGTATACGGTGTGTAGTTTATCCCAAACTTCCTTACCAGTAGTGCACGTGGAAACTAACATAAAATCTTCAGAGTTTAAAGCACAAAAAAAAAAACAGTTTAAAGATTTTGCATTCAATTGATCATTTACTTGTTCTTCTCAATTCCATTGATTAAACGGAATATCAGTTTTAACTCCATTAACAATACATGACGGTGATGAATAACCAGTTAAAATCATATACCACATGCGAAAATCAATCGATTGCAAGAAAATAAACATGCGAGTTTTCCAAAAATCAAATGACATATTTTCAAATAAAGGAGGTCTGGTGATTGAATAACCTTCCGCAATAGTATGATTAGCCATGGATCGAAATTCAAAAGCTTTTAAAAACTTATTTTATGAAAACTTGCTCTGATACCACTTGAAAGTTCATTAGGGATGTTAAGCCCTATAGAACTGGCCCAAGGCTAACAAAGAGAGAGGTGAATTGGATAATAAAAAAGATTCTTTATACAAAGAAATAAAATCACAAACCAAATCACCACAAATAAAGTGTGGAAATTAAATAAATGTGGAAGAGATAATAAGAAAAGAACACACCAGATTTATAGTGGCTCGATCAAACCTTGACCTACGTCCACTCCTTGGAGGCACCCTCCAAGTATTGCACTAAAACAAGTGTCTCTTCTTTAGCCCCCACAGCTAGGCGAAGAAGCCCTTATAAAATCACTTCCACCTTCCCCTATGCGGCGGAGTCGTCGGGTCCTTTGACACTATGGAGATCTTCTTCTTTTGTTAACTTACCTCGAGACAAGCCTTGAATCCGATGGTACTAAGGTGCGAGTTCGCCGGAGCAACCGTGTGGATCCCCCACCACACTCCCTTGAGTTCCTCCCCCTCACAGGATCTTCTCCCTCTCAAACTCCACCCTTTCCTCTCTCCCTTTCAAGCACTCTCTTCAAGTTTCCCCCACAAGAACAAAGCTACAATGACTGTCAAAGACACTTACAAAAGTTGCCATGCTATAGCTTAAATAGAAGCTCTCAAAACGAGCTCATTAATACAAGTTGCCGACATTATCGTCCAAGACGATAGGCATATCATCCTGGCCGATTAGTTCAAATTTAGCTCAACGGCCTGGGACGATTTGGGATGATCAGAAGAAAATTTGTTATATCGTCCTGGCCGATCTCACGATTGTCTCGGCCGATTAGTTTAAAACCGATTATAATCGTTCTAATCATCGCCCTGATTTGGTGCTGGCCGAAGTCAATCGTCCAGGCCATCATCCTGATCGATCATAAGATCGTCCCGGATGATGTGATAATATTAATCAGCCATTAATGATTTCTAAATAATACCAGATAAATTTAGGTATGATTGAGTTAGATCATCCTGGATGATATAAATATCGTCCTGACCAATTTCCTAAAATAAAGAATACCTAAACTGATTATGGCGGCTGATTCTTTCTGAATTGAGAATATCGTCCTGGCCGAGACAAGTATCATCCAGGCTGATGTGTTTATGATGGATGCCTTAATGAGGATGCCCTAATTCAGGTTTCTGATTTTGGACATATCATCCAGGACGATATAAATATCGTCCCGGCCGATATTACCAAAAATAGAAATCTTTTAGGGAATAGCAAGAAATCTTCCAAGTTACAAATCAATAGGTCCCACAACAAATACAACAGATTCAAGAAAAGAAAAAGATTACAAACTAACTCAGACCTAGTCTACCCAATCTTGAGCCGGTTCCAAATTGCAGTCTAATCGTGTGGACCTGAAACATTAGCATATAAGGCAATCGTAGAGAAATAAGGAATGTTTGTTATCATCAAAATCATAAATCATAGATCCGCAACATGTGATGCTGACCAATTGGGTCCTAAGATGAAAATAAAAATTAAAAGACTTGGATACAATTGACCCACAAAGTTTGACAATTACACAAATGTTGCAAGATATTATCATCAATGCCAAGTTCATGTTTTGGTTTTAAATTTGCTGTCTAACGTGTTTCACCCCACCATAGCTTCATGTCCCTTCAAGAGTTGGGCCATGGATGTTATCAGGATTATTGACCCTCCTTATATAAGTGTTCATAGCTTCATTTTAGCTGGGATTGATTACTTCTCCAAATAGGCAGAAGTCATTCCCTATGTAATATAACATCACACCATGTCATGAAATTCTTTCGTGATCATATCATGTATCGATTCAGCTTACTCCACAATATCATATCCAATAATGGGTCTACATTTAAGTCTATACAAATTAATAATTTTATTAAACGCCATAGTATTGATTGGACATACTAAATAATCTATTACGCACATGCTAATGTGTTGGTTGAAGCTTTTAACAAAACCTTGGTGTAAATCATCAAAATGATCCTAGATGATAATAAATATCAATGGGATAAGAGGTTAGTTGAAGCCTTGTAGGACTATCGTACCACTTATAGGACCCCGACCCAATCCACTCCATTCACATTAGTGTATGTGTATGAGGTTATACTCCCTTTGGAAGTATGGATCCCTTCGTTCAAGATTGCGATACATAACCAAATCACACCTGAACAAATTGCATAACTCTAGTTAATAAATCTTGAAGGCCTTGAAGTGTGTCACCTTCATGCTCAGCGGAATTTAGAGTTTTGTAAAACCATAATGGTTCAATCTTATGACAAGTTGGTGCGACATAGAATCTTCCATGTAAGAGAATCGGTCAAAGTTCTTTGGAGGCTTATCTTAGCTCATTGAAAGATTGGTGGGAAGTTTGAGCTGACATGGGAAAGACCTTTTTTCATAAAAAACAATCTACGAAGGAGGCTCGTATTAACTAATTAATTATAAAGGAAATCCCCCAATGTTGCCAGTCAATAGGCATTTTCTTAAGAAATATTATGCTTGATGTAGCTCAACTTCTAAATCTGTTAAAACAACTTTTAGTTTTTAATCAAGTTGAATCAATTTTATCTAAATCATGAGTTCCAAAAATTAACCTAAAGCTTGATTTGACTTAGTAAGCTCAATTGGAGGGGTCAAAACCATCTCCATCTCTATGTGTTTGGCCAAAACTTCATGACCATTGCCCCAAAAACTTGGCTAATCACCCAAGCAGCCAAATATACCTCCTTGATTACCACATCAGCTCCATTGACTGGTTTGACCAATCAAATGGTCAAACTAGTCTTTAAACGGTCTTAAGTGGCCATGCCACCTTGGTAATCCTAACCCCTCACCAAATCTTGTTCTAACCTACTATAGAACAACCCACTCCACTCTTAAAGAGGCCTTGGTGTAGCTCTTAGCTCATGCTTAAGCCATAGTTTAGCCAAATTGGGAAAAGGCAAGTGGTCCCCTCTCCATATGAACCAAAGGGTCACACTCATGCACCAGCCCTCCCACTGGCTTCTAACAGCATTGGGGGACACTTAGCACCTATCCAAGCCTGCACAAAATAGATCTAGGCCATCCATTCAAAAACTAATAGGTTAAGGAAAACTTAACCTAAGCTCATTATTTAACATTATTATTGAGTCTAGTAAATAGGTTGTTAGACCTAAGTTAATGTCCCAAGGCTACCAAGAGGGGGGGGGGGTGAATTGGTATTTTAATAAATTTAAACCCTCTTTAAATATGTGTTGAACTGAAATGAAATTTTTTATTAAGTTTTTATAGAAAACATTTTTCAACCACAGAGTTTTTTAAACCAAAAATAAAATGCGGAAAAGTAAAAACTGTAAAGTAAATAACACCAGATTTATAGTGGTTTGGTCTAAACCAGACCTACATCCACTCCCCAGAGGCACCCTCTGAGTATTGCACTAATACCAATAGTGACTCTCCTTTTGCACCCACAGCAAGGCGGAGAAGCCTTTAATAAACACTCTTTTCACCACTACCCGGTGCGGTAGAGAACCATCGTCCTTTTACACAATCCCTAGTGTGGGCAGAGAACCCTTCGTCCTTTCACACTCTCCTAGTGTGGGCAGAGAATCCTTCGTCCTTCCACACTCTCCTAGTGTGGGCAGAGAACCCTTCGTCCTTTCACACTCTCCTAGTGTGGGAAAAGAAGCCAAAAATTCTATATTTAAAAGTTCAATAGAAATATAAATGAATATAAGATCAATTTGAATTAAGAGATTGAAAGAATATGGAAAGAAGAGAATTACCACATGTGGCGCTTTGCGCATCTTTTTAAAATTTTTTGTGCATCTTTTTACATTGGGCTTATTTTGTGCCTCTTTTTCACATTTGCGAACCTTTGCGCATTCCTTTTGATTTTTGTACTCTTTGTACAATTTTCTAAAGTAATTGAAACCAATTCTTTCCAAGATCAATAATCTAAAATTTCTAATTTTTATAAGTGCATATATATCACTTGAGCAAAGAAATATAAAATAACAAAGCATCTAAATTGCAATAATAATATTAATTTTTATGTAGTCTAAATGAATAGACATGAAATTAAAAATTCTAATTATAACAAGTTATAAATAAATTTTAAAGTTAGAAAGGCTAGATTTTCTAATGAAATTAATGATATTCATAAAAACTAAACACATTTCAAAAAAAATTCAAATTTAAAGCAAATACAACATATATTGATATTAATGAAAAAGATTACAAAATCACTTCATAATATCGATACAAAAAAAAAAATACACAACTAAAATAAACTAAAATAAACACTAATACAAGAAACATCTAGAAAATCATCACCCAAATCTCTATTCTTCTTCTTCTGGAGGAGGAGGAATGCCACCAAATAAGTTGAAGTAGGAAGTCATCAACATAACATTGGTATTAATTTCATGAACTTCATTTCTTATACTACCAATGTCCTGTTGCTGCTGCTGAAGTTGAGCATCAATTTGATCAAATCGTTGATCAAAATGAGTCTCAAGACTATCAAATTTCTCAATCAAATTCTGATAATTTGATTGAGGTGCAGATGTTTGCTCTCCTTCTTCTTCTTCTTCTTCAGAAGCACTGGCAGGTGCTTTCTCTTTTTGCTCCTTGAAGATTGCTCTAAAAGAAGCATCATTGTAGTAAACCAGCTCTTCATATTCTTCATCAGGATGCACTAGATTGTATTTCTTTTCCAAAATAAATGTAATCAAGTGACCTAATGATATATTCTTTTTTCTTTTCTGATCAGCATGTCCAATTTTAGAAAGCCCATAAAGATGGTCTAAGATAAGTTGGGCTTCATCAATAAGACTACCTTTCATAATCAAAAAAATCAGAACAGAAAGGAGTGGAGTAATGTTGATTATATCACCAGCTTTTGGAATAATAGAAGATCTAAGAATGTGCTGGATGATTCGAGCAGTTTTGGTCATTCTAGAAACTCTAGCAATATGATAATTTAAGCCATTTCCTCTAATCACCCTATTGATTTCATACCACTTGAAGGTGTTATCGTTCATAAGGGTGTGGGCTCTAAGACCTTCAGTTCTTAAGTTAAGAAAAGCACATAAGTCATGCTTAGAAATTTTAACTTTTTGTTTAAATACATAAGAATTGATAGAAGAGTGATCGGAGTTGAAACTCATATTGGCTAGGAAGTAAAGAAAGGTATGTTTGTTGTGGAGGTGGACGAGAGATAAGATAAATCCAAACTGAGTGGAAGCAAAAAGGTGCATTACCTTGAAATTTATTTTGCTCTGGATCAGAATGCGAGAAGGTGTGATTTTTGCAGAGGCAAATCTAGGAAAGGATTCCTCATTTGCTTTTGAAAGAAAGTTTTCAGAATTCCTATGTGGTTTCTTTGCTAACACCTTTTGTCGCTTGCTAGAGGAGGCCATTTTTGATTTGGAAGTCCAAAGGGATTGAAAGAGATGTTTGGAGATGTGATTGTTGAGTTAGAAAGCTTTCTAATTTAAAGAAAACGATACGTTCATCCTGGACGAAAAAGTTCGTCCTGGACGAAAATTATAGTTCGTCTGGACGAAACAATTTCGTACAGACGATTAAATTCGTCCAAAATGTAATGGCTTTTCGTAATCAACACAATTTACGATACATCCTTTCGTACAGACTTTCTGACTTGACCGATTGTACAAACGAAAAAATTTTGTACAGACGATCAAAAGTAATTCGTTTTAATGTCAGTTGAAAATCGTCCCCCGCTATGAATCAACGTCTATTCGTCTGGACGAACCAAAAGTTTGTACGGACGAAGTTCACAATTAAAACTGCCTTATCCATTCAACTGCTGCATTCAATCGTCCCGACGTTTGAGAAAAATTTTTTTTGTCCTGGACGATCATTCAGATCGTATAGACGAACTACATTAAAAACTGCTCTCAAGACGTTTTATAACACACAAACTGAATTTTACACACATCGTCCCGTAAGAAAAATTTCATCCCGGATGATTTCCATATTTTTGGATTTTTAAATTTTTATTAAAGAAAATAAAACAAATCACACAACACTATGACAAAAGCCCAGAATCTAAAAATAAAATCACTCAAAACACACAAAAAAAATCACAAAAACAAAAATCATAAAAACATAAACTACGAAAACTTAAATATCAATGTTGCAAAAATATTTTTATTTAAGTATTCAAATCAATTACACCAAGCCTTGTTCTTAATGTACTAAAAGTATCAAAGGCTAAAGGTTTTGTAAAATATCTGCAAGTTGATTTTCAGTTGAAACATGAGTAAGTTCAATTTCTCCCTTGGATACATGATCCCTTATGAAATGATGCCTTATGTCAATGTGTTTGGTTCTAGAATGTTGAATAGGATTTTTGAAAATGCAAATAGCACTAGTATTATCACAATAAATTGGAATAGTGCCTATAGTTAATCCTAAATCAATCAACTGTTGTTTTAACCAAAGTACTTATGCCACACAACTTTCTAATGCAATGTATTCTGCTTCTGCAGTAGATAGGGCCACTGAATTTTGTTTTCTACTAGACCATGAAACTAATGAATTTCCAATGAATTGACATGTTCCAGAAGTGCTTTTCCTATCCACTCTACAGCCTGCAAAGTCAGAATCTGAATAACCAATAATTTCAAATAAAGAGCTAAACTTAGGATACCAAATTCCTAAGTTCTGAGTTCCTAGTAAGTATCTTAATATCCTTTTCACTGCTGTCAAATGTGATTCTTTTGGATCTGATTGAAATCTAACACATAAGAAAACACTGAACATAATATCTGGTCGGCTAGCAGTCAAGTAAAGTAAATATCCAATTATCCCTCTAAATTTCTTTTGATCAAAAGATTTTCCTTTAAGGTCCTTATCCAACTGAACTGAGGAACTCATTGGTGTACTAACAGGTTTAACATTGTCCATTTCATATTTTTTGAGGATGTCCTTAACATATTTAGTTTGACTAAAAAAAGTACCTTTTTCAAGTTGCTTAATGCTAAAACCTAGAAAGTAATTTAAATCTCTCATTAGACTCATTTCAAATTCACTACTCATTGTTTTAGAAAAATCATCACAAAGATTTTTATTTGAAGATCCAAAAATGATATCATCCACATAAATTTGAACAATGAGAATATCCTTTCCAAATTTCTTTAAAAAGAGAGTTGTATCCACACTTCCTTTTTCAAAAGATCTTTCAAGTAGGAAGGTGCTCAACCTCTCATACCAAGCCCTATGTTCTTGTTTCAATCCATATAATGCCTTTTTTAACTTGAAAACATGATTTGGGTATTTAGAATTTTCAAAACCTGGAGGTTGTTCTACAAAAACATCTTCCTCAATTACCCCATTTAAAAAGGCACTTTTGACATCCATTTGAAACAATTTAAAACCTTTAAAACAGGCAAAGGCAAGTAAAACCCTAATTGCTTCAAGTCTAGCTACAGGGGCAAAAGTCTCCTCAAAATCAATTCCTTCAATTTGATTATACCCCTTAGCAACTAATCTAGCCTTATTTCTAATGACTACTCCTGAGTCATTCATTTTATTTTTGAACACCCACTTAGTTCCAACAACACTTTGATCTTTTGGCCTTGAAGTTAATTCCCAAACTTCATTTCTTACAAATTGATTCAACTCTTCTTGCATGGCCAATATCCAAAATTCATCAGAAAGTGCTTAATCAATGTTAGTGGGTTCAATAGTTGAAATAAAGGCTGAATGATTGACTTCCTTGTTTAATCCACGCCTAGTTCTAACACCCTCACTCGGTTCACCTATAATCAATTCCATTGGGTGGTTGTTAGAAAATCTCAAATCTCTAGGCAAAGGGTTTTCTCTTTCCAAATTCTCTTCCACATTTTCTTCCAAATTTATTCTATCAATCTTTTGGGAGTTTTTCTCAATCTCATCTTCAACAATATTTGGCTCTTCCAAATATCTAGATTCATCAAATATAACATGTGTGGTTTCTTCAATGATCAAAGTTCTTTTGTTGAATACCCTATAAAATTTTCCAACACTTGAATATCCAACAAAAATTCCTTCATCTGATTTTGGATCAAATTTTTCTAAGGCATATTTTCCATTATTATGAATGAACACCTTACAACCAAAAACATGCAAATGAGACAAATTAGATGTTCTACCTTTTAGCAACTCATAGGGTGTTTTATTTAAATTTGATCTCATATTTACCCTATTCAGAACATAGCATGCATTGCTAACCGCCTCAGCCCAAAAATATCTAGGAAGTGAGTATTCTGCCAACATTGCTCGGGCGGCTTCTATTAATGTTCTATTTTTCCTCTCAACTACCCCATTTTGTTGAGGGGTTCTAGGTGCAGAAAAATTATGATCAATCCCTTTTTCTTTACAGAAATTTTCAAATCTTTCATTTTCAAATTCTCCTCCATGATCACTTTGTATAGAAATTATTTCACTCCCTAATTTCCTTTGAATCCAAGTCGAAAAATTTATGAATTCCTCAAATGATTCACTCTTATGAAAAAGAAATCTAACCCAAGTGAATCTTGAGAAATCATCCACTATAACAAATCCGTATACCTTCCCTCCTTGACTTACAGTTCCTACAGGTCCAAAAAGATCCATGTGAAGAATTTCCAATAGTTTACTAGTTCTAAGATCCTTATTAGACTTAAAAGAGGACTTCACTTATTTTCCTAATTGGCATGCATCACAAAGGTGATCCTTAGTAAAGTCTAGTTTTGGTATACCTCTCATTAAGTTCTTTTGGGTAATGCTCCTAAAGTTTTTCATACTAGAATGACAAAGTCTCCTATGCCAAAGCCATGATTCATCAGAAATAGTTTTCAAATAAAAAGCAGTAGGAGATTGAATACAATTTAAATCTAGCATGTAAACATTTTTTACCCTTTTTCCATTTAAAACATTTTTCCTATTTAGGCTTAATATGCAGCTAGTAGGTAAAAATTTTATATTATAGCCCTTATCACATAGCTGACTTGTACTTAACAAATTATTCTTTAAGCCTTCAACTAATAACACATTGTCTATGAAAAAGTTTTTTAAATTTCCAATCATACATGATACAATCACTTTCTTTGTAGTATTATCTCCAAGTGTAACCTTGCCTCCACTTCTGGCTTCCAGCGTTATGAATTAAGCAGTATCTCCAGTCATATGCTTTGAACATCCGCTGTCCAGGTACCATATATTCTCACGAGGTCTTGTGTGAGAGCAACCCTGCAAAAATATCAAATGTTAGACCTGGGAACCCAAACAAGTTTGGGTTCACCTTTTTGAAATTTATAATCAGATGCATGTATGATATGTCTAGGTTTATGCATCTTAGTTCTCCACACCAAATTAGTTTTCATCTTCAAAGTGCAGGTGTGAGATATATGTCCCAAAAATCCACAATTATTGCATTTAACATTAGGAAAAGTATTCCTAAGTTTTCTTCCATTTGATTGTCTTCTAAGGGATTTCATGTATTTAAGATAATATTTAGGATTTGTAAAATCTTCAAGTTTTGGGGGTTTCCTATTATTCTCAAGAGCTCTTATTGTCAGTTTATAAAATGAATTCATATCTTCCAAGATTTGATTTGTATAATTGATTCGATATGTTTTGCTCTCAGATTCATCCTTAAAATTTTAAATCCTTTTTCAAGATCAGCATAGGATGATTTTAAATTCTCAAAATTCTTATTCAAGTCATCATATTCGTCAAGAAGTTTCATGTGGTTGTTAAGTATTAATGCATGATCTTTTCTAAGGATTTCATGTTCATTCTTAAGCTCTTCCAATTCAAAACTTACACTAGCATGCATCTTTTTCATTTTCCTATATGCACCATGCATGTGTTCAGAAACTTCAAATAATTCATCATAGGTTAAGTCACATACCTCTTCTTGATCTGATTGATCAACATTATCCGCCATCAAGCAAAGGTTGGTGACTTCTTATTCTTTTTCAGTCTTAGATGAGTCTGAAGCTGAGTCCGCCTAGAAAGCTCTTTGAAACTTCTTTTTACCCTTCTTTACAATTGGTTTCCCCTCAACCTTCTTCTTGCTAGGAGTGGCTTTGAGTTTTGGGCAATCAGTCTTGATATGACCTGGTTTCCTACATTCATAACAAATCACTTCATTAGAAACTTTGCCATTTCTGTTATACTTACCTCTATTCCATTGTTGGCATCTCTTCTGCTTCCTCTTTAAAAAGCTTCTGAATTGTCTAGTCATTAATGCAATATCGTCTTCATCCTCAGGTTGTGAGTGTTCACTCTCTGACTCTTCCACTTTCAGTGTAATATTCTTCTCCTTTCGTGGTTCACCTACATCATTCTTTCTTTGACTTACTCCTTGCTCATAAGCAATGAGTGAACCAAGAAGATTGTCAATAGAATAAATGTTTAGATCTTTAGACTCTGTAATTGCAGTAATTTTAGCATCATAAGTAGTAGGTAAATAACGAAGAATCTTATTAACCATTTCAGCATTAGTTAATTCCCTACCAAGTGCATGCAAAGAAGTGACAAATTGTGTTAATCTTGTGTACATGTCAGAAATAGATTCATTTGGTTTCATGCGAAACAATTCATAGTTATGTAACAAGATATTGAGTCTTGATTGCTTAATCTCATTAGTCCCTTCATAAGTTATACAAAGTCTATCACATATATCCTTTCCACTTTTGCAAGTGGAAATCCGCATGTAGTCTTCAGATTTTAAAGAACAAAAGAAGTTATTTAAACATTTGGCATTTAGTTGTGCTAAGTCACGTTCTTCTATAGTCCAATCTCTAAAAGGTGTTTCTACCCTAACTCCATCAACTAATCTAGTTGGTTTTGTATAACCTTACTGGACTAGGATCCACATACGATAATCAAGTGACTGTAAGAAAGTAGAAATGCGTGTTTTCCAAAAATCAAAAGGTATATTGTCAAACAGTGGAGGTCTAGTTATAGAGTAACCTTCAGGTGTGTTTCGATTTCCGAATGTAGCCATCTACGTTAATCAAAAAGTAGTTTAAACTTATGATTTTGAAACAAAGCTTTGATACCACTTGTTGAGTCTAGTAAATAGGTTGTTTGACCTAAGTTAATGTCCCAAGGCTACCAAGAGGGGGGGGGGGGGTGAATTGGCATTTTAATAAATTTAAACCCTCTTTAAATTTGTGTTGAACCAAAATGAAAATTTTTATTAATTTTTTATAGAAAACGTTTTTCAACCACAGAGTTTTTTAAACCAAAAATAAAATGCGGAAAAGTAAAAACAGTAAATTAAATGACACCAGATTTATAGTGGTTCAGTCTAACCCAGACCTACATCCACTCCCCAGAGCCACCCTTTGAGTATTGCACTAATACAAATAGTGACTCTCCTTTTGCACCCACAGCAAGGCGGAGAAGCCTTTACAAAACACTCTTTTCACCACTACCCGGTGCGGCAGAGAACCATCGTCCTTTTATACAATCCCTAGTGTGGGCAGAGAACCCTTCATCCTTTCACACTCTCCTAGTGTGGGTAGAGAATCCTTCATCCTTTCACACTCTCCTAGTGTGGGCAGAGAACCCTTCGTCCTTTCACACTCTCCTAGTATGGGCAGAGAACCCTTTATCCTTTCACACTCTCCTAGTGTGGGTAGAGAACCCTTCGGCTGTTCACACTCTCCAAGTGTCGGTAGTGAACCGGATCTTCTTGACAGATCTTCTCACAAGAATCTAGAAGGAAGAAAGAAAAGAGTGAAGTAATCCCAATTCACAAGTAGAGATTCTTACCTTTAAACTCCAAGTGAAGCCTTCACACTCCAGTGGTAGGAATCCTCCTTTGAATGCACTCTTACACTCTCTCCTTGGCTATTCTCTCAAGAGGCACGAAGATCAAATGACAAAAAGATTTGGTGGAAGTCTAATTTGGACTATATATACAAAAGACAAGAAAAACTGCCCAAAAATTGCAAGTTTTCAATTTTGTATGCAGTTGATCGTCCCGTACGATCGTGGATCGTCCTGGACGATATTACTTAAAAGTCTTAAAACGAACCTATTTGTATATGTGTACGAAATGTTTTCGTACAAGCTGATCGTCCCGTACGAACCAAGTTCGTCCGGTACGAACGGTTATTTCAAGGTCGGTTCCAAAAACTGCAGAAAAAACTATTCTAAGTCAGTTGTATCGTCTGGACGAAAATTGATTCATCCGGATGAAATTTTTTCAGAGACCATATCATCCTGGATGATATTTAATTTCTTCTGGACGAAAATCTTACAGAGAGCAGATTGTCCTGAACGATATTTAATTTTGTCTGGACGAAAATCTTACAGAGAGCAGATCGTCCTGGACGATATTTAATTTCGTCTGGACAAAATCTTACAGAGAGCAGATCGTCCTGGATGATATTTTATTTCATCCTGGACGAATAGGACTTAGAAAATTTGTCTCCCCAGTTCCTATTCATTCCATGTGATCTTAATAGGAGATAACTGTCTGATCATCCCGTACGAACTAATATCGTCCCATACGATCAGTATAAATTTTATATGATCTCCTTATGTGTGTGTATGCATATTTTTATTCACTCAATTACAATCACTCACTTTCAAGTTTATTTCAAAGAAAAATACAAACTTCAAATTCACAAAGTATCTCATGCTGAATTTTGATTTGAAGTCTTCGTAGTCTGGAGTTAGATTTTCCTGAAATGTTAGTACACACAAAAGCAAATACAAATCTTTTAAAATTGTTAGGAGATAACTACACATTTGAACAATAATGTTTGGAATCATCAAAACTATACAAATTGCAAAAATGTAAAATATGCAAATAACAACTATCTTAACAATTATTCCTTCAAACTCCTTCTCTAACCCCCAGCTCTCTAAGTCCTTCCCCCAGCTTCTTCTGCCATCTCCTAAGCTTTGCAAGCTTTTCTCCACCCAACCTAAGCATCAAAATAACATTTAAGTGAAGAGAGATGGTGATAGTGAGAGAATGTTAGTTTTACTCAATATCTTTTAATCCAGTCACCATCTGCTCATGGAGTCCTCTATAAAGTTGGAGAGGATATCACAAGAAGAAAAAGATGCCCAAGAACTTAAAAATTCATCCTTTAGTTGAGAAAACTCAACATTTTACTAAATTTTAAATTTGAAATTACTCAAAACTTTCATTGCACTGAGCCTCCAAATTCTAGGCAACAAAAGTTCATGTTACCTTGAGCTTATGTTTCAAATTTCGTAGGATTTGGATTGGTAATTTGAAAGTTTTGAGCATTTGAATATTTGAGCTAACTTTGAACAAAAATTTTACCTTTAATCTTTGTCATCCGATCATTTGATCAGGCATTTAAGATCAAAACTATGTGCACCGATCAATGGCTTTGAATGCAAGTCTTCGACTAAAATGTTGCGGGAGATGTGGCTTGATCACAGTCATCCATCTCAATGGTTTGATGCCAACAGTTGAGATCAATACTAATGCGGTTAAGTTAAACCATTTCCATAGTTCTCATCGTGCCATGCAACTAGACATGCAATGGCAGTAGGCGCGATGACTCCACTAGCCACTGATGATGCCATGAATTGTGCCACATGCGCGTCACGTGGCCTGCCTCTAAAATTATTTACAAATTTAATTAATGCTAAAAAATTTAAAAAATTCACAGAAAATAATTTTTTTACCAAATTGAGTGATTTTGGTATTATTTGAAAGTTATTAACTCCAAGTATTTATTAAAATTAAAATGAAGTTATTTTGAATAGTGAATTGTGAGTTATTTAGAATTTTTAAAACTTATTGACAATTTTCTCACAATCTAGTGGTCAAATTTGAAACAACTTTTGGTGAAATTTTTTTTAGCATCATAGGATTCCCTTGCATTTTTCTTAGGTTTAGATGCTCTCTAGATTAATGTGGGGTGAATTTACAAAGTAATGAGTCCATTTTGGACTCAAAACTTTAAAAATTCATAACTTTACAAATTTATAGATTATGAATTTGTGTTTTCTATGTTGTACTTGTATAAGTATCAAGGTTAAATGACTAAAGTTTTAAAAAAAATTATAACACTAGTGACACCAACGAAAAAATAATTAAGGTCAATGGTTAGAAATTCTACACACACCAAATAGGGCTGAAACTTCAGAATATTAAGCTTAGTGACATTATATACCTTAGGTTCAAATTTTACAAAAATTTAAAGCCCATTAAATTAAAAAATTAAGCATGTTAAAAATTAGCCTTTTTAAAGACCCTAAACTTTAAAAAATTAAAATAAATCCAAATTAAATATAAAAAATACTAATAATATATCAAATTGTTCATAATTAAACCCTCTACCTAGGAAAATTAAAATCCCCAACAGTGGACTTCAATTTTGACTTTAATTTAATTTTAAGGAAAATTAATAATTAATTAAATTAAATTAACTAAAAGTATTAAAAACACTCCTACAGGTTTTTCTTAACCTTTGGGAGTGATTTTAAGGAGTTTGGAGAAAAGTCATCAAAACCTCCTTAATTAAATACTCAATCATTAAAAATTCATAACTTATTTGAGAAAATTCCAAACTAGAAAAACTCAAAGGCATGCAAAACTTCAAAAAATCATCTTAATCCAGAAAAATCCAAATCCAATAAACTTAGTATCCTTTTACTCACCTTGTGGTACAGTATTTAAAAAAATGTTAAAACTCTAAAACATAACTTAAATGAAAAAGTCAAATTTGGACCCCTTAATTTAATGATTTAAATAATTCATAAAAATTATCAAAATTAAATAATTGATCAAACTCCAAAAATAATAATCTTTATCAATAAAATCAGATAACCAACCCCCAAATATATAACAAGCACTCCAGCGATGAAGTTTTCAGAATGGACTACCATGAGCTGTGAGGCTATGTATCCTAAGAAGGCATGGTTTCTTGAGCCCACTATGACAACGGCATGATTAGATTCAATTGAGTACAAAACTTTAAAATCAATTGATTATTAATTATTTAACCAAAATTAAATCTTTAATTCAACTACACCAACCTAGTTTTTTTTAAAGGACTATCTAAGTTATAGGGCTATGTGTCCTAAGGAGACCTAGTTCCTCTAGCCCGCTATAACAAGGCCATAAACTAATTGATGATAAACATTAATTTACTTAATGATTCCAATAAAAAATCAACCAATTAATTTTAAAATTACCAACTCTTAATTTCAACCAACTAAACTAATTAAATAATATTGGTTACTACTACGTAACGTAGGCATGTGAAGTTATTAACTTGGCTGTAAGGAAGGTGCAATAAACTTTACAACCTTAGTGTAAATAAAGGTAGTAATCACTTAACAATTAAAAAAATTTTAAAATAATTTTAAAAGGATAATACTTAAACTTAAATTAAAAATCACCTTTAACTTATAAGAAACATTAAAACCCTAAATAACTTTGACAACAATCTAATATAGGATACATCCAAACTACATAGCCTGATACAGACACTTTTAGATGGTTTGTTAGGACAACCAGTCCTATTTTTAGGCTAGGCCACTATTTCCTTTTCTACTACTTATGTGTTGACTTTTTGTGGTTTTATTAATACTGGTTGCTGTAATTGATTGATATGATGTTTATTAATGTATTAATTTTATTATGCTTTCTATGAATTAATATAATGGGCGTAAGATTACTAAGTTAGGAATGATCTGGATGCTCAGAAGATTTCTCTAAGTGGCCATGCTCATTTAGACCTATAAATTAAGGGGGCTAAATTAAAATTTTAATTTATAAATTTATTGTATGTGCTAAAAATGTCAAGTCCCACTTTAAATTAAAAGAGCAGAGTCAAGCAGGTTTGTGCTTAATTGTGAGTAAATTAAAATATATAACTACTTGGGATGATTTTTTATTATAATTACTTAGGATAATCATGCAGACTATCTATAGTCATTTAAATTTTCTACATGTATATTAATTCAAAAGTGTTGTTAAAGTTTAATTTTAAGATGGGATATCAACCATCCAACTTGGAACCCAAAGAGAAGGAATACATCCCTTAGGGAAAAGTTCCTTTCATTTGGGGATTCAAGTTAAGATGATTTGAAAATCTAAAGAGAAAAGAAACACGCCTTTAGAGATGAGTTCTTTCCATTTGGATGTTTAGACCCGACGAATCCAAGGAGCTCACAGAAGGGAGGAAGACAAAGTGAAGACACAAGAATATCTCATTCTTAAAATTACTTGCATCATTTTTAGGACTATATTTTGAGTTATTATCAGTGGTACCTAGCCACTTTTAATTTCTGAAGACTATGGGTTATAAAATAAGTGACATTTGACACATGGACTTTCTATATTTACTTGAATATTTTGATTTGTTGAATTGATTGATGTATTTAATTCAATATAGTAGGAGTTTTAGGAGTTTCGTAACTTTTCTAGGTTTCATACTCTTACATGCTTTTTTTTTTTTAATTTAGCCTGGAAGTGTTTAGGCTCTTTAAGGACTAAAACTTTTATACTTGTAATTGAAAAAAAAAATAGTCCAATATAAAAACTTAATCGATTTTTAGAAGTAAACTCGGGGTCCCAAAGGGTCTCATGCAAGTATATTAAAGCCTTCTCTTCCTTATTAGGAACCTATACACCTCTAAGTTATGGTAGACCACCTGGCCTATTAAGATGTAGTTCTGTATATAGGATGTTGTGTAATCTTTAAGGAAAAATATATTTTTAAGCATGATTTTAAAATTACTTCATACTACTTTTGTATGTAAGGTCAATAAGCATACATTGCATTAAAAACTAATTAAATAAATAAAAATTTAATTTCATTTAAAGCATAATCAACCTACATAAGTTAAGGGGCCAATTAGAACACTCTCTAGATGCTGGCCCCAACTTCCTAAAATCTTAAATAATAATTTTGAAGTGCTAGGTGGTTAGCTGGCTACCCAATCTAGGATAAGATAAGTCCAGATTTACATTACATTAACTAGGTTCAAGCCATAATTATTTTGTGTCCAAATTAGACATAGGATTTGGGGCAGACCCAAAATCATAATACCCCACCTTCAAGAATATAATCCCAATATTCTAATAAAATGGCAACTTGAATTAAAATTCTCTCAAAACTAAAATTTAAAGTCAAAGATGTAGGATAGATAGGGGTGTTTCTGAAGTGTTTCAAAATCCAAGAACATCTCCTTTTAAATCTTTGGCATCCAAAATAAATGCTCAAATTTGATCCAATCACTATTAGAATTCCAACCTCACTTATTTCATAACACTCCTTGAAAGTTTTAAAATATTTTTTTGTCATTATTTTAGTCAAGAGTATTCATAGGAAATTCAAGCTTCTTACAATGTAATTAACTATGAGGGCTTTTCTTTAAAGGAGATTTAAAGTCCTCAGATCAATTTAAAAATTAAATAATTATCTTTGAAAAAATTAAGAAAATCAATGGCTATCATTATCATTAAATTTGAATAATTAACAAAGAATGATATTTTCTTCCCTTGGGAAGATGCATCATTTCTTGTTATGGCCATGAATAATGAAATTAACGGCAACCCATCAAGATTATCATAGTTAAATATTTGATCGAACATCATTTTGACCCTTCAGGGCCATATGTAGTTCTTTTCTGAATTTGACTGCAACATTCAGGATAAAATTTATAATTCTAAATCTGAATCCATCAGAAAATTTTATCTCTACCTTCGGAGGCAGTATTTCATTTGTAATGGTACGTTCGATTTTAGAATTAAAATTCAAAAGTCAATTCCAAGTCTCCCAAAGAAATTAAGATTTCAATTGCTTTGCATCTTTCCAAAGCAAGCAAATCAAAGCTTTCAAAAATAAGCATATGCACTCTTAAATCTCTATCAAGCTTATAATAATTTAAAGTTAAGTTTTCACCATACTATAGTTATTTTATCCATATATGCTCCAAAATTCTATCTATCCTATGTCTACACATGGAAGTTTTTTATTTTAGTTATTCTAATTATTCTATCATTCCTCTGTCAAGTTAATGAATAACACTAGAGGTTAAGTTAAATCATGGCCATTGTAGAAACTGAATTATGGGAGCAATTGAAAAAAAAAATATTTAAAATAATATAATTTAGAGTCTACTCAACTAAGACAAGCATCACCACACATCATAAGTTGAAAACTAAGTTATTATCTAGCCATGGAATTGATCTCACACAAAATAGTACTCATTTGATAAATAACCATAAAATACAAAAGTTCAAAGTGTGTAAGATTACACTTGAAATATCTTTGTTAGCTAATTATAAACACTGGAGGTTTTTTGAATTGATCTCCCTTAATCATATAATTACATATTGGCAGGATAAGCACATTTACAGGGTAAAAGATAAGTAAATACTTCACTAAATGATGTTAGTTATAATAAGTTAGTTATTGATAATTTCAATTAAGATAATCTTTAACAAATATCTCAATTTATCATACTAACTAATTCTTATGTTATATTTATTTTGCACTTGTGTATGTGCAACTATAGACTTACATATTTAGGTTGAATGATGTATTATTTGGAAAATGTTCATACATCATTTAAATTTTGAAGTTCGATTACAAACTTTAGTATATAGTAGAATCTTACACTCCCCCTTTAATTTAATCTCAGGTTCCATTAGATAGAGTTAGGCTTTTCAAGTATCATTTTTTAGTGCTCTAGCACTTATCTTTCTTTTTATTTTCTTTTAATTATTTTTTTACTTTTTCTTCTCTCTTTTTCTCTCACTTTTTATAATACCTTGTTAATGATATTGAATACATGATTGCCTTCCCTTTAAGTGACCTAAACTAGGTTGAATTAAGGTTAAGTTTAAGGATATATAATAGCATAGCTTTAGCTTATAAGGAACTTGTAAAATTAATCTGAGTACTACCTTTTCACTAAATGTAATAATTCAAACTCATACTATTAGTCAAGTGATTTTAAGTGTTTTAGAAGTTAGGTTTAGAAAGAACATTAATTTTAACAATTTCATTAGTTGTTGTAATTTATTTTTTATTTTAATTATCACCTACTTTATCTTCAATTAATAACCTAGAGTGTTATGACATAACAAAAAATAAAACGAGTATAACATGAAATATCAATATGCATACGAATAATAATTTGTATATAAAATAATCCATATATATTGTGATAACACAATAATATAATCCCACAACAATAAAATATAAATAAACAATAATAATTACAAAAATACACAAAAACTAATTAATCCCATTTATCATCATCATCATCATCATCATCCTCCACCTAATTGCTATTGCTGGTGGTGCCTCCCTTAGCAACTCCTAAACATGCATGTTAATGCTTCAATATAAATCTGAAGTATAATGGATCTATCATTGTTGAACATCCATCATATAGTCCACTTCATGGCTCATATGTTGCTTCCATTTCCAATTCTCCTCCAAATTGGTATGTATGTCAGTTATCGGATCCTGGAGATTGGCAACCTAATCTCCTAATATTCTAGAGGCATGGGTCTTGGACTAGCTATAGCTGGGCTGACTACGACTGGGGAGGCTAGGCTAATTGGGTACCTCTCCCTCTTCTCGGGTGTTGTTCTTTTTTTTTATAATTTTGTTTGGTGAGAGTAAAAATGAGAAAAGTTTTTCTTCCCCTTGATCACCCATAACACCCACAAAATTGCACAAGGAATAAACTAAGGAGGGTGTCCTAAACCTACATAAGTGGATGCTCTAATCATATACATTATCAAAAAATAAATAAGTTTATTAACATTAATAAAGTGACCAACTTAAAATATAATTCAGTGCAGCATATTCTTTAGTCACTTCACTAATATTTGTTCTTGGTAATATGTGAAAAAAAAAATAAAGTAATGCCAAGCCTTAGATATTTGAGTAAGTTTAGAAGTAGGAAAATTAACTATCCTACCCTCCCTAACATTTCAAATAGTTCCACTATTTGGCCAAATCATCCACCTCTAATCCTCTCTTATAAATATTATATTCTAAGATAATTCCCTTAACTTCCATAAATTATCACTTTTTGAATTCAATACCATATTCATATCCACACATCTTTTCAGTACAACAGTCAAGTGATCAAGGAAAAAATCAAACGTGGTGCCAATATAGAAACATTATCCAGAAACACCACAATGCCCTGCTCAATCAAATTCAAAAAATTTGACATCAAATGACACTTAAAATTAGAAAGAGCATTGCAAAGTTAAAAACACATCATCCTAAAAGAAAATGTTCCATAGGGACTAGTGAAGGCATCTTGTCATGTTTCTCAAGTGTTATAGGATTTTGATGATACCTTGAATACCAATTTATGAAATAATAAAAGGAATGTCTTTTCAATCTATCTAACATCTAGTTAATAAAGGGAAGGTGAAATTGATCTTTTTTGTGGCCATATTTAGCTTCCTATAGTCAATACAAACTCTTAACTCGCTCACTATCCTAGTAGGAATCAACTCACTATGGTTAATAGATACTATAAATAGGCCTCCTTGTTTATGGACATAGTAGATAGGACTCACCCAAGCACTATAAAAAATTGGGTAAATAATTCTTGTATCAAGCCATATAAGAATTTCCTACTTGATTACCTTTTTCATGGTAGGGTTCAATCTTCTTTGAGGTTTAACTTTTGGAAAGGAATTCTCCTCCATAAAGTTCTAATGTATATACAAGGATGGACTAATTATCTTAATATCTATTATAGTACAGCCAAAAGCTCTCTTATGGTCTCTAAGAATCCTCATCAGCTTGCCTTCTTGTTCTACTCCTACATATGTACAAATGATCATAGGAAAAGTTGATTTCTCACCTAGGGAGGCATACTTAAGATGGGCAAGCAAGGTTTTAAGCTCTAGTTCAGGTGTCTCCTCAATAAATGGTCTTGACTATCTATCTAGGGAAGAAGTATATGAAACCTTATACTTCTTCCTAAACCACCTAGGGGACTCATCAATAAAATATTAGATTCTAAATCTCCACAATAGTATCCTCATCACTACAAGATAAATCTAAGGCACTATAAGTCAAAATAGACATTACGCACTCTTCAACACAAGCCTCTACCAAGTAAATTTTATAGCAATCCTCATCCTTTTCTCTATGGAATTTTATAGTCCTAAGCACATCATTGGTCACTTCCTAGTCCTAGACTCTCATGGTAAGTTCTCCTTTATAAACATTAATTCAGGCCTTACCAGCTATTAGAAAAGGTCTTCCTAAGATGATATGAAACTCCCTATCCTCCTCCTTGTATAGAATAATAAAATCTTTATGTAAGATGAATTTATCAACTTTAACAAGAACATCCTCTACTACCCTCTTAGGATAAGTGATAGTTCTATTAACAAGTTAAAGGGTAACCATGGTGGGCTACACCTCTCCTAATTATAACCTCTTAAAGATGGATAAAGGCATATATTTATACTAGCTCTAAAATCACATAATGCCCTTCCATAGAGTTTATTCTCGATAACCATTAGAATAGTAAAGCCACTAAGGTCCTTTAGCTTTTTATGGAGTTTCTTCTATATAATTGCACCGCACTCTTCAGTCCGGGCTACAATCTCAAATTCATGTAGTATTCTCTTTATATTGAGAACATTTTTCATAAATTTGATGTAGGAAAGCGTTTGTTCTAAGGATTTTACAAATTGTATATTAATAATTAGTTTCTTAAATACTTCCAAAAACTTAAAAAAATTTCCTATCAAATTTAACTTGATCAACCTTTGAGGAAAATGTGGTTGTGGCTTTTTTATAACCTTCCTAATGGGTTTCTCAACCTTCCTAGCAGGCTTAAGTTGCTCCTTAGGTTGGTCATCAATAATTACATGTTCTTCAACCATAACTTCCTTTTTGTTTTGATCCATGGCTTTACTAGTTTCTCCTAGTTCCTTTTCATTTCTCAATTAGATTGCTTTACTTTGTTCCATACCTTTCTCCTTAGAATTTATTTAAGTGGTACCATGCAAGGCATATCTGGGTCTGTTATTGATTGAACTAGCTAGCTGCTCTAATTATGTTTTTTTTTTAATGGTAGTAGCTTGTCTCTACAATTTATTGCCCATTTATAAAACCAAATCCTTCAAAGATGGATTCTTATCCCTATATTGATCATTAAAATTGAAAACTGGGGAATAATTTGGTTTAGGAGTTCCAAATGATTATTGAGTGTTATTTCAAGATACTAAAGGGTTGGATTGATTGGCATTCCATTGATTTTCACCCTTATTATTATTGCTCCATTGGAAATTTGGGTGGTTCCTCCAACCTGGATAATAGGTATTTGAATAGGGATTATTTGGTCTATTAACAACATTTAATTAAGGTTTCAACCCATTGAGAATTAGGATCTATAGAGAGCCTAATGATAGTCTCTTTTATGAGCATGGATGGTCATGGAGTAGAACTAACAATAAGGTTATAAAGCTACCTAGAAATTGTTACAACTTGGGCAGACAAAATGGAAAGAGCATAAGACTCAAAATTACTAGCAACTTTCCTAGGAGTTATCCTATCTGAGGGCCACTAAAGATTGTGGGTTTCCATCTCCTTGATTAAATAATATGCTTCATCAAAAGGCTTTAATATTAATGACCCTTCCATAGTTACATCTACGATAGATCTTAGGGGTCCTACTAATCAATTACAAAATTTCTAAATTATCAACTAATTGGGCAAGGCATGGTAAGGGCACTTCTTAAGTAGCTCTTTAAATTGATCCCAACTTTCATAAATTGACTCTCCATCAAATTGGGTAAATGAAGTAATTTCTTTTCTAAGCTTAGTGATCTCTAGATTAGGGAAATACTTAGGAAGGAACTTTTGAGCCGTATTATTCCAAGTCGTGATAGACCCTAGAGGTAAGGAATTCAACCATATTTTTCCCAACCTTTGCTTCAAAATTTATCTTGGTTTGATTCCTCACTTATGATATTTTATTTTTAATTGCAATAAAAATCTTACAATTTATTTTGTTCAACATGCAATTTATTGGTTAATTTATTATTTCTAAATTTATTATGTGAGAATGATAATGTGTGCATTATAGATAGGGCTACATTAATTCATGTGATAAAATTGTTTCATTTTTATCTACTCTTGATTTAATTATGTTTTGATTGTACACAAGACTAAAATCTAATGTGATATATATCCTTGATGGAGGCGTGGAGGAATAATTAGGTGAGCATAAAAAGAATCCTAAAAATAAATTCATATGAATTTTTAGGTTTCTAAAATCTTTAACGAGATGTTGTGCATGCAATGAAGTTTCGGGTTAGATTAGTTAGTCATAATTTTATTAATATTCCAAAGAGCTTGATAGAGATGAGGATTGCTCATGCTTTGATTTATAATTACTATTTAGCAATCCTATTTTGTACGCACATAATAACCATTACACTCATAAATTCATGATTATTAAAATATTTGAAAATTATTTAAAAGCACTACAGTTAATTTATTTTTAGTCCTTTATCAAAACATTTATTAAATATATAAGATAAATATGGTGATTAAAGAAAATTGGTAATTAGCTTATAAGGATATCAAACCAATTCCTATAGAAATAATACTTTTTCTTCATTATATTACTTAAACAACACGTTTACTTGAATAACACTAAATAAGGTAGGTCAAGAACCCAAGCCCAGTCAAAAGAAGAATGCCAAATTTCAACTCAATATTTTTATCCCCAACTAATAGGGAGAAAACATCTAACTTAATATTATTGAGTTATACTCTTATACCTATATGCGTACAGTAGAATATCGACAATAGGATTCAATACAATGCTTAGAATTTTTTTTAAACTTACATTATATTACTTGTTTCAAGTGAGGGAAGTTGGACCACAACCCTTCAAACATCATGCACCTGATGCTTCTGCTCCCTTCTTATCTAAAATTTAGGACTTATATACAAAGGCCATACCTAATGGTCTACCACCACAAAGGAATATAAATCATGCCATAAACATCATTTCTAGATCACAATTACCTAACCTACCTCAATATAAAATAAATTCAAATGAGCATGCTAAGCTCAAAAGGTAATTCAATGAACTACTTAGGAATGACTTTTTGTATGAAAGCCTTAATCCATTAATAGCTCCTACCCTAGTAGTACCTAAAAAGAATGGCCCTTTGCAAATCACTACGGCAAAACATCTCATTTCCGGCAGAAAAAAAATTTATCACAAATTGTGGTAGATTACATGTCGACCAAGTCAAAGGAAGCAAGTGGTTGGACACTTATTCTCTTCAATTCCCTTATTTATTCTAAATTTGAATGAAGAGATGTGTCTCTGCAAGTCGTGTTAGTTATATAAGAACTCTTTTTAGTTGAAATAAATTAGCATTTTCTTGTTTACACATTTTGGAAAGAAATTCTAAGAAGTTTACTTGCTTGGTGGTCAGCCAACCAAAGAGAATTGGGTAATCCTTTAGAACCTCTATTTAGTGAATAGAGTATCATTTTTTATTTTTTTTATGATCTTTTGTGACTGTGTTCTATTATTCATATTGTATCTTAGAAATATCAAAAAATCCCTTTTCATCCATCAACATCCAAGTTAAATAAAGATTATTAGGGTTGGCCAACTTTTTTTAATTTTATTGGACTAGTTCCACTCTTGCAAGTATTTTGAATAACCAAAATGCCATAAAAATCAATCAAAATATTCAAATATTTATTAAATATCCTATACTTCAATAATGCTAAAATTATTTAAGATTATTCTAGTCAAAATTTTGGAGAACAATTCATCCATAGTCTTATTTTATTGTTTGCTATTTAAGACTTGTAACCATTTTGAGTGAAAAAAACAATAAACATTATTAGAACTCCAAGAAAAATCTCACATCTTTCAGATATCATCTCGGGAAAGACCTTGAACTATTCCGAGTAAAATTTTGAAATCCACCTGATTTATAGAAACAGGAACCTAATTCACAATCTTGGCATGTTATGGATAGAACTGACAACCACAACTTCCTGAGTGCATTAGATCTACCAAATCAATCAATCCTTACAAAACTCCCCAAAATTAAAGTGGACTTTCTCACCTTCAAATTAAGTATAAGCTTACTGGATTTTGATATTTAGAGTAGAAGAACTATCAGGTAGAAGATTGGGTTTCCAATTTTGAAAAAATTACAATAAATGTTGGCCTACCGTTCAAACTCTTAAACTTTACCCCACCATAACTTAAAATTTAAAACTTTCAAATTTGGCATAATTCTTATAGTTATCTTAGAAAAGTCTACCATCTACTAACTGATTACTTCAGTGATCTAAATCTCATTACCCTCCCTCATCAATGAGACCCTACTTAACTATGTGAATCAGCCAAGTATCTTTTTTTTTTTGTCCCTGCCTCTCAAGATAAGCTATTTTTAATAAATTATGTTGCCTTCATTTGTTGCATTGGATGGAGACATCATCATATATACATCTTTATTCAAAATCACATGACTTCTTGTGAGCTCTACTTTTTGGATTTCTTTGGGGAGGGGACTTCCTAAATATTTTTTAATTCTTTTTTACTTATGAAGTCATTTTATTTTTTTTGGGTTAAATCATATAATTACTTATAATTTTGTTGTAGTAATTTTTATTAAATAACTCTAATTTCATTAAAAAAATTTTGAAATGGTAATTTTAGTAATTATTGAATCATGAATACAAGACCTTACAACGGCATTGCGGACTTCTGTGAAATGTCAGCACAATTAATATTCTCTGGCAAGGAAAAAATTGACGGCTTTGATCTAACTCATTGCTCTGCACCGTATTACTTGCTTCAAGTGAGGGAAGTTGGATCACAACCCTTCAAACATCATGCACCTGATGCTTCTGCTCCCTTCTTATCTAAAATTTAGGACTTATATACAAAGGCCATACCTAATGGTCCACCACCACAAAGGAATATAAATCATGCCATAAACATCATTTCTAGATCACAATTACCTAAACTACCTCAATATAAAATAAATTCAAATGAGCATGCTAAGCTCAAAAGGTAATTCAATGAACTACTTAGGAATGACTTTTTGTATGAAAGCCTTAGTCCATGAATAGCTCCTACCCTAGTACTACCTAAAAATAATGGCCCTTTGCAAATCACTACGGTAAAACATCTCATTTCCGGCAGAAAAAAATTCATCACAAATTGTGGTAGATTACATGTCGACCAAGTCAAAGGAAGCAAGTGGCTGGTCACTTATTCTCTTCAATTCCCTTATTTATTCTAAATTTGAATGAAGAGATGTGTCTCTGCAAGTCTGTTAATTATATAAGAACTCTTTTTAGTTGAAATAAATTAGCATTTTCTTGTTTACACATTTTGGAAAGAAATTCTAAGAAGTTTACTTGCTTGGTGGTCAGCCAACCAAAGAGAATTGGGTAATCCTTTAGAACCTCTATTTGGTGAATAGAGTATTATTTTTTGATTTTTCTATGATCTTTTGTGGCTGTGTTCTATTATTCATATTGTATCTTAGAAATATCAAAAATCCCTTTTCATCCATCAAAATCCAAGTTAAATCAAGATTATTAGGGTTGGCCAACTTTTTTTAATTTTGTTGGACTAGTTCCACTCTTGCAAGTATTTTGAATATCCAAAACGCCATAAAAATCAATCAAAATATTCGAATATTTATTAAATATCCTATACTTCAATAATGCTAAAATTATTTAAGATTATTCTAGTCAAAATTTTGGAGAACGATTCATCCATAGTCTTATTTTTTTGTTTGCTATTTAAGGCTTGTAACCATTTTGAGTGAAAAAAATAATAAACATTATTAGAACTCCAAGAAAAATCTCACATCTTTCAGATATCATCTCGGGAAAGACCTTGAACTATTCCGAGTAAAATTTTGAAATTCACCTGATTTATAGAAACATGAACCTAATTCACAATCTTGGCATGTTATGGATATAACTGACAACCACAACTTCCTGAGTGCATTAGATCTACCAAATCAATCAATCCTTACCAAACTCTCCAAAATTAAAGTGGACTTTCTCACCTTCAAATTAAGTATAAGCTTACTGGATTTTGATATTTAGAGTAGAATAACTATCAGGTAGAAGATTGAGTTTCCAATTTTGAAAAAATTACAATAAATGTTGGCCTACTGTTCAAACTCTTAAACTTTACCCCACCATAACTTAAAATTTAAAACTTTCAAATTTAGCTTAATTCTTATAGTTATCTTAGAAAAGTCTCCCATCTACTAACTGATTACTTCAGTGATCTAAATCTCATTACCCTCCTCCCTCATCAATGAGACCCTACTTGACTATGTGAATCAGCCAAGTAGCTTTTTTTTTGTCCCTGCCTCTCAAGAGAAGCTATTTTTAATAAATTATGTTGCCTTCATTTGTTGCATTGGATGGAGACATCATCATATATACATCTTTATTCAAATGTACATGACTTCTTGTGAGCTCTACTTTTTGGATTTCTTTGGGGAGGTCACTTCCTAAATCATTTTTAATTGTTTTTTACTTATGAAGTTTTCTTGTTTTTTTGGGTTAAATCATATAATTACTTATAATTTTGTTGCAGTAATTTTTATTAAATAACTCTAGTTCCATTAAAAAATTCTTTGAAATGGTAATTTTATCAATTATTGAATCATGAATACAAGACCTTACAACGGACATTGCTGGGCTTCTGTGAAATGTCAGCACAATTAATATCTCTGGCATGGAAAAAATTGACGGCTTTGATCTAACTCATTGCTCTGCACCGTATTACCCCGACTACCTAAGCCGCTCGATCTCTGCAGCAGTGCAGAAGCCTCCTTCCAGCCCACGTACAGCAGTACAACTCAAGCACGACAGCGTCGAGGTGGAAGCTGCAAAATTTTTTTTTTGGTGAAAATAACTGCAAATATCTCTTCACACAGGCTTGACTGGTCACCTCTCACCACCGACACCCTGCTTGCCAACCGGTAACCGGCACTATATCTCGGAGTATGCTCACCGCATGTACATTCACCTTCTTGATTGAGTAGAAAACTCATTTCCATTGCTCCTCGGCGTTTTAAAACTCCCGCACTCCGTAACCATTCTTGCAACCGCGAGTGAGAGAGCAAGCCGAATATAACTATGATTATCAATGGCCGAAAGGGAAGCTTTTGACGACTAAGGAAGAGAATATAGGAGGTGAGGTTTCGGTTCAGTGATCCCGACGATGCTTGTCTTTTGGATGCGCTTTTCATCTTCTTACTTTTGTTATGAGTCGCTGCTTTTTTAGATTGTTCGACATGTCGAACCATTGTCGAACCATTGTGTCCTTTTCTCTCTCCAGCACTATTTTTTAATGTAATTTAGTAGATCTGAGATTTTCCACTGATGGCTTTATGATTTGGTGCATTGCGGTATGGATTTGATGCGTTTGTGTTGGAGGCAAGGCACTTTGTGATTGCGGGGAATTTGAGCTTTTTTAGCTTGAGATTTATGACTTTGTAATGCTGTTTCGGCTCTTCTGCCTTTAATTTGTGCAGGTATCTGGAACTTTTTAAATTTTGAATCGGCATTTGGCTAAGATAATTTTTTCTCGGAAAATTTGAACCTTTTGTCAGATGAATTTCTTGACAAATGCTTTGGAATTCTTCTGGTTTTTTCTTAATTTTCTTGATTATTCAGAATTAGAGGTTAGGCTTGGTATTAATTACTGACAGTTCTTTTCTGCTTGGTCTACATTGTTCAGCTGATTTGTGATGATGCTGCAGAGGGCTCTGCTTAAGATGCATTTGAGCTGCATGTTATGATTCTAATAATTGTGTTTGTTTAGTTCTTTCAGTTTGAAGATTGCGTTAGTGAAGCTTTTACTGAGCTTTTTTTGAAGTTTCTATATTTGATCTCTGCCATGCCTTATTCGATTAATGACCGTTCTGCGTAATCTTGCCACATCCTTCTAGCTGAATTGTTTACTCCATTGGTATACGTTGTCATGAATTTGGTTTAATGTTTGTCTTCTGTATGAGTGCCATGCCAATTTTTTTTTATCCCTCAATTCATTTCATGGAGATAAAACATCAATAAGGTAGGTGAAGGGAGGGTTCTAAAAATCTTGATAAGTTTTTGGTTGATGGTGTCCATCTAGTATTGTATTGGGCTCAACTCAAACACCTATTGTTCCAAATTCTTAGCAGTCAGCATTGCATGTAGCTACGTCTTGATCTCTCCATACGATTTGTTCTATTATATATTTGAATGCCCAAATAACATGCTTATAGATCCTAGTTTACATAAGACTTCCTATACATGATTTAATTATCTCTTCAGATGGTGTATTCCTTTTTAGGACTGGTGTCCTATAAAATATTGATCTTAAACTTCAGTTCTTTTTTATTATTCTTCTTATTGTTTTCTTTTCTGTTCTAAGTTGTGTATTGTTGAACTCTCTAAATTGTGTTTCACGATATAGATTTCTTCCATCGTTAGCTCATCATCATTATTAGCGACATCATATATCATATTGAATTATAGAGGAATTAAATTCATGTCTCATATATTAAAATTATGGGAGAGAGTAATTGAGCATAGGTTATGACATGATACTAATATTTCTTAAAAGCAGTTTGTATTTTAATGTTGGATATGTCTATTATGGAAGCCATGCATTTATTGAGAATTTTGATGGAGAACGTATATAGAGAATAAAGAGGATCTACATATGATAATTATTTATGTAGAGAAGCATATGATAAAGTTCAAAGAGAAGTGCTTCGGAGAGTTCTAGAAATGAAAGGAGTTAATAATGCTTCAATTCAAGTCATTAATGATATGTATATATGAGCTATTACTTGTGTTCAAACACAAGGTGGTTTAAACAAGTATTTTCCTATTTCAGTTGGATTACATCAAGGATCAACTTTAATCTCATATCTTTTTGTTTTAGTCATGGATGCACTTACTGACATTTACAAGAGTATGTGCCTTGCTATATGATTTTTGATAATGATATTCTTCTTATTGATAAGACTAATGTTAGTTTTGTGTGTAACTTAATTGCGTCGATCAATCAGGTTATATTGTTTACTCAAACCACAATTCTGTTAGTCGAGCTAATAGGGGGTTGCAGAGGAGGCTTTTGCCCTAATTTGTTTTCGTATAGCCATACAACATCGCAGTATTGTACATCAAGGATCAACTTTAATCTCATATCTTTTTTTTTTTTAGTCATGGATGTATTTACTTGACATTTACAAGAGTGTGCCTTGCTAAATGATTTTTGCTAATGATATTCTTCTTATTGATAAGACTAGTGTTAGTTTTGTGTGTAACTTAATTGCGTCGATCAATCGGGTTGTACTATTGACTCAAACCACAATTCTGTTTGTCAAGCTCACAGAGGGGTTGCAGAGGAGGCTTTTCCCCTAAATTTTTTTTGTATAGCCGTACAACATCGCGGTATTGTACATTAGAGTGCTACAGTATTGTACACTTGTGCACTGCAGCGTAGTAATGTTTAGAGTGGTAGCACTATAGTCTTGATTTGGAGATAGAGAGTAGAGCATGGTAGCTCTCCCAATCCAATGCTGCGAGTTGGGACTAGAGATAGAGATTGGAGTGCCACTGCACTTTAAACCCTAACACTGCAAATAGGGACGGGCAATTTTCTTTCTTGTTTTCATGCTTAACTTGAAGTATTGTGTCTCTTTATATTGTAGAAATATATCTCTTTGTTAGTTTTGAGGTAGAACAGTGAGAAAAAGGGAAGTGAAACATGGAGAGAGTGAGAGAGAACAAGATTTGTACAATTCCTCCTAATTTTCATAGTGAATTTTCCTGGTGTGGTATGGCTTCATATTTTTTTTTCACGATTTTGAGTTTTTCCACATTAAATCCTAGTGTTCATTTCTGCTGTTTTCTTTTCTTGTTTGTTCCTTGCATGATTTTTCTTCCTCAATCATGGATATCAAAGCCACATTCATTGATTCAAGTAGGAGTAATGGCTCATAAAATAAGATTCAAGATTTAGGAGTTCAATAGTTTGAACTTCACTTTCTAGAAGATGCAAATTAAAGATATACTCTATCAGAATAAACTTCATTTATTGTTAGTTGGATCACGAGAAAGACAAAATCAATGACTGTAGAGGAATAAGAGGTTGTTGATTAGATAGGCTTAGGTTTGATTCGACTTTCGCTTTTCTCATCTTTGATTTTCAACATTATAAATGAGAAAATTACAATCGATCTCATGTTTTTACTAACTAAGATTTTTGAGAAGTCATCTACTTCAAACAAAGTTTTTTGATGAAGTTATTCAATATGAATGTTGTAGACAATAGTTCAATGGAAAAATATCTAAATAATTTGAACACTCTGATTAGCCAACTAGGCTTTGTTGGTTTCAAGTGTGATGAGAAGGTGAGAGTATGATGGTGTTATTATATATCATATAGTTGGGATGGGTTGATTACTATTGTGAGTGATTCTTCAGAATTTTTGATGGTAAACTTTGAGGACATTGTAGAGTTAGTGCTGAATGAAGAGATTCGTAGGAAGGCAAATGATGAATTTTTAAATTTTGTTCTGAATGTTCAAACTAGATGAAGGGGTTTAGACAGAAATTCAAGTAGAGAATGATTTAAATCCAGGAGAGGAAAATCTACTTAGGTAGATTAAAAATTCTGTGCTAGATTTGTAAAGATAATATAAAAGTCACTCTGTAAATTTATCTGTAGAAGTTTCAGAATGATTCTTTGATTTTGTCTATGGATAATTTTAAATCTTGGGTTATAGATTCAGATGCTTTATTCCATGCAAGTTCTAACAAGGATGTGTTCAAAAACTACAATCCATGATGTGGAGAAAGTATATCTAAGGGACAACACGCCTTGCAATTTTCGTTGGATAGAAGGATGTTGATATCAGAATGCCAGATCAATCAATTTAGAGACTCAAGGATGTCAAGCAGATTCCTTGTCTGAAAAAGAATTTAGTTTTTGTGAGTCAACTTAGAAACACAAACTATATGATATCATTCATATTTCATAGGAGATTCATTGAAAGTAATAAAATGAGTTACATTTATAGCTTATGGCATCATTGAAAGTACCCATATGTTTTTAATAAAAGATCATATTTTATTAGAGTAGCTGATTCAGATGTTGATAGAGGTCTTTGGCGTCGTAGACTTGGCCATATGAAAGGTATGCATTCACTTCTTACTAGAGGAAATCTTCCTAGTTTAAAATTTATAGATTTAAATTTTTGTGAAGACTGCATATATGACAAGCAACAAAAGATTAGTTTTTCAAAGATGAAGTTAAAGATATTGGAGTTTGTGCATACTGATCTATGTGATCTTGCTCGAGTTTCTTTTATAAAAAGGTCTTTATATTTGTCACTTTTTGATGATTGCAGCAGAAATGTATCGAAATTTTTTTAAATGTAAGTCAGATGTGTTGATGTTTTTAAGAAATGAAAAGGCCATGATTGGAATGAGAGAAGATTAAAGTCGAAATATCTTAGATCATATAATGGTGGTGAATATCATGATAATAAATTTAAAGAGTATTATGCTCTGAATGAGATCAGACAGGAGTTCTCTATTTCAAGAACACACAAAAAGGTATTATAGAGCGCATGAATAGAAGTATCACTGAGCTTGCCGAGAGCATGAAACTGCATTCTAGTCTACCCAAATAGTTCTGGGCAGATAGAGTGAATACTGTTATTTATTTGATCAATTATGGTCTATTAGTTTATTTGATTGAGTGGTTGCTTGAAAAAGTCTGGAGTGGCGAGGAGGTAAGTTTACATCACCTTGGTTGTTCCTCTTATATCCATGTTGATATAGAATTTAAGAATATGTTTGATCCAAAGTCTATTATGTGTATGTTCATTGGATATGACTCAGGTGAAGTTGGCTTTAAATTATGGGATTTTCAAAATCATAAATTTATCAAGAGCAAAAATATCATATTCAAAGACAATGAAATGTATAATGATAGATACAAGACTCCAGAAATTCTTCCAAGTTGTTGAAATAGTGGAGGATGGTAAAAAAGACAAAGATAGGACGTGTGCTTAAGCTGATGAAATATAGATAGTTCCTCAAACACCTGCTACTTATGTTAGAAGATATAGTAGAATTTATCGACCAGCACAAAGGTTTTTTACTTCATTATACTATATATTGATAATAGATAGTGGTGATCTAGAGTACTATAATGAGGTCATTTAAATTGATGATTTAAAAAAGTGTGAGCAAGCCATAAATGATGAGATGCATTCACTTAAGTTCAATTGGATTTGAGAGTTGATAAAATCAAATGACAAGAAAGCACTGTAGAATAAATGAGTTTACTGGCTGAAAAAAGTACATGATGGTAGTTAGTGTTGCAATGAGATATTTGAAGTTAAAGGTTTTCAACAGAAGTAGTAAATTACAATAAAAACTTCTCTCCAATGATAAAAATGACTATTGTTAGAGTTGTGTTAAGCATAATAACAGTTGAAAATTTACATCTAGGACAAATGAATATAAAGATAATATTTTTTCACGGTGACTTGCAACAAAGAGTTATACGTGATGAAACTTGAAGGATATGTGATCACAGGTAAAGAAGATTTGGTGTGTAGGCTTAAAAAGAGCATGTATGGGCTAAAATAGGCCCCAAGATAGTGGTATAAAAAATTTGTTAGGTTTATGTGAGATAAGGGTATATGAAGTGTAAGGTAGATCGATGTTATTTAATCAAATATTTTGATAATTGTTATATTATTATTCTTATATGTAGATGATATGCTGATTTCAAAATCAGATTTGGTGAAACAAAAGAGTTGAAAGAGCAGTTATCAAAGGAATTTGAAATAAAAGATTTAGGTCCAATTATGAATATTCTTAGTATGCGAATTAGCAGGGATAGAAATGCAGATATACTTAAGTTTTCTTAGGCTGAGTATGTTGAAAAAGTGTTACAAAGATTCAATATGAGTGAGGCAAAGCTAGTTTGCACTCTCTTAGATAGTCACTTTCAACTATCTAAGAAACAATAGCTTAGATTTGAAGAAGTGTAAGAACATATGAAGATGACTTTGTATGCTTCAATGGTTGGAAGTTTGATATATTTTATGATTTATCGAGATCGAATATAAAATATGATGTGGGAGTAGTCTGTAGATTCATGCGTAACCCATGCAAAATTCATTAGGAAGCAATTAAGTAGATTCTCAAAATACTTGAGAGGATCAGCTGAAAAAGCTCTTTACTTTGGATATACTGGAATTAATTAGCAAGGGTATGTAGATTCTGATATTGTTGGAGATCTTAATGATAGAAGGAGCACAACTGATTATATCTTCACTTTAAGAAATACTATAGTGAGTTGGGTTTACAGGTTATATAAGATTGTTGCTCTATTGACCACAAAAATTGAGTACATTGCTATTACTGAGGCTAGCAATAAGATGATATGATCGCAAAGTTTTATGGCAGAACTTGACAAAGAGCAAAGGATTGAAAAGTTGCTTAGTGACAACATGTGTTATACATCTAGTTAAGAATGTAGCATTCCATGTTAGGGTGAAGCACATCCAGCTTTAGTATCATTTAAAATTGCTTCTGGAAGATAATCAATTATCTTTGTAGAAGAGACACATGACCCAAAATCCTGTAGACACGTTGAAACAAAATAGTAACAATTAATAAACTGAAGGAGGGCAAGGGTGAGACACATTACATGTATTATAATTGGTGTTATAGATCAGGAGAAGATTGATCCTAATCAGTTTTCAATTGAGAGATTATTAGTTCTATGTGGAATTTGATTGTGTCGATCAATCGAGTTGTACTATTAACTTAAACCACAATCTCGTTCGGTTGAGCCTACTAGGGAGGTTGCAGGGGAACCTCCCCCTGCTTGGGGTTTGGGTGCCTTGGCTTTCGAAAATTTTTTCCTTACAACCATATAGTGTCGTGGCAGTACTTTAGGGCACTGTTGTGTTGTACATTTATGCACTGAAGTGATTTAGAATGCAATGCAACGGCATTTGACTTGAGTATTGTGGTGCTCCAAATGCCATCGCCCTAGCGAGGCTAGTTAGACTAATGGAGTGCCGCAATGCTCTAAATCATAGTGCTGCAAGTCAGGCTAGGTAGTTTTCTTTCTACTTTTTCATGTTTAACTTTAATGGTTGCATCCCTTCATATTGTAGAAGTGTATCTCTTTGTTAGTTATGAAGTAAAATGATGTAAAAAAATGAAGTGAGATAAGGAAAGAGTGAGGGAAAAAGTATTCCTCAAACTTAAAAGAAAGTTCTATAAGATGATGGTGAATGGAAGTGCTTGTAGAAATCAAATAACCCTTGGCTTAAATTTTAATTTCAATACTCTCAACTCAATCCATGAGAAGGACCAATAGAAAAATAACAAAGAAAAGCTTTTGAATTGATGATAGATGGAAGAAAACAACAAGATACAATATATCCTCAATTAGAGAGGAGGATCCACTCTCCCAAATCCCTAGCCGTTAGCTAGAGCACAAAACACCCTAGGAATAATCTAATTTCAGCAAAACACATAACCCTAACCCTAGGGAATCAACTTATTTAAAGCAAATAATAGAAATCAAATATCAAAACAGCCCTCCATATTTGAATTTTTCCTCCTAGTCACCCCCTCCAATTCAAAACGTTCCCTTGGGCCCCACCTCATGGAGCACGGGATTCATCGTGCATTGCTCGGTTCTACTACCCTGCTTCCGCTCAATTTCACCCCGCCTCCTTACGTAGCATTTGGCAGTCCCCAACATCGACCTGTCTAGGAGGGATTGGTCTATAAATATCTCCCTCCCAAAGACCCACCCTATCCATAAGGTGGAAAGACAAAAAATGTTGCTTCATTCTCAACTCCCTCCTTAATTTCCTCCTCATCACAAACTGTGAGAACTTGAAGAGATCGATCCTTACATTGGTGCCCCAGTGTATACCTCTCCTCACATCTGAAACAAAGTCCCTTCGCCCTCTTCTCATGTAACTCTGTTTTTGTGAATTTCTTGAAGTTTTTCCTAGGTCTCCCTCATATAGTCTTCTCTTTCGTGGTCTCCCTAAGAGTACCAGATGTTGGATCCTTAGATGTCAAAAAGGTTGTGGTCATCCTGGTTGAACCTTCTAAGATGTTGCCTCTAGTCTCTCTCCAGGTTCCTTTGATTCTCCATTAATTTGGTTAGCTCCATAGTCTCTCCCAAATCACGATGTCTTCATTACTCTAATTGTCTTTCGAATCTCTAGTTTGAGCTCTTTCACAAAGTTCTCCTCTAACACAGTTCTCTAGAAGCCTATTCAACCTGTTGGGCAGGTGCTCAACCTGCTCAAGGTATTTCACTACTGTCCCCTCCTACTTTATGATGAAGAACTACTCATAGAAGTCCCCTTCTCTACTGGTTTGGAAATATTCTACCAAGAAGTCCTTAAACTCCCTTCAGGTTTGTATGGGTTGCCTTGTATTCCTCCAACTGTATCATGCCAATGCTTTCCCCTCCAAGCACATTACGACCATCGTTAGTCTCTCCTCCTCCGTCAATCTATTGACGGTAAAGTATCTTTCCACCATGTAGATTCACCCATGTGCATTCTCTCCCTAAAAAAGAGGCTTCTTCAGCTTCCACATCATTGGATCTCTTCTGTTCCCCCTATTTTCTCCATAATTTCTCATCCCCCAAGAGGGTGCCCCCCCCCCCCCCCAAGTGTCCCAATCATCCCTTTTACCCTCATACCCAAACATTTAGTCAGATTCCCACATTGTCCTTTGTAATTTAGCACCACTTCGATCATAATTAGTCCCTCTCCTTTCAAATTCTTCTCCTTTCCTCTCAAATTCAGCACCCCTTCGTTTATACCCGATCCCTTCACGCCTATCCCCAAACCCTCTACCCTACTCCTCCCTAAGAATAGGCTCTAGGGGAGGCATTCTTCTCTTCTCCCTCTAAAATCTACACCTCCTGTTCTTTCCATGGCCTTATTGGATTAGGGTGTTCTCCACTTTTTTGGCTGTCGACAGCTTTACTCGCCTCCAATGACGTCTTTTTAGGTTGGCCCTTGAGCAACGTTTTCAACATCTCCTCCAGGTTGGAAACTATACCATCGGTCTTCTCATGGATGACTGAAATTTGACTTTTGAAATATTAAAAATTAGTTTGGAAATCCAAAATTTCATATTTCAATTATATTGAACTCCCTTTCCAACACTTCTACATTTCTTCTCGTCATATGTACGCGGATCTAGACTCCAAACAGCAAAATGGCCAAGAAACAATGAATCTTGGTCTTTATACAGCAAAATCAGCCCGTTTGGAGAGAAAATTGCTGCATAAATTAGCGAGGAAGACTTATATTTCAACCCAGAACACCGCTCTGATACCAATTTGATAGGAAGTGCTAGTAGAAATTAAGTAAACCTTGGCTGAAATTTTAATTTCAGCACTCCCAACTCAATCCACAAGAAGAAACAAATAGAAAACATGACAAAGAAGATCTTTTTAATTGATGATAGATGGAAGAAAACAACAAGATATAATGGATCCTCAATTGGAGAGGAGCATCAAACTCTCCCAAATCCCTAGCTGCCGGCTAGAACCCAAAACACCCTAGAAATAATATAATTTCAGCGAAGCACACATAACCCTAACCCTAGAAAAAAATGTTGCATAAAGAAAACAATAGAAATCAAATCCCAAAATAGCTCCCCATATTTAAATTTTCCCCCCTAGTCGTCCCCTCTCCCTATTCGAAAATTTTGCTCAAGCCACACCCCAAGGGGCGTGGGATTCATATGTTTGTTGCTTGGTTTCGCCCTGCCTCCTTACGTAACATTAGGCCGATCTAGGAGGGACTGGCGCAACATCGACCAATCCAGGAGGTACCGGCCTTTCAGATGTTCAGATCTATAATGCTTTATGGCGCATAATTTTGGCCATTAAAAGAGAGGCATGAAGTTAAGTGTTATAGAGATGAGGATGCTCAAGAGGATGAGTGGCTTTAGACTTAGAGATAGAATGCAAATAAGTATAAATGTGAAAAAGTTGGAGTAGCTCGAGTGATAGATAAGATAAGAGAGTCTCCTTAGATGGCTTGGTCGCATAAAATGTCACCCTTTCGATGACCCAGTTAGAAGAGTAGATGTATTAGAACTGGCTTATGTTTAGAAAGGTAGAGGTAGACCTAAAAAGAATTGGTTGGAAAAATTTATAAATTACATTTTTTTATTAGATTTAAATGAGAATTTAACTCTTACTAGGACAAAATAGAGAAAAAAGAATTCATGTAATCAATCCCATAGAGTGGGATAAAGGATTGATGTTGATGTTGTTGTTGTTATTGTTTTATTTGCATGTATTTGTGTTGACCTGCAACTATAAGCAAACAAAAAATAAAAAATAAAAAAATGAGACCGCCCTCATACCTACAGCGCCGAACACCATGCCAAATTGTGCCGAAGATCACGCAACCCAGATGTCCTATGCACGTAGACGCTGATCTTGCCAACCTTCGCACGTCTCTACCTCATCATTAAAAGGCCGAAGGAGCGATGGCTTCAGACTACTCTTTCTTTTCCCCCATTCACGAAATTCCTCGGCTTTCTGCCCTATCCCGACGCCACCTGAGATTGGTGAAAGGTGGATATGATGCAGGATACAAACACTTTTAGGAGATGATATTGAATATGATCGGTACCTATAAATAAACACGTTCCATTTGTGAATAACAATAGTGGGTACATTGTGGAAGACCCCTGTGGACACAAAAGTATACAAGAGCATATGACCAATATGAGCATCGGTTGACTCTGTGATGAGAACCCTTGTATGTGGAGGGCACCCTTCTTCCTGATAGAATGAAAGATATATTTGAGCAAATTCAAACTAAACTTCTTGGTGTTCTGTTATTTCTTCTTTGCCTTTTGTCAAAAAGAAAACATCTCTGACATCTATAGGCCTTGGAAGTGTAAATAATCTTCGAAGTCTAACAATACAACACAATATATCATACACATTGATAGTGTTACAGTACCACCTCTGCCAATGTTGTTCGACCAAGGAATACAAGTATCTACTATGATATGATCCTCCCATAAGAAGGATAAATTTTATAAAAGTGGAAGAGATGTCTGAGCAAATTTGAACTAAATTTCCTGGTGTTACAAAATTTCTTTTTGGTTCTATACTTATGAAGAAAACAATTATGACATCCAACACTGGAAATGAAAATTGTGCCTAGATACCTCTATTCATTTTGAAGGCCAATTATTTGGTTAAGGATGTTACATCCTATAGAATTCTACTACACTATAGATCTTGAAAAGAGTTCTTTTCAAGGTAGCAGTTGCTGAGCCCTAAAACGACCTCTCGGTGAATGAGATAAGGGATTTTATATCAGAACAATGAGATATCTCGTGGGAATCAGGTGACAAATCTATGATTCACCTGTAAGCAAAAGTAGGGAATCAGTATTAAGAACCATGGGCCGCTGAAGTGCGACGCCATGTCACCGGATCCACAACATGCGTACAAGCGACAGAAGGCGTGTACGAGCTTTCAAGTAGAGCGTAAAGCCTATAAAATTCAATCCTCTGTCGATGGCTCGATAGAGTCAACAAGGTTCATCCGCAAAATACATATTTTTAAATGGATCTAAACCCAAACACCTCTATGATGGTCGTGTTGAATGCAGATCTAACTGAAGGGGTTAATTTCAAATATTTAAAATGCCTTCTAAAATTCAAAATTTCAAAAATTTACAAAGATCAAATGTTCAAATCTCAAAAAATCCCAAAAATCAGATATTTAAAGTTGAAACTCAACCATTAGCAGTTTAAATCAAAATCCATCCACCCTCTGCAACAGTTTGCCGGGGTGGAACAATTTGAATATTACTTCAGCTCACATGGAGCTCCTAATTGAGATTATCACTATGATCCATTTTCAAATAATCTTCTGCCAGTAAGGACGTGGTATGTGTCCTCTGACCGTCAGTTTTGCCGCCAAATGGCACCGCAGGATAAACGGTTATGACCCGGGGCCTTCTGAACTGAGTGATTTTGCTGTTAAGTGACATCATGAAATACCGATTATGGCCAGAGCCAATATGTTCTTTAGTGAAATCAAATCCTTGAGATATGAATCAATAGGGTAATAGGGTATAATCGATAGGGCACAAAGCCCTCGTGAACTAAGGTGGATTTGAATTTGTCCCCTTTGACAAATATTCACCCCAGGTCTACAAGGTCCCCTTGGAAGAAGCAACCCATGGCTTTCGACAAGGATCCTTCTGTTAGGTCGGGTCGACTATCTCCTCTGACTAAGTAGACTAGGTACCACGATGGCATGGGACGATAGAACCATGGGATCATGATCATCCATTCCCCCACCATCCGTCTTAAGTGCAAGATGGTAAAATTTCTAATTTTAAATATTCATTTTTTCAATATCCATGCCTAGCTGCTACTATAAGCCAGATTCCACGTATCTCTACGTATCTGATTGATGACTAGTTTTAATCGAATGTTCTTTCTCGTTATCGGGAGAGGTAATTAACTATAGGGGCTTGCGCCTATAGGAAACCAGAACTCAGATCATAAAGTTCTCGCAAAATGAGGGAGAAATCTCTGGGTAGTGTCTTATCTACAAACCCATCTGCCTTCCCAAAATTTACACCAGAACTTAATCCATTAAAACTAAAAAAGAAATAGCCGTAGGGGAGGTCGGGGCCGAATTTTTGGAGCCCACAATTTGGTGAACAGTCTCTTTGCACGGTAAACTGATGTCTTTGTACTATATTATTGTGCGACTCTCATTGAATTATTGTAGAACCTATGATGCAAGGATACGGACACGGACACGACACGACACGGACTCGGGACACGACTTTTTTTGAAAATATATGACACGGGTACGGCGCGGACACGGCAATATATATATATATATATATATATATATATATATATATATATATATATATATATATATATATATATATATATATATATATATATATATATATATATATATATATAACATCATATTAAAAATAACAAACAATAATATATGAATGACATGATAACTTGTCTAGCTTATAATATAAAATATTTAGTATAACTACAAAAATATAAGCAAATAATCACTTACTACAACATCAAGCATTCAAGCTTCAATTACTAGGATTAGCTTTAGAGGTTTGTTTTTGGCCTTAACTATCATCATCATTGAATATCACTGCTTTCAACTCTGGTTCAACAAGAGAAAGATTTGTAATTATGTAAAAAGAGAGGAGATGAAAATACCTTCACTGCCAAAGAGAAATAAAAATAAGAATATTCGATGAATGCGTATTAAATGCAGGCGTTGATTTGGTGTTATGGATATGAAAAAAGAAATTTAGTTTAAATCTTGCCAAATATAAGAAATTATATTTTAAAAAATTATAAAATATTTAAGATACGTGTGTCAGACACGCGTGTCAATTTGTTTTTAATATTTTTTTAATCGGACACGTTTTCGGCGTGTCTGACATGTGTCGGAGGGTCGGACGAGTATCGTGTCGAACACTGCATGCCTCTTTGAGGAGAAGTATCGGTGCATCATAGTGTAGAACCCTTAAGATTGACTTAAATGCAGAGTTGTTGCTTGAAATGACTGGAAACAGTTTCTATGTGACTTGCATGCTTTTTAAAGGAGTCTTTATGCTTATTTAACTGGTCTTTTTTAGAAAATTCTTGTAAGAAGGCAGTAGACTGTGATTTACATGAAAGATCTTTCATCTTGTCTTGTACTTTTATGTGTTGTCTGATTGATGCTATATGTAATATTGCCGGATTGCTCTCGTGTGTTCATCAGGTTATCACCGAGTCATTGGAACAGTTTGAAATTATGGCTATAAATCATGGTGATGATATGCACAAGTCTGAAGAAGTCCATGCAAGTGCTTGCGATACGGGGCCAAAAGAGAATGGGATGGAAAGAGATGACCATTATACAGACATCGAAATAGAAGATAAACACGGAAATGAAATAGACTCGGATTATGAGCCAGCAAAAGATTCTCTTTCATCTCATAGTAATGAAGATGGCAAGGTCAAAAGGAACTCCAGAGTTCCCAAAAAACTTTCAAAGAAAGAGTCGGGTGAAAGCTATCTTCGCCCAACTAAAGTTAGCAGTAATCGTCAAGAACAGAAGAAGCTGCAGTTTAGGACATCAAATAATGGATCCAAGAGATCTCAAAAGCCTACTAAGGTTGCTTTCACCCCCAAAAGTCTTGACAATAAAAAACCAGAGGATGCCACATTTCCTTCAAGACCTTCATCAGAAGTATCAGAGGAAATTGATGATAATAAGACTATTGAAGAGGTCAAGGAGATAGATGTAGATGATGCTCCTGTTTGTGATCAAAGCGGTGGAACTGATGACTCCGTGGCTGATACGGAAGAGAACAACCTTGATGATGACAAGGTGTGTGCTTATCAAAAGATTGAAGATATGGAACTCAAAATTGAGAAGCTCGAAGAGGAGCTCATGGAAGTTGCTGCACTTGAGATTTCTCTTTACTCGGTGGTACCAGAACATGGAAGCTCAGCACATAAGGTCCATACACCTGCGCGACGTCTTACTAGGCTATACATTCATGCCTGCAAGCATTTGAGCCAGGACAAGAGGGCAAGTATTGCTAAGAACATAGCTTCAGGGCTTGTTTTGATTGCCCGATCCTGTGGAAATGATGTGCCTAGGTACTGATGCTGTGTAACCGCAAATCTGTATGCATTCCTGCATTGCTTTCAAAGGTCGTGTACAACCTTCCTTTCATTTTGCAGGTTGACTTTTTGGTTATCAAACATTGTTTTCCTAAGGGGGATTATTGCTCAAACTTTTGGTCATTTATCTCCATCAAGTATGATAATGAGATCTGCAGATACAAATAGTTCAAACAAATCGGCCATTAAACTACAATCTCTGAAATGGAAAAACATCTCTGGGGTTAAGCAAGGAAAGATGCTTTGTCTTGTGCCCAAACTAGACGATTGGCAAGAGACGAGCACTTTTATAGCTGCACTTCAAAAGATTGAGTCTTGGATATTCTCCAGGGCTGTTGAATCAGTATGGTGGCAGGTATAAGACTTAGGCTTCATTTGGGTCGACTTTGATTCTTAAAGCTGCTTTTTAGTAAAAAAATTAAAATTTTTATACTAGAAAGCCGTTTTGAAAAGCAACAAGAAAGTCATCCCAAACGAAGCCTTAAACATTCGATGCTTGTTTTTCGATGGTTTTTGTTCTAATTAATGGATAGCAATTTAACATGTGAAATATTCATCATTATATTTGATATTTGTGATGATTTTGTCTCTTAGTTATATCATGATTAATAATAATCTAATTGGTCCTGTACTTTATCATGTAACTCTAGTCTACTGCCACTCTTTTTTCAGGCCTTGACTCCACACATGCAGCCTCCAATTGAGGATTTTTACCAAATAAAAGGAGTAGGCAAGCTGTTAGGGCCTGCTTTGGGCGATCCTCAGCAAGGAAATTTTTCTGTTGATTTATGGAAGAGTGCCTTTCACGATGCATTTTCTAGGCTTTGCCCTGTTCGAGCTGGGAGGCATGAGTGTGGTTGCTCGCCTGTGTTGTTAAGACTGGTATGATCTTAAGTTTGGATATGTTCATTGGGGGTTTACTTGGCATACCACTAATTCTTCATAATTACTAGTATATCACTCTATTCCTTAAACTCTTATTAGTATATCACCCTAGCTAAATTGTGTTAATATTAGTGAATATTCTATTAGCATAAACGGTTATAGCCACTGGAGTGAACACTTGAGCTTCGAGCAAGCTGTTTTTTTTTTTTTTCATCTATTTTGTTAGACTAACCATTACCTTTTATTTTTGACAGGTAATGGAACAGTGTATCAATAGATTAGATGTAGCCATGTTTAATGCCATTTTGCGGGAATCAGCAAATGAGATTCCGACAGATCCAGTATCTGACCCTATTGTTGATCAAAAAGTACTTCCAGTTCCTGCTGGAGATTTAAGCTTTGGATCTGGCGCTCAGCTCAAAAATTCTGTAAATTCTACTTCAATTTAGCTTTTAATATTCTCTGATACATTTATTTCATTTACTGTAGTTCTACAGTATACAACTCTTAAATATGTAAATCGAATTGTTCTTTCACAGATTTAGTGCTTTTTTTCTTATTTCCATTCTTGTTATTATGTGATGGTAATAACCAGTATATTTTTGGCCACATAGGATTTCGTTACAAAAAAAAAAAAAGGTTAAAATGGTCCCATGTCATCATGCCCTAGACTACTATAATAGACTAAATCTATTCAATTTAGTTTATTGACTCCTCAAATATGATTTAATTAGTTCTTTTGTTGGATTATTTTATATTAGATTTGAGCAGTTAATGGATTATTTTGGATTAACTTTGAGAATTCTATGAACTAAATGATACAAATTGGACTATCTAGGACTAAAATATCTCCTCGTAAATTATCTAAGGAACATTTTTGACATTTTTCTCATTTAGATACAGTTATTTTAATGTGGCAAAATAAGAATGCTAGGATGAAATTGCTTGAGGAAGGATGAACTCTGAATTACTCAAATTAAGCAATTGCCATTGTACAACTCTTGACCATCATGTTATAAAACATTTACTTAGTTGTTTTATGCATGTATAAAATGTTGAGAGATGTGCTGATGAGTATATAGACTACTGCAAATAGAGAGGAATGAGAAGGGATAGAACAAAATGTAAAACCCATATTAATGTTCTTATTGGCAAGTATAATGATAAATTAGATTTAAACCTTTACTCAGAAAGAAGCATATAGTTTACTGCTTATTTATTTAATTTTTCTTCATTTGATCTTAAAATTGACATAAATAGTTAAGTACTAATCCAGAATTTTCATGGATAGAAAACTGCTGTCCTGCTTATGCTCTCTAGCTGCTCTTTTTTTGCTTGTTACGCTGTTGAGTGCTCTTCAATCAAAACTTCTAGAATCAGTCGTTTCATTTTTCCTTAATCTCTCAATTGATTTCAATGCATGAACATATTTTGTTATTTCAATCTATTTGTATTATATTTATTAGAGAGGCTTTAAAGAAAATGAAGTGTGGAAAAGCCATTGGATCTGATGATATTCCAATAGAGGTGTGGAAATACTTAAGGAGATGAAGTAATTTCTTGGTTTACGAAACTTTTCAATATTATTTTGAAGACTAAAAAGATATCAGATGAGTGATGGAGTACGATGATTCATATTTTTAAGAATAAAAGTGAAGCTCAAGAGTGTGCGAATTATAAAGGAATTGAATTATTGTGTCATACTTTAAAACTTTGGGAGATTTATTGAGCATTGGTTATAACGTGATATTAATGTTTCTCAAAATCAATTTAGATTCATGTCGGGTAGGTCTACTAAGAAAGCTATATATTTATTGAGAGGTTTGATGAAAAAGTATTGGGAGAATAACGAGGATCTATATATAATATTTATAATATTTATTGATATAGATAAAGCATATGATAAAGTTCCAAGAGAAGTGCTATGGAGTGTTTTAGAACATGTAAGTGGTATTAATGCTTATACTCAGGTTATTAAGGATATGTATGCCGAAGCTGTTGTGTTCAAATACAAGGAAGTTGGACTAAGTGTTTTTCTATTTCAATTGGATTACATTAAGGATCAGCTTTAAGACCATATCTTTTTGCTTTTGTCATGGATGTTCTTACTAAAAATTTGTAGGAGGATGTACCTTGGTGTTGCTTTTTGCTAATGATATTCTTTTTGTTGATAAGACTACATAAGGAGTTGAAGGTAATAGATCTAATGGGGGGATTGTGACTTTGGGCGATCAAGTCATTAATTAGAGTACACATTTTAGATATCTCTGTTATATTTTTCACAGTGATGGTGAAATAGATGGAGATATTATTAGTAGAATTCAAGTTGGATGGTTGAAGTGGAGGAATATATCAAGCTTGGTTGTGTGATAGAAAAGTACCTCTCAAACTTTAGGGAAAATCCTATATGATGGTGGTGAGACTTGCAATGCTTTATGACACAGACTATTGACCATTTCAAAAAAAGCATACAATTAAGTTAAGTGTTGCAAAGATGAGGATGCTCAGGTGGATGAGTGACTTTGCTCTTAGTAATAGAATGTGAAACGAGCATATACGAGATAAGGTTAGAGTAGCTCTAATGGAAGATAAGATTAGAGAGAGTCTTCTTAGATGGTTTAAAACGTTGGCATTTTGATGACCGGATTAGGAGAGTAGATGTATTAGATTTGACCTATTTTAAGAGAGGTAGACTTACAAAGATTTGATTAGATAATGTTATAAAGGACTTTTTTTGTTAGATTTAAATGAGAATTTGACTCTTAATAGGATACAATAGAGAAAAAAGATTCATTCAGCCAGCCCATATAGTGGGATAAAGGCTTGAAGTTGTTGTTGTTCTAATCTATTTGTATTATACCTACATTTTGTGATACAGAAACTAATCATGTGATTCTTGTATGGATTTTCTTTTATCTTTATGAAAATTTGGAATAGGTGTTTCAGGTTTGCTAATTTTTGAACGGTGTTCATTTAACAACAGATTGGCAGTTGGTCTAGATGGCTAACTGATTGGTTTGGCATGGATGTGGACAATTCTGTTGACGATGAAGGAATTGATAACAAGGATGATGATAGAACAACAAAGGATACTAACTCCAAATGCTTTGGTCTCCTCAATCAACTGAGTGATCTTTTGATGCTTCCTAAAGATATGCTTCTTGAGAGAAAAATAAGGAAAGAGGTGAAATTTTGGATTAATACTGTGATTGTCTGATCGTCATAATCTTTTTCAGTCAGAAATATTTTCATGAGCTTATATTTATATTTCTATGATATTAAGGTGTGCCCCTCAATTGGTTTGCCCTTATTAACACGGATATTGTGCATTTTCACGCCTGATGAGTTCTGTCCAGAACCTGTGCCGGGTATTGTCCTTGAAGAGCTTAACTCTGAGGTATGGTCCAGAAATGAAAATTATCGACTCCTCATTTGTTATAATTATGGTCCTGAAATAAGGAGAAACATCACATTTGAGGATTTCTAAATTTAATTTTTTTTGGTATATATATATATATATATATATATATATATATATATATATATATATAATACAAATTTAAGCCATAGCTTAAAATATTATATCCAGTTGAAGGGGCTATTTTGTGGCAAGATTTATATAGTATTTAAACTTAATCTTTTAAAATGACAGAAAAAGTTATTTAAATCCTACAATTTTTTAAATCCTGTGTTTCCTCTGTTTCACTTAAATTCTTGGATTTACTAAATCCGGGAATTCGGCAGATTTAATTTAAATATGGATATTTTGACAATTTTTTTTTCTCCTTCAAATATGATAATCTCATCAATGCCTATACCAATGAACACGTACTCATAGAGACAATTTTTAACTTTTTTTTTTTTTTTTTATAATTATTATTTATTTATTTTTTATCATTTTTATTGAGGTTGGTTTTCGGTTGGATCATAAAGGGGACGAAGATGATAAAGATGAGAGTTTTAAATGTTGTTCATTTTCAAAAGTTAATCTTGATAACTAATATTAATTTACTATAAAATATTAAATTAAATAAATTAATTTTATTTTTAGTTTAATTTAATTGAATTGAAATTCTTTTGTTTATTTAGTTTATTCAATATTTTTTGAGCTTATGATTGTTTACTCCTTATCTTACACGACCCTGTTGTGGCAATCATCGCTTGTCCATCACAGGCCCTAATAGAGGAAAGACTATCAGACAATGAACACCAAAACAACAATTTCCCATTTGCCGCTTCTTCGGTCGCATACTCCCACCCCAATCTTTCTAATTTGGCCTTAAAGGTGGCAGAGTTTGATGCCCAGTCCTCAAATTTGCAGAGGAAGACATCAATGGCGCAAAGGAAGGGCTATACCAGCGATGAAGACTTTGATGATCTGGATGATCCCCTTGCTTCCATAATTGAACGAACTCCTCCAGTTTCCCCAGCAATATCAGGAGATAAGGCCATGCAAAACTCATTATCAAGCGTCAGGTACAAACTCCTTCGTGATGGTGTGGTGCGAGTGAGCACTTTCATGTTTGATTGTTTGTAAGATATGAGGTATATAGTATTATCTGTATATCTGTCTTGTACGAAAGCTTTAGGTTCAGTTTAGAATATTTTCTAAAACTCAGCGTTGTTGCGCTTGTGAGAATCAGATTTACTTGGATTGCTCGCCAAAAAGCTGCCGTTGGGTAGCAAGAAGGTGAAATTGTTTTTTAGAAGGAAAAGAGAATCTATGTAGTATTATTGTTGTAGATTGTAGAATTCTTCTCATACTTTCTTTTGTCCGATGGAATAGCTGATTGATAGAATGTATGCAAGTTGAGGATTGCCAGCTGCTTAAAGAACTATAAATATTTTGCTGGTGATTTTAAGTACAATTTCAAGCAAAAACAATTTGCTGATGTAAGTAAAGCATCAAATCTTTGGTTTACAGAAGCACAAAAGAAAAAAATGGATAAAAAATCAATGAGCGATTTGGTTTTCTAGGATATTCAATATTCAACCACTGAAACGAGCAAAAGCTCCAATTTTATCAAAATCTGCTATCTGAAATCATAATGAAGGGTGGTTGGGAGGTTTGAGTTTAGGGGCTATTTGGCTTCTGGTATTAGTAGTGTAGTGTGATGGGGGTTGGGAAATGTACTTTTGAATTATAGAAAAAAATGTTTAAGGCTCTATCTTCTTTAAATAATACTTAATTTTTCTTCGATATATGAAAAATAATACTTTATATATGCAAGTATAAGTGCTGATTCAAGTAATGTAAGTGTTAAACTCATAAGAAAGTATATTTTTGAATAATCAATTACTATCGTTTACTCTAATTGTAAAATTATTTTTTTGAAATAAAAATGTTGATTATGAAGATTTAATTACTAACTAAAAATAATAAAAATAATGGATACAGTATTTAAATTGTTTATCTTGATCACTGCAAATAGTTGATATTTTCACATTCTAATTTCCTTCGAATCAAAGTGGAGAAATTTTCAAATTTCTCAAATGATTCATTTTTTATGTTCTAGGAATCTAACGTAGGTAAATTCAATATATATATATATATATATATATATATATATAATCACATATCCAAAAGACTTCTAACCTGAGCTGGTCATACTAACTAGTTCAAACAAGTCTATGTGAAGGATTTTTAAAGGCCTAAACGTGTTGATGTCCTTAATGGGATGAAATAATGTTTTGACCTATTTTCCTAATTGAGAGACATCATAAAGATAGTCCTTAAAGAATTCTAGTTTGAGTATGCCTCTAACTTAATTTTTTTGGATGATTTTCCTAAGAGCTTTCATGTTCCTATGTATAGCTAGGATTCATCAACAATAGATGTTAAACATATATAATTTGAATAAGCAACACAATTCAAATTAGCATACAAACATTTTTTTATTATTTTACCTTCTAAAATGATATTTCTATTTATGCTGATTAAACTCTTAGTAAATTGAAATTTAATGTCAAAGTCTTTATCACATAATTGACTGATGCTAAAAAAATTATGCTTCAATCCATCTACTAGTAAAATATTTTTAATTATACAATTATTTGAGTTTCCAATTATACTTGAGCCCACCACTTTCTTGATTATGTTGTCTCCCAGTATTACCTTACCTCCTACCCTAGCTTTCAGTGTAATGAATTGCTTCAAATCTCCAGTCATATGTCTTGAGCATCCGCTATCCAGGTACCACATATTTTCACTAGGCCTTTTGTGAGAGCACCCCTATAATGTCAATTAGAGATTAGATTTGTGAATCTATGTGAGTTTGAGTTTCGTCTTATGCTTAAATGAATGACTTGTATGCATGTTATGATGTGATGTAAGTGATTTAGATCTACACACTAGATGTGTCCTACGGTGTACTGTACAGGTATGGGCTATGTGGCCAAGCATGCCACAAGAATGACATAACCCCAGAGAATGAATTTATTAGTCTATGTTGGGGTTTATGCCTCTTCCTAGGGATATGCAATGCATGTTGTGTCATAGGCCGTGGATGTGTATGCATAGGCCTGTGAGTGTCTTGTTGCAATCTTTTTAATCTTATCACTAGAGCATTAGTTGTAATTTTCTCATATGCCAATTCTAATATGATTTCATGCCTACTAATTTCTAAGTCATCGGACACTATATTTAATCTATCAAATGCATCATCTAACTCAGAATGCCCAGATTACAAGGATTCATGCTCTTGGATTAAATCAAGATAATTCTTATTTAATGCATCAAATTCATCAAGTAAAGACATATGTGCTTTATCTAAAGCATTATGTCACCATAATACTATCATGCTCCTTCAGCAAGGTAGAAAATTTGTATTTAAACTAAATAAATTTCTTTAAGCTTCTTGTATGAATCATGAATTTTCTTAGATATAATAAAAAGTTCATCATAGGATATCTAATAGACCTCATGTTGATCAGACTTATCAAGAATATAATTAGCCATGAGACACATATTAGTTACCCTCCTCTGCTTCTTGTTCAGATGATTATGAAGCAGAGTCTGCTGAAATGTCTTCTATGTCTAATTCTCCCCTTTTTTAATTTTGCCTTCTCTTCACCCTTCTCCTTGGCCAGATGAAGTTTCAGATTGGGGCAATTAGTTCTCAAGTGACATGGTTGCTTGCATTCAAAATAAAGTGTCAGCTGATGTTTTAAAACTTTGTCATTTTTACCTTTATTACATTATTGATGATGCTTCTACTTTCTCTTCACAAAACTTTTAAGCTATCCAGTTATCAGTGTAATGTCATCCTCCTCCTCAACTGCAAAGCTGTCACTGTCCGAGTCATTGGATTTCATAGCCACATCTATCTCCATTTTTATGTCACCTGCATCAAGTAACATTTGACTCATGCCTTGCTCATAAGTAATGAGTGAGCCAAACAAGTTATCAATAGAATACACATTCAAATCTTTAGATTCAGACATTATAGTAACCTTTGCATCAGAAGAATTAGGTAGACAACACATGATTTTGTTAACCTTTTCAAAATTGGATAGTTATCTACCTAGAGCATGTAGGGGTGTCACTATCTGACCGTATCTAGTATACATTTCAGAAATTATCTCATTAGATTTTATGAAAAATAGTTTGTATTCATGCAACAAATGTTTAACTAGATTATTTAACCTCACTAGTACCCTCATATGTGATGCATAATCTATCCCATATTTTATTTCTAGTAGTACATGTAAAGACTCTTATATAATCCTCATATTTAAGTACGTAAAAAAAATGTTTCAAACATTTGGCATTAAGTTGAGCTAATTATTTATGGTCATTACTCCATTCAATAAATGAGATTTTTCCTTAACTCCATTAATAAAATGAAAATGTGCAAAATAGCTTTCATGAATCATATACCACATTCCAATATCAATGGATTATAAAAATCTAGACATGCAAATTTTCTAAAATCAAACGATATATTATTGAATAACGGTGTATGAGTTATAGAATAACTCTCCGCAATATCTAATTTTTGAAATGTTCCATTTGATCTTTTTACGAATTTTTTTTAAATCACAATTCTAAGACCGCTCTGATTCCAATTAAAAATTTAATGGAGGATTTTAAACCTCGTCTAGGCACACCAAGAGAGGGGGTGAATTGATATTTAAAAAATTTTGCGCCTTAAAAGTTTCTTCTCTACAAATGATGTCAAACAAAAATACTAATAAAAGTAAATATATCATATCAAAAAAAATTTTATATATTTGTTTGAGAAAAAAAAAATGTTACTTTTGATTTTCATATTTTGTTTCTACCAATTCTTCCTTAGAGAAATTAATCCAAAGATATCACAAAATTTATCACCACATATTTTATAAGATTAATATATAGGAAATAAAATGTGATAAATCAAAATGCAAGTAAAAAATAAGCACACCATAAATTTTATAGTGGTTCGGTCAAAACTTGACCTACAACAACTCTCTAGAGTCCTCTTGAAGTATTGCACTAACTCCTTTATTGTCTTTTATTTAGCCCTTGCGATAAGACGGAGAATCCCTTACAATTCACTTCCACCAAACTTGGTGTAGGGGAGAAGTGAAATCCTTTTTTAGCCTCCCAATGAATGCAGAGAACCTCAAAGCTATTCTACATTTCTAGTGATAGAAGTGTACCTTGGAATCCTTTTTCACTCTCCTGATAAAGGTAGAGAATCTCAACCTTTGACCTTGAAGCTTCTCTCCCTAGAGGCAACCCCAATAACTAACTAAGTCCTTGGAGGAAACAAGGTACAAACCAGCTTGGAGAAACCATGTGGAAACCCCTTACACTCCTCCATCAAACTCAATTCCACTTTCTCCATCTCTAAAGCACTAGAATTCTCTCAAGGAGTTCTCTCTTAGAGTTCCTTCAACAGCCAAAAGATTATCTCCTTTCTCTTTAAAACAAGTATTTAAATTAGGCTTAAAAAAACCCTAAACTTTTAATTTCGTTGACTCTTATCGTACAATACAGTATGGAATTGTACAATACAATTAGTTCAATATAGATCGAGCCGGTATGACTAGTTTAAATATTTAAATTGATTGTCTAGTATAATTTATGTATCATAAAGTATGATTAGCTCAATTGAATCATCACTTCATCTAGGACGATCGACAGTGATTTATTAATATCCCCATATGGAATTAATTTGTATTGTATGGAAAAGGACATCGCACAATGTATGTTTAATATCAATTAATCCAAATTTGATTGCTTAATCAGGGGATTATAATATGGAAGATTGAAATTCATCGTATCGTACTATTAGTAAAAATTTTGAATTTCAAAATATTGCCTAATTTATAATTGGCAGTAGGTTTTCTGATTTATACTGATCATTTAGTACGATCAGTATCGAACAGTACGATTAAGTCAAAATAAAAAAAAAACTTAACTTATTAATGATAACTCAGATTGTACAATACGATGGAGATCATACAGTATAATTTGATCAAAAATTAATATTATTAAATTTTCTCCCGTGTGTGTGTGCGCATAATCATTAAGCTGCTTTACATCTTTTACTGGACTTTTGACTCAAGAAATGTAAAATAAATAAATCAAATTACATAATCTTAACAAATGACAACACTCTTAGTCTAACCTAGCCTTGAGTCGATCCTTTTTACAGTGTATAGCTTACCTCAAATATTAGTGCGAAGCTAAAAAAAAAATCCACAAATGAGGTGTCTTCTATAGATCAAACTTTTTGTGAGTATATTGTTATGATTGTTGATAGTGTTACTCAAGTTGCTAATGTTATCCAAAGCATAACAAGAGTAGCACAAGAAACCAAAAAAGTATTCACTGAGCTCAAGATTGAATTATGAAACATTCTTGACTTTTCTGAGGAAGAGTTTGATAGAATATATGATAACTTATCAAAGAATCATACAATAACACATTCATTTCTCTTAAAACTTATAAATTTGAAGGCTAGATGGATGTAGGAGTTAGAAAAATGATTTATGTTGTGGAACTTAATGTTTTATTAATCATTTGGAGTTATAACTACGATAGATATATAAACCTTATGCCTATATATGTGTTTTAGAGTTATGAAATAGTAATGCTCATGTTGTGTTTGTCTCTAAATCAATATTAATTTAATCTGGCAATGAATTCTTTTTGTGATTCAATTGGTTTAAGTAATTAGTTGTTTTGTATAATTGGATTCTTCTTTTGTGTGTACCAATATATCAAACCTATATTACTTAAATCATAATTTTCTAATATTAAAATATTGAAGGATAATGTTATTATTGCATTTCAGTGGTATACCGCGCTTGATACTGCACTCCCAATTAAACAGCATTAAAATGTTCATAATATACTACTACTTTACTCTGCATATACCTAACTAAACAAAAACATAATTCCCCTGCATTTAATTTACACTCAACTAAATAACCCCAAATTATTATAAATGCACTACATTGATTTTACACTGCATTCCGAATATATTGCATTCCTTGTTTAGGCAACCAAACAACCCCTTAACTAATAAATTAAGCAAATCATTGATAATACATTCAGTACTATGTTTTCAAGTTGTAATAATTAAAATAAGTAGTCATAATTGCAACTTTAAATGACCATGTCAAAGAGGATACTCCTAGGGGTGTAAAAATTTGACACGACCCAAAAATTTGACCTGAACTCAACCCAAAAATTTTGGGTTAGGTTCAACCTGTTTTCCATACGGGTTAGGTTCGAGTTCAACAAACTAATCGGTTTCAAAAATTGGGTTAGGTTTGGTTGACCTAGAAACCCGAAAAGGACCTGATTGACCCAGATCTGACCTCCCGCTTCAATCCGATCTGCCTCTCCAGCGCACAAGTTCGCACTCGACTCCCTGTCTCACGTTGCCTCATCATCCCGCACATGAGTTTGCCATCCACACTCGCCTAACCAGCAACCACTCACGCCTTTGTTATCTCGATCTCGTGACTCTCATGTTAGGCATCTCAATGTTTGTACCTGACCTAGGGTCCTGGGCCGTGCCAATTCCACTACTTCCGCACCCATCATACCACTCGTGTGAGGTGTGATGCATTGATGCTGCATTTGCTCTCACCTCAGCATCTCAGTGACGAGTCTACAGTCTGAACGATTGCACCCAAAGATCACGACAGAGGCCTGCGCATACCAGCGCATTCTCAACCCAGAAAATCTAGGTTACTGTGTCAAGTTGGATCAACCTAGTAACACAACAGGCCAAGTCAAGGTCTAAACTTTTGACCCCTTTATAGAACAGGATCATGTTAGAGTCAACTCATGCCCAAAATCTAATTTTGACACCCCTATCTACTTCATATTCTTATATAACAATTCTTGTTACTAAACATTGCATACATATTATGTATGGATTGATTTTTTTATTTTTTATTTCTATTTTTCTTTTTATTTTTTATTTCTATTTTTCTTTTTATTTTTTATTTCTATTTTTCTTTTTAATTTTTATTTATTTCTTTTTTATTATGTATGGATTGATAATTCAAGAAAATATGCATATAATTGTATAGAGAGAGATTTGGCAGGTGTAGCTTTAGCAACATGATGGTTAGAACTTCAAATAAAATATTTTATAAAAGAGTTAAATCAAACACTTAGTAGTAAAAATAAAAATAATAAGCTGCATATAGCACTCATTCACTTTATAAATTCAGTTGATTTTAGCCATTAAAAATCATACTGCCCTCAATAGGTCGGATTTGAAAAAAAGGTCACATAACTAAAATCATTCTTGACACATTTCATATTTACATATCTGATATCCCACAATAAAATTATTAACTAATAAATATATAAGCTTAATATGTCATAAAAAATAGACTTGATAAGAGAGAAATTTTGAAGCTCATTTGAATTTGAAGTCTTTAGCATTAAATTAGGGACCATCCAAACTTTAATTTTTACAAATCTATAGTCATATTGATTGGCTTAATGAGATGAACCCAACAACTCCCAAAATGATCCTATCTGAGTTCAAATAAGCCCATAACATAATAATGAAGCATAATTGAAAATTTTAAAATTTTAAATGAGGGACTTGTCCAATTTAGAGTGTGTTGACCTTATTTTTCCCCAAACCCCTACCCTGGGTCAACCTAGTTGACCAGGTCAACCCAGGTTGACCCTATTTTAACTCTTAGGGCTTAAATTTAATAATAATCAATTCAAGGCCATCTTGAGCTCTCTTCTCTCATCTCTTGGACCCATTTGATCAAATATACTAGGTTAGGTCATGGCTTGGTCAACCCAAACCTTGGTTGGTCAAACCTAACCTATTCTGGTAAAATTGAGCCTAGTTATTGGATTTAAATCTTTCCTTTAGCTAACTTGGTCTAAGCCCCAGCCAAAAAACCTTAGTTTCTCTCCCTCCTCAAATGCCTTAGTCCCTTCGGATGTTAAGATGAACCACGCATATTGATTAAGCCACTTGAGCCCTTTTTTTCCTTTGAGTAGGATTTCCTAGTCTCCCCTTGTATGTCAATCCCCTTTTCAGGAAGAACTAGTATTGGATCATTAATCAAGAGTTTTCTTGGGCTCTAGGCTCGAGATATAATTAACCACAGTGGCTTGCACCCGTGGGAAACAGAACTCCACCATCAAATAAAACCCACTCAAGCTGATGTATCAGGTGGGGGAACTCGTTATTATGATTAGGTCATATATATTACTATCCATCAAGGTGCGCTGGCGAGAACCGCTATCCTCAATAGTTAGTTGTATGTGCGATATAATCTGCCCTTCCATTGGCCCGCTTGCAAAGAGTGCGGAGGCCTACAATCATCTCTATCTCTCAGGGTGGTGCAGCCGTACACCCATCTGCACTCGACAATTGCCAGCGATGTCCTTTAGGAAGTCCACAGGTTTCTGGCGACCACAATGGGACTTTTTCTCTCTCCATCTTTGGATCATATATTATTCTTTCATGTGTGTACTCTATGATTGGCACTCTTTAGATTAGGTTTGTGTTACTCTTAGTTAGGATCCCTTTCTTAGTTTGGTTCCCTGCTTAACTATGGTTTTCCCCTAGCTATGGTCCCTTTCTTTTCGGCCTTCCAAGTTATTTCATACCCTATCAAATTCTTTTCTTTTATCAATTCTAACTAATCTTTTCAACTCTCTGTTCTTTTGAAAGCAATTCCATAGCTTCACGTGCTTCTTCACTGACTTTCTGCTTTGGCTCAGATGCACATGTGATTCTCCTGATTCCCTGTTGACTAGTCCATCCATTATAGGATTTTGGTTCCTTTACGGACTCGGTTTTTGTCACTCTTTGTGGGCCTACCACGGTTGAGGCTGCTGCATTCTCTCCTCCCCATGGGAGAGGATGCACAGTCATGCACCCTTTCAGACATCTAGTGGCTTGACGTACAACCCAGGCACCTACTCATCCCACTCCCCTTCCTGTGCAGCTAGTGCGCCCTGTGGTTGAGCAGCTAGTGCCTAGGCCACTCCCAGTTCTTCCTACTCACCCAGTTGTTAGGAGAGTCATACCTACCATAAATATTATGTGAGCTGCTCTGGCCCCTCAGTGCTGGTAGCTTGTTGTTGTTCCTATTGTTCCGGCGGAGGTAGCTTGAGTTCGGGTTCCCCCTCTTTCTTTCTATAGGATGAGGGGTGCCTAGATCGAGGCTCCTTCGCCCTCCACCCGTTGGGCTTTTGTGTTCGCTCGCCTCTCTCACCTTAAGACCATCGGGTAGACCCCAACACTTCATGTAGTTCCTTCGCCCTCCAGAGATGTTCCTTCTACTCCACCTCTGGCCTTAAGGAGAAGGGCCTAAATGAATAGAAATAGGAGACTGCATTTATTTTCATCTGAGGCATATAGACTGAGGATGGTAGAGGTAGTGGCTCACCAGAAGCCCATTCAGAGGAGAGTGGTCCCCGTGCATTGGGAGCCATGACCTATTTCAGCACCGCCTATCCCAGCAGTTGTAATAGTGCCTAAGATAGAAGCAATCCAGGGAGGACGCTTCTCTCCATTGGCACATAGTGGTGATGAGGAGGACGTTGCTTGTATTATGGCAAGCCCTCCTATCTCTACTACTTTACCTCAAGCTAGTTCCCCCAAGGATGATGCCGTCCGCACCCTCTCTCATAGGATTCGGAGTATCGTTCACCTAACATGAGATTGAAAACCTATCAGTTGAGAGAGGTTACTCTGCCAGATCTCTCAAGCATCCTTTCATTTATAGAGGAAGACTTTGAGATAGAGTTATAGATGGCATAAAGGATAGCCACCTAGACAGGCGGTTAGTTTAGTTCCCATAATCTGACCATAGATAATTGCCCCTAGAGTTGGACAACCCCTACATCATTAGAGACTAAGATAGAGGTTGGAGTCTACTAGAGCTCATGTCCATTTAGTTGTTTTAGCCCTTGAGCGAGCAATTTCCCCTTCTGGGTCCCACCATAGTAGGTGGGTTTGGACTTGACAATAGACACCCCTGTCGAGACAGTACTGCCAGCAGTGGTAGTTGAGTAGTTGGAGTTAGTTATTTCTTTCGGGTTTGAGGTGGTCCCGATGGCTTGCAATGCAGATGTTGTAGCTTCCCTGATGGTTCACCGAGTTTGCACATAAAGGAACTTCTTCATACTTTCACCAAGGAGGTCTTACTCGAGGATGAGTCAGATGAGGACTTACAAGTACATAGAGTTTATGTGATTACCCATAGAGGTCACTCGGACGAGCAAAGACAGCTTGAGGATGAGGATGAGCAGGGAGAGCCTGAGGTGGGTGGATTTCCCAGGTTAGTTGATACAGAGGCTACCATTCTACACCTTTAGACTCAGATGGTAGAGATGGCCAGAGTCATGGCGGCAATGACCGCACAGTTGACAGCACTTGGGGTGATGCCTCATATAACGAGCATAGCCACCCCTACTACATCCAGGGATGAGCCCACAGCACCCCACTAGCGCCAGGCCCACCTATAGTTGCTACCCCACAGTTCAGAGTCATTCAGCCCAATTGTTAGCTAGATAAATTCAGGACTTGATAGCCTAGAAGGTTGAACAGACAATTTCCTCCAAGAAGGCTAGAAAGGTTGTTAATAGAGGAAGACCCTACTCGGTTGAGTATGAGAGGGAGCTATACCCTCCTGGTTTTGTTCCCCCACATTTCAAAGTTTTTGATGGGTTTGGGAACCCGAGGTAGCAGTACCGGATTGTATGTTACAATATAGGAGGGAATGATGTATTGATGTTGCAACTATTTATTAGCAGCCTAGTTGGGGTGGCCTTTGCTTGGTACGTTGACCTTCCCAACGACTTAGTTAGGACCTTTGTAGAGTTAGAGTAGCTTTTTATTCAGAGATTTATCAGTGCAGAGTACTGAGTTATAGTTGGAGAGTTAGTTGTGACTAAACGGCAGACTCGAGAGAGTCTCCCAAATTGCATAGTTAGATAGAGAAACCTTAGCCTGTAGTGTGAGCCTTAGTTATAGGAGTAGCATGTAGTGGAGATCCTATTAAAGAACATCAATGGTCCCATAGCACCCTACCTTAAGGGTTTTAGTATTAGAACCTTCCATAAGTTACTAATGAAGGTTACTAGCTTGTAGGATAGTATACCCGATACAGTCCCTCCTAAGGTTGAGAATCAGCCCTCGCGTATACCTCAAAGGTGAAAGTCTTCAGGGGCACCTCCTCTTAGGAAAGGGGAGGCACACAGTACTCATGGGCTGCTAGATAAGGGCAAGAGGCCCGTAATTAATTCAATATCTCCATAGTAGTCGTACTCTCCGGGTCAGTTAGCAACATAGTCTAGGCCTTTTCATAGGACTCCAGAGGCCCAGCAGTACCTACAAGAAAAGCTTAGCAAGGAATACCCTTTCAAAGGGAGAGTGTGAGAAAGATCTTCAAGTTCCTATTTAAGAAAAATATCTTGATATTACTAGATAATAATAGAGTGGAGAATGAGGGACAGATAGACCATCCACTCTATTGCCCCTATCACAAACATATCGGGCATGTTTTGGAGGACTTCTATGTGTTCAAGAACAAAGTTGACATGCTCATGGCTAGTGGGAAGATTCATCTGCAGGATAGTGACCTAATGCATCATAAGGGCAAGACTACTTAGATGGTTCAAATGATCTCAAGTTTTAGCTGCAGTTTCAGTCAGGGCAGTAGCAGTAGATCACCCAGAGTTTCTGAGAGAGAGTGGCAGCTTGCACTCTCTCGAAAGATGAAGAAGATGATCGACTGAACAGTTCAGAGTTTAGAGGTAGTTGAGAGGAGGCCTCCCCAAACTGATTCGATAGTTTTTTCCCCAGTTACTACGCCAGCACCTTTTTTTACATCTTTTTTGTTGTAGTGCCTACTGAGCATGTTTCTACTTCTTCTCTTACATATACTTAAAAGATATATGAAAATGAAAAGTTTGTTGTAACTTCAGAAAGGAAGACATGATTTCTTCTAGCTCTTACGCTGACGGACTTTATTCTCCTTTCAATTGATGATGAAATAATAGAAGAATGTGATTCTGGCTACTTTTGGTCGTCTCCTACTACTTTTACTCTTACTTCATTTAGTACTCACTCTTTTTATATTTTATATACTTTTGATAATGTAAATGATCCTGTATGTGAAGATGAGTTTGAGTATGAAGATGAATCAGTCTTTGTAATTTCATAGGGTGCTTATTACATGGATTCAGAAAATGAATTCAAGAACCCACTCCACACACTCTTTTTAGAGCCAGCACAAGACACAACCCTAGAGCTAAGGATGACTTGATACAGAAAGTTCACTTGCATTCAGGGAAGGTCCTTCCACCTTGGGTGGTTAAAAATACAAAAGAAAAAGATAAAAATATAATTACCCAGCATGATGATCCTATCCCTTCCTCTCTAGAGCAATCTAAGGAGAAAGGAAAAGCCCATCAGCTAGATATTGACTATAATGTGCGAGATCATTTAAGGAAGATCCCTTATCTTTTTAGCATCTACGACACTTTAATGATATCCTCATACTTTAGAGAGATATTGGTGAAAGCCTTACTTGAACCAGAGTCCTATCAAGCATTCTTTGCTTCTAATTATGTTGGAGATGTATGCCATTTGGGAGAGATATCATGTATTACCTTTTCAAAATGTGATTTTTTTAGGGACTTCTGAGCACAACTGTCCCTTATATGTCACTGCTGAAGTCAATGGTTATGAGTTGATCAGAATCCTCATCGACCAAGGGGCTTCAGTAAACATTCTTACATATGAAACTTTAAAGGGCCTCTCCCTAGGTCACTTGAAGATCACTTCTGACAAGATTATGTTAAAAAAATTCAATGACCAAGGCCAGCGCGCTCTAGGGTCTATTACCCTACCTCTAAAGTTTGGAAATTTCCTAAATGAGGCAATATTTCATGTCATTGAGTCTAATACTTCATACAGGGCTCTCTTAGGAAGGCCTAGGATCCATGAGTATGGAATGGTGCCCTCAGAAGAGACCTCCACCTACCCAGCCACCAGTGATACCCTCTAGTGTTATACAGGGTCCTATGTAATCACCTACACAGGGTCCTATACAATCACCAGTACAGGGCCCATCACAGGTTAGTATTAAAGTAGGCGTTTCCACTACACATTCTGATAGAGCTCCTTTTCAGTTTTCACTAAGGCATGATGTTCCCCCTAGTAGATGTAGGGGAGGATGAGGTAGAGGTAGGGATAGAGGGTCGACCTTCAGACCGCGGAACTATGACACTTGGACTCCTCCTCCCCCGCACCTTTACACTTCTTCTTAGACTGTTGAGTCCAACTCTTCAGATAATGAAATGATCAATGTCCTTCATCGTTCAGTCCCTTTATTACCCCCAGATTCTGCTGGTCATGATTCGCTTCCTACCTTTCATAGGTATCTGATACCTGAGGGTGGATTAGTTGTTGACAGTAGCTCAGATGAGGAATAAGGCATCTGACATCAGACTATTAGTGGACAACCTATTCCCCATCAAGTGAGTGGAATGAGAGTTGAGGTTTCCTATCAAAGACCTTCTGATGCTCTTTCCACTAGTGCTGGTAGTTCATTGTAGACTAGTGAGTACTCTAGACCTCCACTGTATGAGACATTCGAGCCAAAACAGTCTAAGAAGTGTTACTCTTTACCCCATAGTATAGGTGCCCCATTGGGTCCTGGTAGTCAGGATCCGGAGGAGACTACTATGGATATAGAGGTTATGAGTGCCCCTCAGTACTTTTTCCCTGTTGTAGAAGATTACATAGAGCGAGGTCTCTTTCATTCTACTTGGCCCGATGAAAAAGCTCTACAATAAGCTCTTATTTGGCAAACTGATTTCCCTCGAAACCTAGAAGGTGTAGGTTATATAGGGCAGAGTTAGTCCACCCTTGCCATTATTCATGTTGTCTCTTATTCTTATCTGATTTTTTCTCTCTCACCGATGAAGAAGATCCGAATAAACTATTATCCTTGAGCTTAACATGTCACTTGAGGAACCTCCCTACCTCTTGCAAAAATCCCTATGTATATATATATCCTAAAAAGATCCTTCTTACTTTTTGGCAGTCTGTGTGGCCACAAAAATTTATCCTCTACCACATGATGTTCATTACAAGGAGTATAAGGTCATCTTTGATGGTGATATGCTAATACGCCGTAGGGATATTAGTGATTATGTTCGTACTATCCAACATTGGACCAAATATCTCGTCTCAAAAGAAGTTTGAATTGTTGGTTTTGGTATTTCAGGGTTTAGGGTTTAGGGTTTAGGGTTTAGGGTTTAGGGTTTAACACAAGGCATTGATGGTTAACCAACCCATGTTAGTTGGGAGTGGTAATGTTGATCCACTATCTATATATAAATTCTATTCTTACATGAATCTCATGATGATTCTGCTCCCCAGTTTCATTTATGTGACGGATGTGGCCTGGGTTATCAAAGCCAATATTTTAATTCTTTATAAGTTCATATCTAATTTCTCTCTCCTCAATTTTGTTCATGTGGTGAATATGGCCTGAGTTATCAAAGCTAATCCTACTTCCCTCTATTTGTGTTCTAGTCGTTGACCGCAAACTTATATATATATATATATATATATATATATATATATATATATATATATATATATATATATATATATATCATTTGAGTATCATAGTAATAAGAGAGGGAAACAAAATATAAAGAAGCTCTAAGCAAAGAAAAACTGGTTGCCCTTGTCATAGGTGGAACCCATCTTTACTCTCAGAGAGCTCAAATTCCCCCTTCTCTACATCATGTTAAATCTTTTGATAAAGTTACTTAAAGAATTTCACTAGCATTTAGATACCCGTGGTCACGACATTTTGTCTTCCAGCGCGAGGTAACTAGAAGTCAGTTTGAAATCTCTCAAATAACTTTTTGACTAAAAGTTTTATAATTATCTTTACTTCCTCCCTCACACCCCTACATGGATCTGTGTTTGGTCAATGTTGAGGTGATTTTCTCCTTCTATTCAGCTTCCTTGATAGGGACAGGAAGGTAGTTGGCCACTTACTTACCTGGTTAGGGGTGCCCGACAGAGCCCCTGAGAGGCACACCCCACCACCTTAACTCTTTATTCATTTTGGTTGAAATGATTAAGTTGACATCGAGCCCATCTATGTTTGCCAAGATGAAATGGCAAGGCAGATGTAGATAATTACTCGATTGAGAGAGCCCGATGAGTCCCTGAGAGGCATTCCTCACCACCTTTTACTCTTCTAATGTATTGTAATGATCAGGCAAGTGTCAAACCTTGACTCAATATCCACTTGATTGAAATGGTCAAGTGGACAACGAGCCTATCTATATTTGTTGAACTGAAATGTTAAGACAAGCGTATAGAGAATTACCTGGTTAGGGGTGCCAGATAGAGCCACTAGGAGGAAAACCCCATCACCTTGACTAGTTATTCGCTTGGTTGAAATGATCAAGTGGACATCGAACCCATCTATGTTTGCCATGCTAAAATGGAAAGGCATATGTATAGAATTACCTAGTTAAGAGAGCCCAGCAAAGTCCCTGGGAGGCATTCCTCACCACCTTTTACTCCTTTGATGTCCTATAGTGATTAGGTAGGTATCAGACTCTGACTCATTTTTCACTTGATTGAAATAATCAAGTGGACATCGAGGACCTCTATATCTGCTAAATTGAAATAGTAAGGTAGGTGTAGAGAATTACCTAGTTATAGGTGCCTGACAGAGCCCTTGGGAGGCATACCCCACCACCTTGACTCATTATTCGCTTGCTTGAAATAGTCAAGTGGACATCAAGCCCATTTATGCTTGTTAAGCTGAAATGGTAAGGCAGATAGAAAGAATTACCCAGTTAGGGGTGCCCGATAGAGCCTCTAGGAGGCACACACGAGCACCTTGACTCATTTTTTTATTGGTTTAAATGATCAAGTGGACATAGAGTACATTTATATTTGCCAAACTAAAATATCAAGGAAGATGTAGAGAATTACCAGTTGAGAGAGCCCGATAGAGTCCCTAGGAGGTATTCCTCACCCCTTTTATTTTTTGATGCCCTATTGTGATCAAGTAGGCATCCGACACTGACTCTTTATTCACTTGATTGAAATGATCAAGTGGACATCGAGCCCATTTATATTTGCCAAGCTAAAATGGCAAGGAAGATGTAGAGAATTACCTGATTGAGAGAGCTCGATAGAGTCCTTGGGAGGTATTCCTCACCACATTTTACTCCTATGATGTCTTATAGTTATCAGGCGGGCATCAGACCCTAACTCATTATTCACTTAATTAAAATGATCAAGTGGACATCAAGCCCATCTATGTCTGCTAAACTAAAATGGTAAGACAGTCGTAGTATATTACCTAGTTGGGGGTGCCTGATAGACCCCCTGGGAGGCACACCCCACCACCTTGACTCTTTGTTCGCTTGTTAAAATGAACAAGTGGATATCGAGCCCATCTATGTTTTGCAAGCTAAAATGACAAGGTAGGTATAGAGAATTACCCGGTTGAGAGAGCCCGATAGTGTCCCTGGGAGGCATTCCTCACCACATTTCTTCTTTGATGCCCTATATAATCAGACAGGCGTCAGACCCTGACTCTCTATTCACTTGATTGAAATGATCAAGTGGACATTGAGCCTATCTATGTTTGCTAAGCATAAATGACAATATAGATATAGAGAATTACCTGGATAGGGGTGCCCGATAGAGCCCCTGAGAGGCACACCCCACCACCTTGACTCGTTATTTGATTGGTTGAAATAATCAAGTGGACATCGAGCCCATCTTTACTTGTCAAGATGAAATGGCAAGGCAAATATAGAGAATTACTCAGTTGAGAGAGCCCGATAGAGTCTCTAGGAGACATTCCTCACCATATTTTTTCTCTAATATCCTAATGTAATCAGAATAGCATCAGACCTTGACTACTTATTCACCTGGTTGAAATAACCAAGTGAGTATTGAGCCTATCTATGTTTGCTAAATTAAAACGGTAAGACAGATGTAGAGAATTACCTAGTTGAGAAGCCTAATAGAGCCCCTGGATGGTATTCCTCACCACCCCTTTGTACTTTCTATCCTACTATTTTGAGAAAAGCAGATAGATAGTTGGACTACCTTACCACTTTACTTTGATTTGTTTCTCGGCCCTACTCTTGCTAAAGGTTAAGGCCAGAAAAGGACCCCACTACTGATTCACCACATGGTGATATTCTACTTTACCACTTTACTTTGGTTCATTCTCTGACTATGCCCTTGCTATAGGCCAGGAATGGACCCCACTACTTATTCACCACCTAGTGACATTTTAATTTGCTACTTTACTCTTTGACTCTCTCCTAGGCTCTGCCCTTATTATAGGGTAAGGCCAAGAGAGGATCATACAACTTGATCACTATTTGGTGATCTTCTACTTCACTACCTTTACTTGGGTTCTTTCCTTGGCTCTTCCCTTTCTATAGGGTAAGGCTAGGGGAAAAATCATTTACCCACTTACTATGATTCTTTCCTCATATTTTCCCTTGTTGTACGATAAGGCTAGGAGAAGATCCCACCACTTGTTCACTATTTGGTGATCTTTTACCTACTACCCTTACTTGGGTTCTTTCCTCGACTCTGCCCTTACTATAGGGTAAGGTCAGGAGAGAATCCCACTACACTTTTTTATATTTTTGTGATTCTTTAATACCTTTTTGTGGGTTCTTTCCTCGGTTCTGCCCTTTCTATAAGGTAAGGCTAGGGAAGAATTCCTTTTCCCACTATACTAGGATTCTTTCCTCGGCTCTGTCCTCATTGTAGGATAAGGCCTGAAGAATATCCCACCACTTGTTCACCATTCGATGATCTTTTACCTACTACCCTTACTTGGGTCCTTCCCTCAGCTCTGCCATTACTATAGGGTAAGGCCAGGGGAGTATTAATTTACTACTTTACTCTTTGTTCCCTCCTAGGCTCTGCCCTTGCAATAAGGCAAGGCTAGGAAAAGGTCTTTTTACTTGATTCACCTCTTGATGATCCTTCACTCAGTTCTAGATTCTACTTCTTTTGTCACAGTCGGTCAACGCCAACACGAGTAGTTCACTAGATAGTTTGTCACTCCTATTGGGGATCTATTTATTGACCTTTTTTTCCCCAGACCCATGCCCTAGGTCAACCTGGATTACCAGGTCAACCCAGGTTGACCCTATTTAAACTCTTAGGGCCTAAATTTAATCCTAATCAATTCAAGGCCATCTTGAGCTCTCATCTCTCATCCTTAGACCCATTTGATCAAATTCACTAGGTTAGGTCATGGCTTGGTCAACCCATGTCTTGGTTGGTCAAACATAGCCTATTTTGGTCAAATTGAGCCTAGTTATTAGATTTTAATCTTTCCTTTAACTTCCTTGGTCCAAGCCTCAGCCAAATAACCTTAATTTCTCTCCCTCCTTAAATGTCTTAGTCCCTCTGGATGCTGAGATGAATCGTGCATGTTGACTAAGCAACTTGAGCCCTTCTTTTCATTTGAGTAGGATTTCTTAGTCTCCCCTTGTGTGCCAATCCCCTTTTCGGGAAGAATAATATTGGATCCTTTATCGAGAGTTTTCTCGGGTCCTAAGCTCGAGATGTAATTAACCACGGAGGCTTGCACCCTTGGAAAACAAAACTCCACCATCAAATAAACTCCACTCGAGCAGATATATTGGGTGGGGAAAACCCATTGTTATGATCAGGTCTTATATATTACTACCCATCGTGGTGCTCTTATTGACCTCATTTTTATATGATGTCACTTTTAACTCCTCCCTAAGCTCTAGATCCTAGGATCTTCTAGTTTCTAGCCCTTAGGCCAATCTAGATCTCAACTCAATCCAAACCCAGAATCCAGGGTTAAAGACTTAGGTTCTAAAACCCTTTCTATGTGATTTTTCCATCACCTTGAAACCCAGTCAATTGGCATCTGAATCTGAATCTGTCAATTCCATATTGATGTGACATGTCTGTAGTGCCAACCCTCCAAATTTGAACTTATTTGGAGGACTTTAACACCATAAACTCAATCCAGTTTCAAAGATTACAAAACCTTCAAATATTTACAATCCATGTCACTAGACCTTTCACCAGTCGAATTTGACCTTGGAGCCCCCTCCAAACCCTTTGATCACTCCCAAGACCTTGATATTGACTTGTTTAGCAATAATCACATTTTTATAGATTCAATTTGACCCTGGATTGACCTGAGACCAAAATGACCAAAGTGCCCTTGATAGGGGGATTTTTGGACTTTTGGCCTAAACTCAACTTCACTTAACCAATCAACCTTTGAAACCTTCTCCAATCGTTTTAAAATAATATTTGGGACTTATTTGACCCAATTCTAAACCTGGGTCAACTTGGTTGACTAGGTCAACCTAGTTTGACCCAAAGGCCCCTCAAGGGTCAAAACAATCATTTTGATTGAAATGACCTCATTTTGTCTTGAAATCTCTTCCATTACACTCAAAACATCATTCCAAACTTATTGACCATAGTAATTGCCCTTGGGTCAACCTGGTTGACCAAGTTAACCTAGGTTGACCTAATAACCCATTAGGGACCCTTAATACGCCTTTTGACTCAAATGACCCTCCACACCTTGATGCCTCATTCATTAGGCTCATGTGACTAAATTGATTTCAATGGACCTAACTCCTAGTCTTAGGTCAACTTGGTTAACCAAGTCAACCAAGTTGACCAAATGACCCATACACATCCTTCCACCTAAACTATTTGATCAAGACCATTTCTATCCCATTTGAATCCAAGGGGTGATTCCTTGGGCTCCTAAGAGACCTTTTTTGGAGACCCAAGTCTTGGGCTCACTTGGGTTAGCCTTTTGGCTTAACCCAAGGGCCCAAAGAGAGGCCCCCTTTGAACCATTTCTCAACCTAATTCAAATTGAATCCAAAACAAGGTGTCAATGGGTCCCCTCTGACCAAATACACCTCCCTTAACCAGCCCAACCTCTGGATCTACTTGGGTCAAGAATTATGCTAACCCAAAGTGGCTTAAAACCACTTGGGATTGAGCCAATTCCTATCCTAAGTCCAATTGAACTTGACCAACACCTCAATTAGGTGGCCCTAGACCCAATACACCTCCTCCAGCCAGCCCATTCCTTGGGTTGACTTGGGTCAAACTTTGGGTTAGGTCAAAGTAGCCAAAATCATATGGACCCGAGCCATCTTTGAACCCAGATCAAATTGAAGCCAATTGCCACTTGCATTGGGTGGACAATACCCAGACCCATCTCCCACATCAAGCCCAGGGTCTGGTCTAACCTGGGTTGAGCCTAATTCAACCTGAACCAAGCAGATTTGGATTAACCCGAGCCATTTTTAACCCTAGATCTAGTTGAGCCCAATTGCCACTTGTATTGGGTAGACCAAACTCAGACCCATCTCCCACATCAAGCTCAGGGTCTGGCCTAACCTAGGTTGAGCCCAATTTGATCCAAATCGAGCAGGTTTCGGTCAAACCAAGCCACTCGATCAAATCAAACTTCCCCGGCCCAATTGAGCTCATTCTTGAGTCCACCGTGTCCCTATCCTCCTTTCCAGGTCAACTCGACCCAGACCTCGGCCAGCGGCGGCCGAAACCAATGGAGAACAAGCTCCAGTGGTCCCCCCAATCGATCCTAACACAAAGTCTTCCAAAGGCTGTGACTTGCCAACTTGAGGCTCACGAGCCCTCTGGGATGATGCCCCCTTCCACTTGGCACCCATCTGAGGCCCCTCCCAATCAATCCCAGCTGTCCAAGCTCGCAGGAGGTGGCTGAATAGGGTAGCTCATCCCAGAAGCCCCCATTTGGTCTTAGTCATTTAAAATCACTCCCTAGAGCTCTCTCACCCTTCCAGTGCCATCTCCCCACCTCCCAAGCCATCTTATCGATTCATTCGAGTGAACTCCGGTAAAAGCTTTCATCATCGCGCTCGAAGTCATACCTCCGGCCATCCTCCGGTCCCGATGTCTGAAGGAGAGCTGAGAGCTACTCGCCTTCATCCCCTGAAGCTTCATGATAGAGAAGCTCATCCGTTGAGGCCTTCTCTGTGATAATATTTTGATCCCGAGCTCCCTAGCTAGGTAGTCCTGTCAAGTGTGAAGAAAACCTTCACCCCAGCGGATCTCCATTGTTGGATTGAAGGTTCCTCCTCCCCTAATCCTCTCTATAAAATTTCATCGAAGTTCACCGGCGGGATCACTCGGATTACATTGGAGAAGCCTTACAATTTCGAGTTCACGCGGGAGGTTGAAGACAAAATCCTGACCGTTGATTTCAATCAACGGCGTGGATTAGATCCCGCGGTCTCAGAGCCTGTTTAGTCATAGCCGTCCGATTGTCTATCTGATGGTTATGGTTAATCCGATCATTATCTAGTCAGCCACCAATGATTGCCCCACCAATCACTACGCGCCGCATGTAAAGTGCCGCCTGACTGGGAAATTAATGGATTTAATTTCATAGAGAAATCAAGGGATCTTCAAAAATTGATATCTCCCTGCACACTTGAGAAAATTAGGTGTTCTTAGCCTCATTGGAAAGGTCTCAGGGAGACCTACAGAAGCCCTATGGTTCCAGGTTCTAACTGTATTTGTATTAAATTTAATTTTAGTAATAGGGTTTTGTCAATTATTGTATTTATTATTTAAAATAAATTCCCCAGGGCCTAGAAGTTTTGGATAAATTATTTGGCCCTGTCCCTGACATGTCCAAATTTTATCTCCCCTGTTGGAAGTGTTTAAGGGCATTAGCATGCCAATTTGATTCAAGGGTCATGGGTTGACCCCTAAATCCAAATTGGAATTATGACCTATCCAATGAGGTTTAGGATCTGATTTTGAGTTTACTGATGATGTGTAGCATAGGAAGTTTAGGGGCAGTGATTTCACCCAAATCCAACCTTAGGACAGCTCCCTAGGATTTTCTTAAGGTGACTTAGACATCACCTTAGGTGGCTTGGTTAGCCACCTTAGAAAACTCCATTTAAGCTCAAATTTGGTGTGTTTAGGCCTTGGGAACAGGTGATCCCATGGTCCAAATTTCACTAGATTTGGTACCCATTTGGTTCACCAAATAGGAGCCACAACATTCCCTCCCTAGAATTACCCTGAAGCCTAATTAATTCACTAAAAATTCTTATTTAGCCCTAAAAATTTTATATAAACCTATAACTACCCCTAAGTAGTCCCATAATCTGTAGAAATCTAAATCCCTTTAATTTGATATTAAAATCTACTTTAATTCCATTTTAATCAAATTTAATTAATTAAAAATCATTAGAATTCTCGAAAAAATATTTAAACACCTATTGATCTCTGCTTAGATCATTTCTGACCTTTGGGGTTGATTTCAAGAAGTTTAGGATTCATTTGGGTTCAAACCACTAAAAAAAGTTTCTTAATTAAGGTAATTAGAAAATTCAAAAAAATACCTGAATTTCTAAAATTCATTATTAATTGTAAACAATTCCAAATCAATCAAACTCAGTGGATAATGAATCTAATTTAGATATAGTAGTTTTCTAAAAATTTCAAGTCCCTAAAATCTGGTCAAAGTCAAAAAGTCAACATTTTGGTCAACCTTAGGTAAAAACGGGTCAAAACTTCTAAAAATTATAACGTTTCATAGAAAACTCTAAATTAAATGTACTACCTGTCTAACAACTCATAATAGGGTCTAGTATTTGTTAAAAATCTAAAACCCCTTAAATTCCCTCTAATTTGAAAATTCAAATTTTGACCCCTTAGTTAATGTATCTAGATATTTTTTCCCAAAACCCGTTAATTCTCTCAAACTCCAGAATTTTCTAAGTTAGTTAATAAAAATCTCAACCAATCTTTTAAAATCAGTAATCAACTATCCTTAATATTAATTCACTTCTCTTAATTTCAATAAGTTTAAATTAACTTAATTAACCCCGATTACTACTAGGTAACCCAAGCCTACGAGGCTATTAGCTTAGCCCCAAGGAAGGTGAAATAAACTTCACAACATCGGTGTAAAATAAAAGTAGTAATCAATTAACCTCTAAAATATATTTAAATAAATTTTTTAATATATTAGTATTTAAATTCTGACATAAATTTCCCTTATGCCTCATCAAACTCAAATTTTTAGATAACTCTAACTAATCACCCAATCTAGGATCTACCCCAGCCACACAACCTTTTACACAAACTTTAGATGGTTTGCTAGGATAACCAACTCTAGATCTAGGTTAGGCCGGTGTTTACTTTACTGTTGTGTGCCAGATTTTTCATGATTTTACTGTATGTTGTGGATGAAATTGTCTTGTGGTATCTGCTTACTTTTTACTACACTCTGTGGATGATTGATGTGTTTGGCAACTAGATTACCCTTATGATAGGAATGATCTGGATGTTCACATAATTTTCTGCAGGTGGCCACGCTCGTGCAGTGCAATAAAAAGGGGGCTAAATAAAAAATTATTTCAATTATAATAATGCTTGTACAGGTGCTTCAGCTGCTAAAGCCCTAAATAATAAAAAGAGCGTGGCCAGTGTGTTTATTTACTTGTCTGCACATATATAACTATTTGGGAATATTTTGATTTATTAATTACTTTAGATAACCTGCAGGAGAGTCTAGAATTTTATTTCATATTAAATGTAATTTGTGTAAATGTAAAGTGTTGTGAAAGTGGAGTTTTGAATTGGAATACATAGGTCCAAAGCTTGGACTCCAAAGAGAAAAGGACACCCCTTAGGGGAGTAGCCCTTTTCTATTTGGAGATCTAAATTTGGGTCACTTCTTCTCTACCCAAAGAGGAAAGAGTGGCCTTCCCCTGAAAGGAAGTGCCCTCTTATCCATTTGAGTAGCCTACTACGAAGAATCCAAGGAGCCTAAAGAAAAGGAGCCTGAAGGAGAGCAAGATTGAAGAATTGAAGATAGAAAGTATCTCATTCAAAACCACTTGTGAAAACTCGTTAGGGATGTTAAGCCCTATGAACTAGTCCCGAGGCTAACCAAGAGGGGGGGATGAATTGCTATTTTAAAATTCTTTAAAAATAAAAGAACGATTATCAAAAACCAAAAATCAAAATGGAAAAGCAAATACGGAAAATTAAAGTGCGGAAGTAGTAAAAAGAACATAAGGGTTTATTGTGGTTCGGTCAACTTGACCTACGTCCACTCCCCGGAGGCGCCCTCCGAGTATTGCACTACCAACGTGACTCTCCTTTAGCCCCCACAGCTAGGCGGAGAAGCCCTCACAAAAACACCTCCTTTTTGCCACACCCGGCAAGGCAGAGAACCCAACTCCTTTTGCTTCCTCCTGAAGCAGGCAGAGAACCACGATCACTTGCTGAAACGTATCTCTCCCAACCCTTTCAAGAAAAAGAGACTCTAGGGAAGAAGAAGTGGAACAATGCTTAGAGCACCCCTTGTGAATCCCCTCACAAGCTCCCCCTCACAAGATCCTCTCTCTCCTTTAGGTTTTCTCAGGTCAAGTCAGTAGCCAAAGATGTTCAAAAATATTGAACAAGAGCTCTTAAATAGAATAGCTTCAAAGGGGCTCATTAATTGCAAGTTGCTGACTTTATCGTCCATGATGATATGGAAATCATCCTGGCCTATCAGTACAAATCTCATAAGATCGACTAGAGCATCGCCCTGAATGCAAACTGGATGATTAAAAATTTGCTTGATCATCCCGAACGATATCACGATCATCCTGGCTGATCAGTTCAAATCAGAGGAAAATCGTTTAGAGCATCGCCTTAAATTTGATCTGGCCGATATTTATCGTCTAGAAGCAACTAAGGGTTTTTGAATAGATCGTCCTGGTCAATCCTGTGATCTTCCAGAACGATGTGATCGTATCAATCATCCTTAATTACTTTCTTGATTCTGGGATAAATTTAGGCATAATATGTGATACCGTCCAGGCCGATCTCATGATCATCCTGGCTGATTTCCAAAAATTACATAATAATTAAATAGATCATAGCGGAAAATTCTTTCTGTATTGAGCATATTTTCCTGGCCGATACATGTATCATCCAGGCCGATCAATTAATTACGACTGCCTTAACTAAAAAATCCTAATTAGATCTTCTATTTTGAACTCGATCGTCCAGGACAATATAAAATATCATCCGGAATGATGTGAGTAAAAACACAAGTTTTAAATCTCTCAAGTGTTTGTGTGTAGGGTTACTTAACAGCAGTCACTTCAAGCAATTATAATTGACTCAAAAAAAGAAAAAAGAAAATTACAGACTGACTCAATCCTAATCTACCCAGTCTTGAGCTGATTCCGATTTCGTCCGATCTTTGAGTCCTGAAAAGTCAGTAGAAAAAAGGCAGTCATAGTGAAACAAGATTTGTTTGCTATCATCAAAATCATAATCCAAAAAACATGTTTGTAACAACTTGCGTCTCTACTAGGTTTAGAATCCGGGTTGTTGTCAGTGGTGCCCGACCACTTTATTTTCTGTAAATTCTAGTTTGTAATAAGCAAGACAACTTTGCTTAAGGACATTTATTAATTAATTCATTTATATTTCATTTGTTGAGATGATTGCGTATAGAATTACCTTCTTTTCTTAGTTTTTTGGCATTTGTGTCCACTTTTGTTTTTGCCTGGACTCGTGAGACTCGTGAGGGTGTGAAAGTTTTATACTCATAATTATAAAGTTTAAAATTTTATTGAGTCTAAATAACATAGAAAGATAACGAATTAAGATAATTAGCCGTGGATCGACCCCGGGGTCGCATGCCTATTTCTACACTACTTCTTTCTAGGGCTACAAGCGAACCAAGTGTTCGAAGAGCTACTCGTTGTTCAGTTTGATTAAAGTTCATTTGTGATTGTTTAATTAGCTAAATAAACAAACTTGAACAATATTTTAAATACTCGATTCTTAGATAAACAAACTTGAACACGAATGCATTCAGCTTATTTATATTCGCGAACAACATCATTTGAAGTTCGTAAACAACCTCGACATTAAGCTCGATAAGAAGCTTGATTCGTGTTTGATTTTGATCTCGTGAATAAGCTAGATAAAAAGAATTAATATTTGACTATAAAATTAATAAATATAAATAATCATTGCCTTTGTTACATAGACAACTGCTTTTATTATAAATGTGTTTATTTATAGATATGTTCATGAACGTATTTATTTGATAGTTAAAAAATTCATTAAATATGTTTGTGAACAAGCTCGATAAGCACTAAACGAACGAAAATGAACTGAATGTGAACCGAATATGAACACTCATTAATTTAAATGAACCAAACATGAACACAAATAATAAAGTTTGAACAAATATGAACCAAACTTGAACAAGCTGATATTAAATGAACACAAATATGAACACACACATACTTGGCTCGGCTCAATTTGTTTGTAGCCCTACTTCTTTCCTGACTTTATACCCTTCGCCACCTGCGGGTAGAGTCTGAAAAGTCTGACTTATGAGGACAAGGTGCCGGACCTGAAAAAGTCCAGTCTTCTAAAAAAATATTCTCTAAGCCTATTTTTAACTTTCAAGCATACTTAATTTGAGGTTGTTAACTAGCATGCATCACATTAGAAATAAATTAAAAGAATTAAAATTTTAATTACATTAGTCCTTAGTATTTTGCACCCAACATAAGTCAAAGGGGCCAATTAGGGAAATCTCTAGATGTCGGCCCCAACTCTCCAAAACCATTAAATAAAATGTCCCTTCCACTCTTCCCTAAAAGACCAGATTCATGTATTTTAAATTGATTAGGTGGGTAGCTGGTTCTCCAATCCAGGCCAGGGTAATTCTAGGTTCTGCACTACATTAGTTATGTTCAGATGACTGTGGTCCAGCGTTCAAATTAGATTTAGGATCCATGGCAGATCTTTGATTATAAGACCCCAACATCCGAGAATATAATCCCAAATTTTTAATAAAATGATCAACTCAAATTAAATCTTCTTTCAATCTAAAATATGAAGCCCAACACTTAGATTAAGTTGGGACACTTCCGGATGGTTCCGGAATCTCAAAGTGTCCCATACTCTTTCCCCTTGACCCTGTTAATAACTGCTCAATTTTGATCCATTCCCTTTTGAGTTTCTACGATCCACCTCTTTTTGATATCACTCCTAGAAAATCTAATGAAATTTTGTCCCTATTTTAATCGAGAGTTTTCGTAGGGGACTATATCTCCCTACGAGGTCTTGCGCTCTTAGGAGATTTACAACCACACACATCTGATTTTCAAAATTGAATTTTTAAAAATTTTATTTGATTTCTTTGGAAAAATTTAAAATTCTAACGATCGTTATCGTCATATTAAAAGAATTAACATCAAATGATATTTTCCCCCTTTGGGGAGATAATATCGTTTATTGATGAAATTTTGGATATGAACTCAACGATCATCTCGTCGGATTATCATAGCTAGATATTTGGTCAAACTCCATTTTAACCCTTCGGAGTCATATGAAGTTCTTCTTTAAATCCGGTTACGATATTTGAGGTAGAGTTTATGATTCTAAATCTAAACCCCATTTTGAAAGTTTATTTTCACCTCTCGAGGTTATATACCTTTTTGAATGGGTTGTTTTATTTTAGAATTAAAATTTAACTTCAATTTTAAAATTCCCAAACAAAGTCAAAATTTTCAAAACCTATTTTCAAAATTCCACCAACAGCACCTGACGAGAGCAGCTATCCTCAATGGTTAGTTGTATGTGTGATCTAATATGCCCTTCTATTGGCCCATCCTTTTGAAGGTCCACAGAGTGTTCATAATCAAATCAAGTGTCTTGATGAGTTAAATCCAATAAGACAATATCATTTAACTTTGAGAATAATAAGTCGCTTATATAATGAGCTGACATTTTATAACCAAGATAATCAATATGAGCCATTTGATGTTGTTTTTAGATTTTCTCCATATTTATCCCTCAAAGTAAAACTCTTGGCTAGATATTCAAGAGAGCTTAAAACTTTGAATAATAATATTGCTCCCCTCGACCACTACCATGATTGAACTATTTCAAGCCATTAATGTTGGTCCTTCACCACTCGACGGATGCCATCAAACATTTGATATCCTATTGATGTCATTGGAGCTTTACAACCTGACCTCCATCATAAGACCTTTGATGTTATATTATTTCCATCGAACTATAGCTCGTTTTCTATTGAACTAATACTAGACTACCTTCGTCAGTGTTGACCTCAATAGCAGACAAACAAGGGAACATAAAAATGGTAAAACTTGGTTAAATCTTGTTGTAGTTAGCAGCCCTATTCAAACGGCATTGAAGATGTGCTCTCAAGCGTGCTTTGCTTCAACTTCCATCTTTAGTGTCATTAAAATGAGAAGGGATGAGGACCTTCTGATTCTCTTCTCCTATGACATTTCTTCACCCTCAAAGCACCACAAGTCCTCTTTTTCCTAGTGAACTCCCGTCGATTTACTATTCCTAATCTTTTGCCTACTTCTCAACCAACTTCTGCTAGCTCTTTAAACTCCCGTCAAATCCATTCCCTCAAGCTGGCAAAGCATTCGTCCCTCACCTCCTGCAAGCATCCCGACTTCTACCTTCTCTCTGCTACTATTGCATGTGAATTTTAACTTTTCTACACTAATTCAATGATTATATGTATGCAACTGTTATGATTTTAGTATATATATATATATATATATATATATATATATATATATATATATATATATATATATATATATATATATATATATATATATATATATATATATATATATATATATATATATATATATATATATATATATATATATATATTGCACTTTTTTTGTTCTTTAAATTCAATTATAGATTTTGATGACCTGCAAGGCTTTTTAAGCTCATTATATTGTTAAATAATTTCATGTCAGGGTAGAGGATTAGAAGTGTGAGGCTGGTTAGGATATTTCAGGTTATGTTTCTTTTCATTTTTCTTTTATACTTAAGACAAAATAGTTATGACATGATCATATAGATCCTAAGTAGTGTATAAAATTTTTTTGGAATGAATATAGATGTGTACATTAATATTTTAAATTATAAAATATATTTTGTTTTTTATTATTGATAGATGATATTAGATAGCTATGGTTATTATTTATTTAAAGAATAAATGTTTCTTCCAATTTAAATTCTAGGACATCACAATTGGTATCATAGCATAGTTGTTGGAAGAATTGATTGTTACCAAAGTTATAGGAATTGATTAAGAGTTGGGTAGAATGGGTCGTATAAGGTGCATTATTTTGCATACATAGTTGCATTTGTAAATTATTAAGATCATATTAAACTGAGTATGTGAAAAGTTAAATGGATCATCTAGAGTCAAATATATTAAATGAGCAATACAGTGCATCTTCAGCGCCATCAAAAAGTATGATGCAGTTGGCTACAATTTTAGCACGGGTAATGGTGGATTTGTAGAGTAAGTTAGTTGGGAGCAAAGAAAATTAGGGAGATAAGTAGTTATAGACATTCCATAAGTTAAAGCCACCATTATTCAAAGGATTTGTAGGACCTTAGGATGCCAAAGATTAGTTATTATGGATATAAAAGATCTTTGACAACATGCATTATCCAGAGAGCTGGAAGGTACCATTAGTTTTGTTCTTATTTGAAGTAGAAGCACATAGATGGTGGATTGGATAGCAGAGATAGAAATTTTATGGGAAGATAAATGCTGAGAATAGTTGGGATGAGTTCACTATAGTATTCAGGATGTGATTTTTACCTATGTTAGCCCAACTACATATGTAGAAAGCTTTCATTAAGCTGGAGCAGGGATGGAAGACAATGATGCAGTATGAGGCTGAGTTTATTACTTTTGCTAGGTATGCTCCTCACTTGATCCCTACTAATAAAGAAAAGTGTTAAAAGTTTCTATAATGGTTGAATAGAGATATGAGACATCCATGAGTGCCTCTATGGATTCATGAATTTTTTGAGTTGGTGGAGCATGCCATATTAATAGAGATTGATTTGGCAGTACCAACATCCAAATATAAGGTGGGATCCTGATATGATGTTAGTAGGAGGAGGAGTAGAGATGAACCAAGCAGAGAGTGAGATGGTGACAAGGAAAGTATATACAATGATTCGAGGGGATCTGCATCAGTAGTATTTACTGACAGCTATGGTGAGTGAATTTATTATGGTGGACGACATGCAAGTCCGTGCTATTTATTGACAGGGTGATTTTTTCACTGTGGATAATAGGGACATAATTTAGTATACTATCCTTAGAGGGATTTGGAGGAAGAGCTGATTCTTATGCAGGATAGCCCATATATACTAGAGAATATTGGATAATAGTGTCAAGAGCATATAGTGAAAGATCTACCAACACGATGGATGATAAAGCTATTAATGGTAGTTAGAGTGAGACTATTGGACCATGACCTACTATACCTACTCTAGTGATGTCACGTGTGTACAATTTATAATATCTAGAAGATCAACAACAACCTGAAAGCTCTCCTGGTAAGAGATTTATTTGAATGATGAAATGGCATAACATATCATGCATAATTGAATGACATGTAATAGAATGAACTGTATGACTGTATGATTTTTGATAATTTCTTATTTCATTTGAGTTTTGATTGCACAAATTTGCTTTAATTTGATTTTATGATCGAATCCTTTAGAAAAATGTTGGGGACGATATTTTTCTTAAGGTGGGTAGATTATAATAGCCCGTATTTTGACTTTATCATTTTTTTATTCTGGATTCATTATAACTTCAAATCACAAATCATCTTTTCCATAGTGTTGTTATTGTAGCAGTTTACTTTTATGAGTTTTTGACAATTTTTTGGCACCAGTTAAAATCCTTCAGAAATTGGTACCTCTTAATATAAGTGATGATTTCAGGATCATTAGGTGTTTGTTTTATAAACCGATTTTACTGATAGTTTTAAAAAAAATTATTCTTTTATGATTATTTTTTATAATTTTTTTAAATCCTAAATTAATTTATATGAATTTTCTATTAAAATTGATTATATTAACTATTATATTAATATTTTATCATAAATATCCTAATTCATTAACCAATTTTATTAAAAAGCTTTTTAATATTTTTTCTTTCCCTCATGCAAACAGCTAACAAAGAAGTTTTATGGAAAAAAAATAGAGAAAGAGGTAAGAGATAGAACAAGTAAATCATGTTTTAGAGGGTGCTGAGCAATTTTTGTTAGTCAAGCCTGTTAGAGAAATTGCTCGTCTCATTGAAGGAACCTTTACCCTATTTATGATTTCAATGATTTTATATTTTTGATATTTTTTTTTATCAAATTTTTATTTTTATTACCAAAATATGTGAATAACTTTGTATTGACAAAACTTTAACTACGTAACTTTTTATATGTTATAGAGATCAAAATTATGAATATTTTGAGTATTTATTTGAGATATTTTTCAAGTTAAATTTGAAAATATAATGATTTTTTTTCTACCCCAAAATTTATTTTAACGTCTAAAAAGCGTAGTGTAGTATAATAAAATCTTAAAACTTCATTTTATATAGTTCCTAGTATTTTGGTAATTTTTTTGAAAATGTGCATGTTTTTTTAATAGGATTTTTTGTTGTCTATCATTATGAAATTTTGGGCATTTTCTAAATTAAGCTCAATTATATTTTAATTATTATAATACATTGAAAATGAATGTATATATATGATTAAAATTACTATTTTAGTATTGTGATACTATTATGTGTGTAAAAGATAAGCAAATACTAGTTGACTCGTTGGTTGAAAACTGATTGACCTATATATAATGGTGGGCCAATGGGCATTCCTTTAAATACTATGATTTGATATTATCCTCTATCAATTCATGTGATATTTATTGGGTGTTATAAGGAGACGATTACTATGCCAAACAACAAAGAGTGACGACTTTATTTACTAAGCCAATAGTTTACTGATATTAATACAATATTAAAAAATATTATGATAGTCAGAACTTCTTACTTATTTAGTGTGACTACTTACATGCATTTTTTTAAGCATTAGTCTTATTATTGTATGGATTTCTTACTACTATACATATTTATTATTATTGCATTATTATACTGCTCCTGCCTCTAGATTATTATTTTTACTAATATAGATACTGATACTATTTGATACTATTGATTTATTATACAATAAGCATATGATATACTGAATATGTAAATTACTTATTTGATACTGATATAGAATAGCTTGATATTATATATAAATTTCTATATGACTTTACTACATTTATTTGATTTTAATAGTCTTTACTGATGTTTTGATTTAATACTTTATCCAATTTCTTTATGGATTGGTATTACGGATATGATGATTGCTTTATAGACTTGATACTTATACTAGTTTACTACTTTATAGGCTTTTACTATATAGTATTATACTATTTATAGATTATACTACTACTATATATGAATTTTATTATTTCTAAATTGATTCAATAATCATGTGGATGCAACTACTATTTTTTGACTGTTGATATTCATATAGCTCCTTTGCCTTGCTTTGAATTCAGTTATAGGTTTTGGTGACTAGCTGGACTTTTTTAGCTGATTATATGTGGTTAAATAATTTCAGGTCAGGATAGGGGAGTAGGAGTATGAGACTGGTCAAGATTCTTCAGGTTCTATTTTTTTTTTTTTTTTGTACTTATGACATAATAATTATAAAATAATTATATAGATCTTGAGTAGTGTATATGATTTTTGGGAATGAATATAGATGTGTATATTGATGTTTGAAATTATATAATATATTTTATTGTTTACTACTGATAAATGGTATTAGATAGCTCTGGTTATTATTTATTTAAAAGATAAATGATTCTTCCAATTTAGAATCTAGGACACCACAACCGGCGAGCGTGTTATGGGTATATACATGACTTCTGGAGATGCTGTGCAGGTCTACAAATGAGCCCAAGTTCAGGCCCGATCCTTCTATGTTGATAGATAAGAGTTGACAGGATCGAAGTATCAAACAAATATATAGTTAAGGTGTCGACCATGATATCTATTTTATATATTCATATTAGGCCTTTAAGGTCTACAATTAAAAAAATTCATCACAAAAGACATAAAGCCTATGAACTCAATCCTCTATTTGCAAGTTGACATAGTCAACAAGGTTTAGTCAATAAAATTATCAAATGCCCATTTACCCTGATGATGGCCACATTGAATGAAAATCTCAACCGAAAAGATTAATTCCAATCACTTCAAATACCACCTAAATACCCGTGAAATTAGAAACTTAAGAAAATATCAAAATTCAAAAATATTTAAAATTTAAATAAACTATTAAATACTTAAATCAAAATCCATCCATCTTTCACAATAATTTACTGAGGTGGAAAAATTCAAATATCACTTCTGCTCATAAAGAGTTAATGTCTGATCAAGAATATCACTAAAATTTATTCTTAAATAGTCTTTTATCGAGAAGGATGTGGCACGTGCCCTCTAATCATTGGTATTGCCAGCAAATGGAATAGCAAGTAAATGGTTATGACCGAGGCTTTCTAAGTTGGGTGGTTCATCGCCAAATGACACTACTAAATTACACTTATGGCTAGAGCCCGTATGTGCCCCAATGGTACTAAATCCTTAATATATGAATCAATAGGATATAATTGATACAACACAAAGTCTTCTTTTAGCTAAGGTGAATTCAAATTTGTCCCCTTAGATAAATACCCATCTTAGGTCTATAAGGTACCCTTGGACGATGTAACCCATGTCTGTCAATAAGGATCTTTCTATCAAGTTAGTTCTACTACCTCCTCTAACTAAGTAGACCAGGGACCACGATGGCCCAGGACTACTGAAGCACGGGATCTTGATCAGGTCCATCATCCATTCCCTCCGCCATCCACTTTAAGTGTAAAAAGGTGAAATTTCCAATTTTAAATATCAAATTTTCCAAACACCCAAGCCCATGCTGCTACTATATGCCAGATATCACGTATCTACGGATATGATGTATTCATTTGATTACTAGCCTTAATCAAAAGTTTTCTCTTATTATTGGGAGGGGTAATTAACTATAGGGGCTTGTGCCTATAGGAAACCAGAACTCAGATCATAAAGTCCTCACAAAATGAGGGAAAAATCTCTAGGTAGTGTCTTATCTACATACCAAATTTGCCTTCCCAAAATTTATCCAGGAACTTAATTCATTAAAACTCCTCTGAAAAGCAACGGGGAGGCCGAGGTCAAATTTTTAGATTCTACAGCTGGATCATCACCATCAAACATTTGCTACTCAATCACCATCATTGGACCTTTGTTGCTCAACTAACATCATCAAAACTTCACCGCGAGACCACCATTGTTAGACCCTCACCATTGAACTACCGCTTTTATCAGACCTTTCTCATAAACCATCATTGTCAGGCCTTCACTTCCCAATCACTATTATTGGGCAACTAGCATCATCAAATTATCATTGAAGATTTGTTGTTTGACCACCTCCATTGAACATATGTTGTCCGACCACTATTGTTGGACTACCACTTGTTTACTACTTTGTGAGCTTTGTCTCTTGACCATTATCTTTAGACGTTGTCAGATGTCTGCCACCATTATTGATTTACTGTCACCCAACAAACATTGTCAGATCGATGTCACTCAACCACAACCATTCAAACACCTTTCTTCCATTCTGACTCCATTATATTTTTTTATCAATTCTCAATACTTTTGTAATCTTGCCATCTCCAAATTAATGGACAAGTGAATGTTTGTAATATACGCTCACATAGTGATATTATTCCAGCCAAGCAAAGTCCTATGACTTTTTTTTTTTTTTTGAATTTTCTACATAAAAATTAGTATTATTAGCTCTCTTTTATTTATCTATTTTATGCTATATTTTCTTAAGAAAATTAAAATACAAAACTCATTCACTCTAATACTGTAAATTTTCTATCCTACAATAATACTTTCTCTTAACCAATCCGAAATGGGCTAAAATTGATGGACCATATCTATTATTATAATTATGTCTATATAGCTATCATATTATTGATTGGAATTAACGTCATTTTTAGTTTTAATTGTTATTTAATATTTTAGTTCAGTAATCATGAGTATTTTTTTAGTTAATTTTTAGGGAATTTTACATACATACCACTTTATACTATCATATTTACATATCTAACACCTAAAACTTTAATATTACATGCATACCACCCTATATTATATTAATATCAAATATGCCACTCATATTTTCTTCCTACCACTCAAATTTTTCATTTCTACCACTCATATTTGATATTAAAATGAACTATGGGTGGTATAAAAGTAATATTAAAGTTTTAGGTGTTAAATATGTAAATATAGTAGTATAAGGTGGTATGTATGTAAATCTCCCTAATTTTTAAGAGAAACTCTAACTATATTCTCATCTAATTATATATTTCCAATTTTAATCATTTTTTAATGTTTTAGTTCATAAAGGATATTGTTAGTTCTATTGCATCTTGGAGTATTCACGGTGATAGAGAGATATAAAGTTTAACATCTTAGCATAATACGAAGATCTAGCACATAAGCATATATAAGAGAGTGGGTGTAGCATTCATAAGAGACACCAGAAGTTTTATGTGAAAACCCCTGAAAAGGGAGAAAAACCCTGGAGCCTATCCCAGTTTGAATGAATGCACTAGTATTTGCATTCGATTATGAATGAGGTCCTTCCTTTGGAGAAGGCCTTGACTTGATGTCACAAATGTACATTATATAGAGCACATTACTTGGTGTGAGTTATAATAATTAACATAAACATGTTTGTTTGGTCAGCAAGACCATAGTTGATAGGTCAGAAAGATCGTAGTAGGCAACAGAGGTTGGCAGGAGACTGGGGTCTGAAAGATTATAGTTGGTAGGAGATTAAGGCCAAAAAGATCATTGTCTGGTGATGGAGATTAGAAGGACCGTAGTAGGCGACAAAGGTCAGAAGGATCATAGTCGGTAGTAGACCGAGGTTCAAAAGATTGTTGTATGACGATGGAGGTTGGAAGGACCATAATAGGCGATAGAGGTCAGAATGACCATAACTGTAGAAGATAAGGGTCTGAAAGACCGTAGTTGATAGGAGACCGGGGTCAAAAAGACCATTGTCTAGTGATGGAGATTAGAAGGACTATAGTATGCAATAGAGGTCGAAAGGACCATAGTCGGAAAGGGACAGGGGTCTGGAAGACCATAATTAGTAGGAGACCGAGGTAAGAAAGTTTGTTGTCCGGAGATAGAGGTCGGAAGGACTATAGTAGGCGATGAAGGTCAGAAGGACCATAGTCGGCCGGAGAGTAAGGCCAAAAAGATCGTTATTTGGCGATGGAGGCCGAAAAGACCATAGTAGGTAATAGAGGTAAAAAGTACCATAGTCAGCAAGAGATAGGGGTCGAAAGACCTTAGTTGGCATGATACCAGGGTAAAAAAGATCATTATCTAATGATAGAGGTTGAAAAAACCATAGTAGTTGACAGAGTTTGAAAGGACCATAGTTGATAGGAGATAGGGGTCTAAAAGACAGTAATTGGTAGGAGATCGGGTTCAAAAAAGCATAGTAGTAGGATGGTACTCTGGTAGAACTCTGGGTGTCAGATGATGGATCGGTAGAAGTCTGAGCCTTAGGTGGTGTTCTGATAGAAGTATGGGCCGCAGGTGATGGTCTGGCGGAAGTCCGGGCCTCAAGAGGTGGTTCAACAGAAATCCGGGTGTGGTGGTTCGGCAGAACTTTGGGCCTCAAGTGGTGGTCCCAGAGAAGTTGAAGCTTCAGGTCGTGGCCCGGTAGAACTTTGGGCTTCAGGTGTGGTCCGGCAGAACTCCGGGCCTTAGGTGGTGATTCGGCAGAATTCTGGGCGTCAGGTGGTGGTTCGTTGAAAATTTGGGCATCAGCTGATGTTGCGGTAGAACTCCAAGCATCAGGTGATGGTCTGGCAGAAGTTTGGGCCTCAGGTTGTGGTTTGATAGAACTCTTGTCATTATATGGTGGTCCGGTAGAAGTCCAATCCTTAAGAGGTTATCCTACATATGTTTGGGAGTCAAGTGATGGTTCGGCAGAACTCTGGGCTTCAGGTGATGGTCTGGAAAAAGTCTAGCCCTCAATTGGTGGTCTAGTAGAAGTATGGGCCTCAGGTGGTGGTCCGGCAGAACCCTGGCACTTAGATGGGGGTCCAGTGGAAGTTCGAGTCTCAAGTGGTGGTCAAGCAGAAGTCGGGGCCTCATGTGGTAGTCTGGAAGAAGTCCGTCTCTCACGTGGTGGTTCGGTAGAAGTCCGAACCACATGTGGTGGTCCGGAAGAAGTCCGGGCCTCAAGTGGTGGTTCGGCAGAACTCCAGGCGGTAGTCGAGGAGGAGCAAGGAGGCAGGAGCGATCTCAGATCTCTCTCTTGCTCTCTTGCTTGCAGCCTCCTTTAAAGAGGGAGGAGGGGTCTATTTATAGATTTCCTAGAGTGGCATGACTCGTAAATAGGAGAAAAATCAATGGTAAATTGGGAGTGGCTTGGATGGATGACCAATGTTGAATCCCTTAATCGTGGACCGTTCGTAAAAAAATTAAAGGTCTTAATGATGTTGAAATTTAGTGATATGGGCACGATGGATTTGTCTGGTCGAGGCGCTCAATTTGACTATAAGCATGTCGTGTTTGGAACTGTTTGGTAATCCAAGTTGTGGTTTGAACCCTCTAACAACGCTTTGGACCCATACCCATTTGGGCTCAGATTGAGTCGAATTTGGCGTCGTTGGGTTCATATTTCCGAGACGTTTAGTTCGACTATAAGTTTGCTGAAATCGGAGTTCGGATGATCCCAATTTTAATTTTGGAAGTTTCCAACTTTATTTTGCCTTGAGATTCATGCCCAATAAAGATAATTTTTTAAGGATGTATCAAGTTCAATAGTTTTTTTTTTTTAATAAACAATAATTATTTTATAATTTCGGTAAAGAAATTAAATTTAACAAAATTTAAAACTATTATGGTTACCTACTATTTCGGCAACTATTAACAGCCATTTTACTTAATTTAAATTATTACTTTATATTTTTAGCTTAAATAATAAATTTGGACTTTTTTTAAATTTTTTACAGGTTTTTTACTTATTAAAATTATTATTGGAAAATTTTTTTTTCTTATCTAATTAATATTAGTAATTTTTTTTACTACAAACAAACAAACACATCGCAACTCAATTTTAATGAATCAATTTTTTGTTAAATTTAAATATAATTCTAGTATGATATTTTTCTTCTAAGAAATATGTGACTTTTTTTTTAAGAAAAAAAAATAAATAAGTGACTTAGATGGAGCTTTTTGTTAAGGTATTTTGTAAATATTTATTAAGTGACGGCGCAATATCCCTTTTTAATCATTATTTGGCAAGCTGGAATAAGTCTTGATAAATCTTAAAAAATTGACTTAATTGACCCAAATCTCAAAGTAAATTTTGAAATAAAAACTTTCGAAATTAAATTCAGGATCATATGAACTCCAATTTATACGAACTTATTGTCAAAGTGAACTTCTCAATAAGACAAATCCAACGATATTAAAAGTGGACCAATCCAAACCTAAATGAGCCTAAATCAAGTACTTAAATCATAATTAGATCTTCAAACATTAATCGAATGATCAAATGATCTCCAAATTAGATATTCTTATAATTGAATAATGTGGCTTGATGAGAAAAATCTAATGAGCATAAGATCACTCAATTCTAACATTAATAAGACACTTGAATGTTGAATTAATGCTTCATATCAAGGAAATCAATATGGACTGTATGATGGAATATTTTGGATTCTAATTCAAAGTATCAAAATGTCCATCCCAAAAAGCCTATAGATAGGGCCCCATTCTTTGCATTGGGGGAGGGAGAAAGGATAGAACTAGAATGTTTTCTTGTATTTTTCAACTTTCACCGCCGACAACCATCAACACCAATACCTCCACCATCTCAAGAATTCTATCAAGATTTGACCCTATTGTTAGGCATATCGACTAAAATTTTCTAGCACATAATGAGGGTAATTTTTTTCTTTAATTTATATGTAGGAGTATATTTTTATTCTAATCAAGGTCTTTCATTGTTTGTATTTCTTTTTTTTTTTTCATATTAACTACCTCCATAAACTTTATTTAAAAAACATAACACATAAAATTAATTTTCTTTATTTTGCAACTTATTCATTTTGCATGACAATATTTTATGCTAGTTTTAGTCCAATTTATGTATTAATTATGCAATTATGATTAAAGAAAATAGTTGACATGCTATTTGGTGTAGGATTAATATCTACTCGGAGTAGTCAAATAAAACATTTGATGTTATAAAATTTGAATAGTTATTTGTTACATATAATTTTATCAAATATATATTATTTGATGAATTTTCTTGTTTAAATCTATGAAATATTAACACTCATCAAGCTTTTATACTCCAATGTTTGTTCAAGTATTTAACAGGTAGCCAGCAAGCCATACTAGCTGATCTCGCATGTCGTGAACCTCGTAAATGAAAATTTGCTCAAGGGTCATCTAACCCAAACTCAATAGAATAGTTAGAATGGAGTAAACTCCCACTAGAAGGCCAAGGATCACATGAACCCTCAAGGAAGAAGCATTCATCAAAGCCACTTGCCACTACCCAAGGTGAAATGGCATTTATCATATTTTTCATTCAAGCTACAAAAAATTATCTTTCTAAGATGGTTCCAGCTCACCCCATCACAATCAATCAACCTTGGTGTCTACTATCCCTGTAACTTGGACACAATCACCTCCCATATCACATCAATTCAAATCTTCATAAAATGGTTTCCAATAATTTAGGAGAGCTCGTTAGCCACATACCTCTCTTTTATGCCTTCATCATTGGATTCATCCATGTCTACTTGCCAGTACACACACGACGCAAGGGAACTAGCACCGAAGTAGAGAAGTCAAGAATAGGAGTTGCAACTATCTATTGAGCCAACTAGAGTATGAAATGTATCTAGAGCTATACGTATTAAGGGTCATTAATCGTTATATTTTTTCTCTTTTATATGTAGATTTTCCTCAGATCCTCAAAAGTAAAAGATGAAGATGATAATTTTAGATCTTTTTGGAATTTTTAATAAAGATATTTGTGGTAGCAAACTATTTTTTCATAGAGTTTTCCCCTTCTAGTTCCACTTTCACATTGGTTCTATGGTTCAAAGCCTCCGTAGAGCTCACCTGCAAGTAAGGTCAAAATTCACCCACAAACAAACTTGGATTTAATAAAAAAACTTAGAATAAAAATTCTTATTTATTACATAATGATAGTTCAAATCAAATAATCAATCCTGTGTATAACCTTACAATTACTAGTAGTTTTATTACAATGCATGTTAACGATGTTGAAGTTCGTGTCGTGAGTTTATATTATTATAGGCCACTAGGCATGTATTGATTATTTAAAAAGAAGTTAAAGACTTGCCTGCAAAGAACATTGATGTAGTGTTCTTTCTCGATGTATTTTTAATGTTGCAACATAAACAACCAAAATTTGGAGGTTATTTTATATTGAATAAATCTACTAGACATAATTTTTTTCTAAAAAATTCTTGCACATAGTTGAATATAATTTTTTATTATTTTGATTTCCTACTCTAAAGTTGATCGATTCAAATGATGTTGGTTGCTTTAGCATATCTTATAAACTATGATTGATTTCACTACTAATTCTTCTGAATTGTTCCACTCGTTCCGACCATATGTTAGTAGAGATGTAAAACATGTAGTGCAACATACTCAATATAAAACACAAGTAGATTCTAATATTAAATTTTATTAAATAATGGATAATTTTTAATCCAAAATTAAAGTGAGCCAGAGATTGATGATGGTGACCATGGGATAAAGACTAGTTTTAGGCTTCGTTTGGGACTGGTTTCTTATTACTTCTTAAAGCGACTTTCTAGTACAATAATTTTAACTTTTTAACTAGAAAACCATTTTAAGAAACAGGAAGAAAGCCGCCCCAAACGAAACCTTAATGTAGGCTTGCTTGGCCATAAATTATTATGCCAATATACATTATTGAATATTGTTGGATTTAACTCAATGATAGCAAAGAACAAGTTTTTTTCAAGTGATTCATATGACAAAAGAGTGAGATGTAGCTAGTGCATGTAATGCACACTAGTTAGCCATAAGTTACAAAGAGGAAAATTTAAACCAATTATTTTAAGTGATGATTTTCACAAGCAAAAATCACCTATAACGTGCATTAGATGGTTGATCCATGTGATCAACGCATTATATGGCAGACCAATTAAAATAATAAGAGACTTATTATTGAATGCATATATGATATCCATTTATTATGTCTATTTCACTTGCATTTACAGGCATTAAGGATCTAATGTTTAGGATTAGCATGAATTTTTTTTATAATTGGAAGCCCTATATGTGCATGCACCCAATTATAACATCATCATAAAAATTTATTTGTCGTTATATCATCACAATAATTTAGAAGAGTTGGACCTAAAATTAAAAGAAGCTATTGACATAATGGAGTCAAATTTAGCATTTGAGTTACATACATCCAAGTATGAGAAGTGCATCTGAAACCGATCAAGTTATTTTTTAAGATTTATGAGGAATCATGCAATATATTATTTCTCTTAATGGATGTTTTTATATAACTATACATGGATCTATATACATAATACAAATCACAAGCAATGCTCAATTTTTTTTTTTTGGCTTTAAGATCAAATGTTTTTAAATGAAGACTCTAGTGACCTATCTTAAATATGGACAACACATCCCTCCTTCATTATTGTAGAGGTACATGGATAGCTATCATTCATATTGAACTTTGTGGTACCTAAGAATCGAGAGCCTATGGGGAGAGATGGTAATGAAGTATAGGTATGAGGAGAAAGATGGGAGATGAGCATGAGATAGTGTGTGGATATAGAAATTTTTTTTATTAACCAATCTTAAGATACAAGAGTAGTGAAAGTGAGAGCTTTGTACTATAGAGCTTAAGCTAATAAAGGGAAAATGATGCAATATCTCTTCTTTTTTTTTACATCTCCATATGTGGTTGAGGGTGAATGGTCATGTTTTTTCATGTTTGGTCCTCCCTGATCGTCATTTCTTTGTCCTCCTATGTTTTGTGCTCCTCTCCCTATTTATAGGATTTTCATATCATGGGGTATGTACATAATACAATAATTGTCCCATAAGTCCTTGATGTAGCTCAGTCATTTGTGCCAAGTGAAGCAGCAACCTTCGTGAGAAGAGATGCGAGTGTTGATGATCTTCTAGATGGAATCGTCATCGGTAGAGTGCTGGTCTACGGTCACACCAATGAGATGAGAGGGGGCAAGTAGCATCTAAAGTTGGTACGGAGATTGGACCAACATAAAGCTGGAAGCCTATTTAAGGTCATCCCATTGAAGTAAGTTGCGTGAGTAGCATCTTGATGTGGTCTTTGGGTTGACCTAGTTGTGAGAGATGTCTATAGAGATGATTTGTGCCATTAGCTTTTTGATATATCTCACGTTGGTGTTTTAACTCTACCCTAGATGAAAAATATATGTCTAACTTAGAGAGGAACTGAGGTCTCCCTCCCGGGGGATACAACTGCTAGGAAGATGTTGTCAATGCTAGTTTGTCGTGCTTTAATATTAATTTTCTACCCAGCTAGCTCCTGAGCGAGTCCCTTGAAAGAACGTTTTCTAGAGAGGAGTGTTCCTCCTTCTACTCGACCTAAACGTGATGTGCAAGACACCTACAAAATTAGTACCTTCACAGGTAGTCATGGGTATACAGTAAGGGTATAAACAAGTTGAATTGAGTCTAGTTGAGTTGTAGCATTATCAAGCTGAGCTTGTTTAATGAGCTAGAAGATGACTCGTTGAAAAAAAATCAAGCTTAAGCTCGTCTCAATTACTCGACTCATTTAAAAATTTTGAACTTGACTCATTTATGGAACTCAATTTTTTTCTTTGTTTTATTTTAAATTTAAGTATTTTTTATTTTACTTGTAATATATATATATATATATATATATATATATATATATATATATATATATATATATATATATATATATATATATATATATATATATATATATATATATGTGTGTGTGTGTGTGTGTGTGTGTGTGTGTGTGTGTGTGTGTGTGTGTGTGTGTGTGTGCGCGCGCGCGCGTGCGCGCATAACTAAAATATTGATTTCATTTTAAATAGTATAAATAAATATCCAAATAAAATTTAAACTGAAAGTTAAATAGTTAAGAAGTAAAATTCAGTATTCTTTATTATCCTTTTTTTTTAAAAAAGTTGTGATACAAGTTAAATTTGTAATAAACTTCAATAAAGCAAATAAATATCAAATTAAAACCCCAAATCAAAGTAAAATCAAACAAAAATTTTACTATTAAATATATCAGTATATTTACACCATTTCAAAAAATATAATTAGAAATATTACAGCTTTTTAAAAAGTTACATAGAAAAGCCATAGTAATATGTAAACAAATTACAAAACTCTTTGTATGATCATCTATGAATTATTTCATGTATCGCAGTATTAAAATCTTTACTCATTAGAACCATTGAATTTTGAAGCAAACCTAAAAAATTAAGAGCAAAGAAATATTTTAGAATATAAATATTCTAATATGAATAATGAGAATTTCTCGCTCAAGCTTTAACCAAATATATTTGGGAATAACCCCAGCTGATAACTTAGAATGCAATTACATCCCAAGAATTTGCAGGATTCATAAAGCAGCACAGGCAAATTTCTCACTAGGGCCAGAAGTGACCATCCACCTGATGGATGCCAAGAGCAAAAAGAAAAATAAAGTCAAATTTGTCCACAACTATTGTTTCCAAATTGACATGTGAAGGAAGAGAATTGAGGATGTAAACAATTCATCATTGTTCATATGTTGGGGTTCAAAAATTTTCCATAAAATTACTCCAAAATATTGCTTTTCCTTAAGATCCCAAATATTTGTCTAAAAACATAGACCTAGAAACATAAATCCATCAAGAATAACCAACAACATAAGAGGGATCAGGTGAAACAACCACAATAGCAACATTATAAATATCGATTGAAAAAAAAATAATGCTAGATAAAGGAACCATTCAGCCAATGATTCTATCAAAGACTATATGTATACTAAATCAATAAATATACTAATCAATCATGCATCCCAAATATAGGATCAGTTAATGATTCTATCAAAGAATTAAAGAATTAGAGTTAACTTCATAATAAAATTAGTATTAGCTATTATTAAATCAATAAGTTTATGAATACTAAAGCATCAAAGATAATAATCATGGTTGAATCCTTTATAAGTCAGCCAATCTTTGCAAAGTATGGTATTTATCATCTGAGAACATCACCATGATCACCAGAAGAAATCTCAGCTAGTGGACAACAATGAAATAGCTGCATAGATATAGCTCTTATTAATTACATATAATTAAAATATTAATGGAGAGAAACTTACTTGAAATAAAATTTCAGCTAACTAATTATTTGTACCTCATAAATTTTCTTGCAATTGGTAATAGAATCTCCAACTCTTTGTCATTTTCTTCTTCCTACAAAAAAACACAACATATTAATATGTTCTTATTCATATTTAAAGAGAACAAGTTTAGTTAATTATGATCAACATAATTACCTTCACCCTTTCCTTCAATCCATAGTGACAACAAATCTAGTTGGAGCCACATAAAAGAGCTTGTATACTGCCAACCCCTAATTTGGAGCGATATGTGTCAACCACCCGTTCACCTGAACTAAACATGGACTTTGAAGCTATTGTACAGATTGATATATATAAAATGTTGACAACCATTCAAGAAAGTACATGATATTTGGTTTGATTACATTTCCACCATGCAATAATATCAAACTTTTGACCTTCATTATTAATTTCTAAGCTACCTTCCAAATATTTATCTAAATCTGATTTTATTGGTCATGTGAATGTTTTAGCTGGTACATATAATGTGAGGTCATGCCAACCACAGTATTTTTTGGGCTCATTTTGTATGTTTATTAGTCTACTTAAACATCTTGTGCTTCTATAAGCCACGATGGTGTTACCACTAACATCTTCAACTTTTAGCTCAAAACTTAGAACATATTCTCATACAATTCATAAAGTGAACTTCATCCAATGACACATTCCTAATTCTTTCATCTCATTGATATATCTTAGGATATGCAAAATCAATCACAAGAAATTTCATATAAGGATCCATCATTGCACCAAATGTCATATGCATCGTTTCGTTTAATAGTATGTGAGTACTTTATGAAGTAACGTGACATAGATTTTAAAACTAAGTTGAATCCAAATTCTTCAACGATAGAAAATGGTTTGTCATTCATGACTATATAATGAGCAATCAACTTCCTTACTTTTTTCATGATCATTTTTGAAAGTTGTTAGCATGCCTCCTTGACTTATTTGTGCACATTAGCTATCAATTTTAGTTGGCTGGGAATTTAAAAGTTTATGTTGTTGACCTCTCTTTTGCTTGATTTTCAACTCCCCTGGACTCACTGGGTTAGACCCAACCAATTGTGCCCAGACCCGTGCCCCTAGGTCAACCTAGTTGATCGAGTTAACTCGGGTTGACCCATTCAACCTTTTTGAGCCTAATTTCATTTCAAGTCCAAATCAAACCCTATTCTTGGACTCAACCCACCCCTCAAACCTATTTGATTGGGTTGACCAGGTCAACCATTGACTTGGTTAACCTAAGTCTTAAATAGGTCAATTTGACCCTTTTTAAATGAAATTAAATGCCATTAATGCAACTAAAACTTTCCTAATGATCCTTGGATTCAAAACCACGACCAAAGCTCTGGTTTCCTTCCTAATAATCCCTAAAATTGATCCTAGCCCTTGATCAAGAGCTAAGGCATTTAAATAGAGAGAGTTAGGGATTATGGAGGATCTTTTGACAAATTCTCTCTCTCCAAGCCCCCTCGAGCTGAGATCTCTCGGGCCTGAGTTTTTACAACCCTCCTCCACTTTTTCCAAACAAATCCTAATGTTAAGACCTCACTAGTGGTGAGATCTCCGGCAAATTGAAACCTCCAATCTTACAAAGCCATTTGTGATTAATCCAGGTGTTGGGAGCTTGAGGTTTCTTCTCCAAACTTACGCATAGACAATCTACAATTTTAGAGAACCCAATATCTACTGAATCCATCCATTGGATTGAGCTAAAATCCTAACCCTAGGTTAGAACACTTAGATTCAAATAATAATTTGCATTGTGCTTTTTAGAATGTTACTTCATATACCCATGATTTCTATTCTTAAGATTAATCTAAGGTTAAAATTTCAGCTCAAATGGTTCACCCGATCAAATAAAATCTTCAAAAAAAGGTCTTAGGGTGTTGGTATACACGCTATTCTAACAGTGTCAGATCGGAACCATTGATCTTTTGATCAACGATTGTGATCACGTTGTTCAATGTTAGGGTCTAACCATGGGAGCCTTCAGTTGAACAGTGTTATGTACGACTTGATCGGAGCCATTCGTCCTAACCCACTCTCGATCAGATGGTTGTGGCTAGGCGCTGATGAGGTTAAGTTAAAACCACGTCTATCGCCATCTCCATTCAGCATTAATGACCCATAATTTTCTGACAGCAATCATTGGTCATTGATTGACCCCATGGCAATCATTATCGCGGTTTGAATCCTCCAATCTGCGCTTGCCACGCGTCAGCCCGATGGGTCCACATCCACCTACATTAGTTAGGTACGGTGACAGCGATCCACTATTCCTATATGAATTTCTTCCCCCCTATCAGTCTTGATCTGATAGTTGTAGCCCCTAGTCCATTTATGTGAGTTAAATGTGATCGGGGATATTAAAGTCATTAGTTTAGACCCTTTGGAGATAAGATATTGGGTCCAAACCATCCTATGCTAGTCAGGAGTGGTAATATTGATCCTCCATCCTAATTTTAATTTGACTCGTACATCAATTTTGCTATGATCGTGCTCCCCAGTTCATTCACATGAGTTGAATGTGGTCTGGGTTATCAAAACCAATGGCTCTCTTCATTATAAGATCATGTATAATCTCATTCCCAAGTTTTGTTCATGTGGCAAACATGGCCTAGGTTATCAAAACTATTCATAATTCCCTCCCTTTGTATTCCAATCATTAGAGAATGTTCTCATACTAAGAGTAACTCATGGATATGGTAAATCTTCCCTCTGCTATGTGTTATCTTCAATAGTATGGGATAATCTAAATTTATGATTGTGAACACATAAAAGAGAATAAAAAAAAATACATATGATAAAAAAAGAAGAAAGCTCTTAGTAGAGCAAAATCGGTTGCCCTTGTCATAGGAGGAACCCGATTATACTCTCTAAGAGCACAAATTCCCCAAAATTCTTCTTTCCTCTCCTATGAAGCACCTTGGTGTTTGCTTCAAGGATGAATATAGACCTATCTTGTTATGATTTTTCACAATTTCAATTGTCTTTGTTAGTGATGTGGTACATCATGTCCTAGATGTCGACATTAATGCCTTATGGGCTTAGATTTTTCTGAGGAAAGATCAATCCCCTTCTGCCCTCTTTTGGCAACCCACTCTCCCATTCATACATTGCTCTGAGCTGCCAGAGTACTCCTATGGATGCTCTAGGGTTACTTTCACTCGTCATAGGGTCCTACCCAATTAGGGTAGGTGTTACCGTTGTGACCTTTTTATTGATCATTGATCTTACTCATGATTACTATACTCGGTGGTAGACATGTTCCCTTATCACCTCAAGTTTTTTTCTTTAGTTGTGATGTAGTACATCTTGTCTCAGATGTTAGCATCACATCCTCAGCAGCTTTGATTTCCTAGCAGAAGATCGGCTCCTTAGTTTCTTTACCGATCTACTTCACCATTTGTACCCTACTCTTAGGTGCTAGAGTAGTCCTACAATGTGGTAGTGTTGCTTTTACTCCCAACAGAGTCCCACCAATTTATTTGGGTGTTATCCTAGAGACCCATTTATCTTTATCAGTTATATTCATAACTACTATCCTTAGGTGGTGAGTATGTCCCCTTGCCACCTAGAGTTGTTTTCCTGGTTGTGATGTAGTATATCTTGTCCTAGATATTGACATCACGGCTTTGAGAGCTTTGATATTCTAGTAGAAGATCAGTTCTCCTACTCCTTTTTTGTGACCTATCCTATCATTCTTAACCTACTTTTAGTTGCCAGAATAGTCTTATGAATGTATTAAAGTCACTTTCACTTCCCATAGGGTCCCACTAGTTTGTGTGGGTGTTACCACTGTGAGCTTTTAATAGTTATTGATCATATTCAGAGTTGTTATCCTTAGTGGCTAGTGTGTTCCCTCGCTACTTTAGTTCTTTTCCTCTAACTTGGTGATATGGGGCATCATGCCTTAGGTGCCACCATCACCTTTTTTGTGAGCTTTAACTTTTTAGCAGAAATTCAGCTCCTCGGTTCCTTCTACCACTTATTTTCCTATTCAGACCTGACTCCTAGCTGTCGGAGAGGTCTTTTGGATGTGTTGATGATGTTTCTACTTCTTATAGGGTCCCCATCAATTGGTATGGGTTTACCATTGTAGCTCTATTGATGATTGTTTATATTAGGCTTAGTCCTATTTTCCATAGCAGAGGTGCCCCCTCGCTACTTCAATCCTTTTTACTCCCTTGGAATGAGACTGTCCCTTTACACACTCTACAGAGGGTGTATCTCTTCCAGCTTTCTTGTGAGACATCATTCTGATGTTTTCCTACCCTTTTGTGTAGTGTTAGGGTTCCCTAAGAGATCCCGAAGGTATTTGGATACTCATGGCCACGACGATTTGTCCTCTTTCATGTGGTATCCAAAATGCTAGCTTAGGGTTTCTTAAATAACTCTACCCTTGGAATTATTCTATTCACCTTTCCTTTCTCCCTTACATCCCTACACATATTTATGTAAGGTTGATGTTGAGATGACTTTGACCTTTACCTTGCTATTTTAATACTAACAGACAGGTAGTTAGTTTTACTTACCTGGTCGAGAGAGCAAAATAGAGCCCTTAGAAGAAATTCCTCGCCACCCTTTTTCTTTTTGATTATCTTATTGTAATCAGACAGACATCAGAGCCAGAGTCTTTACCCACTACTCCAGTTGCAAGGCCAATCTGGTTGAGCAGATGTTGAAGCTTCCCCAGTTGAGAGAGCCCGATAGAGTCCCTCAGAGGCACTCCTCACCACCCTTTTTTTTCCTAGATGTCCTGTTAAAGACTAGGCAAGCTTCCAATTTTGTGGCTTATTTACTTTTTACTGAGGTCAGACAAAAGTATTGAGTCATCCCAATCCACTATTTCAAAAGAATCAGGAGAAGATAGGATCCTTTTTGTTGAGTCCAGTAATTAGGTTGTTAAGCCTAAGTAAATGTCCCACGGCTACCAAGAGGTGGGTGAATTGGTAGTTTTAAAAATTTTAAACCCTCTTAATGATAAAGTTGAACCGAAATAAAATTTTCTTTTAAAGTTTGTAGAAAAATGTTTTTCAACCACAGAGTTGTTAAAACTAAAATTTAAAGTGCGAAAACGCAAAAGCAATAAAGTAAATGACACCAGATTTATAGTGGTTCGGTCTATAACCAGACCTACATCCACTCCCAGAGGCACCCTCTGAGTATTGCACTAATACCACAAAGTGACTCTCCTTTAGCACCCACAGCAAGGCGGAGAAGCCTGTACAAAACACTCTTTTCACCACTACCTGGTGCGGTAGAGAACCGTCATCCTTTTACACAATCCACAGTGCTGGCAGAGAACCGTTGTGCTTTTACACTCTCCTAGTGTGGGCAGAGAACCCTACGGCTGTTCACACTCTCCAAGTGTAGGCAGAGAACCTTCGTCCTTTTACACTCTCCTAGTGTGGGCAGAGAACCCTTCGTCTGTTCACACTCTCCAAGTGTCGGCAGAGAACCGGATCTCCTTGACTGATCTTCTTACAAGAATCTAGAAGGAAGAAGGAAAAGAGTGAAGAAATCCAATTTCACAAGTAGAGACTCTTACCTTAGTAATCCAAGTGAATCCTTCTCGCTCCAATGGTAAGAATCCTTCTTTGAATGCTCTCTTCCACTCTCTCCTTGGCTATTCTCTCAAGAGGCATGAAGATCAAATGACAAAAAGATTGGCTGGCAGTCTAATTTGGACTATTTATACAAAAGACATGAAAAACCGCCCAAAAACTGCATATTTTCAATTCTGTACGCAGTGGATCGTCCGGTACGATCCTGGATCGTCCTGGACGATTTTACTTAAACGATCTGAAACGACCCAATTTGTATATGTGTACGAAATGACTTCGTACAGCTGGTCGTCCTGTACGAACTAGGTTCGTCCAGTACGAACGGTTATTACAAGATTGGTTCTAGAAACTGCTGAAAACTATTCTAAGTAGGTTAGTCGTTTGGACGAAAATATGTTCGTCTGGACGAAATTTTTCCAGAGAGCCGATCGTCCTGGACGATTATTTATTTCATCTGGAGGAAAATTTTCCAGAGGACCAATCGCCGCGGACGATAATTTGTTTTCGTCTGGACGAAAATTTTCCAGAGAGCTGATCGTCCGGTACGATATTTATTTTCGTCTGGACGAAAATTTTCCAGAGGACTAGTTGCCTCGTACGATGTTAAAATTCGTCTGGACAAAAATTTTACAGAGAACCCATCGTCCGGGATGATAATAAAATTTGTCCTGGACGAATAGGACTTAGAAAAATTTTTCCGAGCAAGTTCCTATTCGTTCCAAGTGCTCTATAGGAGATAACTGACAGATCGTCCAGTACGATAAATATCGTCCTGTACTATGAGTATAGAATTTTAAAATCTCCTTATTCGTGTGTGTGAGATTTTATTCACTCAATTACAATCACTCCCTTTCAAAATTAATTCAAAGAAAAGGCAAACTTCAAATAAACAAAATATCTCATGTTGAATTTGATTTGAAGTTTTCGTAGTCTGGAGTCTGATTTTTCTGAAATGTTAGTACACACAAGAGCAAGTGCAAATCTTCTGAAATTATTAGGAGATAACTATACATTTGAACAATAATGTTTGAAATCATCAAAACTACATAAGTTGCACAAATATAAATCATTCAAATAGCAACTATTCAAACAATCTCCCCCTTTTTGATGATGGAAAAATAATTATTATTTGTAAGGTTTCAAGTTAAACAATTTTCCTATCTCCTAAACTCCCCCTGAATTGATGAGTACATTAAAATAAGGAGGCATTAAGAACAAAATTTTTGTTTTTTAGATTTTCTAAAATTTTAACATAAACAACTATAAAGTAAACACAAACAACTACAAAGTAAAAAAAAACTTGCAAACAGAACAATCAAAATAGAAAAATCAAAACAGAAAATACAATAATTTCTCCCCCTTTTTGACAGCCACAAAAAGTGAAGAAGAAATAGACAAGAAATGTAAGTAATTATATGAAATTCATTTTTAAAATTTAATCTAAATTGTGATTGACATAGGGTATGCAATTTTTAAACTAAATATATTAGGTCAATCATAGAAATTCATAAAATTTAAGAAGTGATATAACATTGTAAGTAAGAAGAATTTATCAAAAACATGATTCAATTTAGACATTTGACTATAGAAAATCATTACAAGAGAGATGTATAAAAATTCTATATTTCAAAGTTCAATAGAATATAAATGAACATAAGATCAATTTGAATTAAGAGATTGAACGAATTTGGAAAGAAGAGAATTACCTCATGTGGCGCTTTGCGCATCTTTTTCAAAATTTTGGGGCACATTTTTGTACATTTTTTTTCTTAGTTGGGCTTATTTTGTGCCTCTTTTTCACTTTGCAAATTTTTGCGAATTCCTTTTGATTTTTGTACATTTGTACAATGTCCAAGAGTAATTGGACCAATTCTTTCCAAAATCTATAATCTAAAATTTCAAATATTTCTAGGTACATAAATATCTCTTGAGCATAGAAATACAAAATAAGAAAACATCTAAATTGCAATAGTAATATTAATTTTTATGTAGTCTAAATGAATAGTCATGAATTTAAAAGTTCTAATTACAACAAGTTATATACAACTTATAAATTAAGAAAGTCTAGATTTTCTAATATAGATAATCTCAAATTACAATCGAATTTAAGCACTATGTAGATTAAATAATACTAATAAAATTCATAAACATTAACCACATTTCAAAATAAATCTAATAAAAACAAACTTTCATTGATATTAAAGAAACGGATTACAAAAAAAAATACATTGAACTTAAAAACATAAAAACAAACACTTAACAATAAAACAGACAAGATAAAAACAAAAAAAAATACAACAGACACACATAAAAATATTTCTACTGTTCTGGAGGAGGAGGAGGAGGTATGCCGCCAAAGAGGTTAAGTAGGAGGCCATCAACATTACATTGGTATTAATTTCATGAACTTCATCTTTAATATTACCAATGTCATGTTGCTGCTGCGTAAGTTGAGCATCAAATTGATCAAACCTTTGATCAATGTGAGTCTCTAGTCTATCAAATCTCTCAATCAGATTCTGGTAATCTGATTGAGAAGCAAAAGCTTGCACTCCTTCTTCTTCTTCTTCTTCTGAAGCACTGGCATGTGCTTTTTCTTTTTCTTTTTCCTCCTTGAAGAGCAATCTGAATGATGCATCGTTATAGTAAACTGGCTCTTCATATTCTTCATCAGGATGCACTATATTGTATTTCTTTTCCAAGATATAAGTGATTAAGTGTCCTAATGAAATGTTCTTTTTCCTCTTCTGATCTGCATGTCCTATTTCTGAAAGCCCATAGATATGGTCTATGATGAGTTGGGCTTCGTCAATAGGATGTCTTTGCATGATTAAAAAGGTTAGAATAGAAAAGAGAGGAGTAATGTTAATCATATCACCAGCTTTAGGAATAATTGAGGATCTAAGGATATGCTGGATGATTCGGGCATCTTGGGTCATACCGGAGACTCTAGCAACATGATAGGTTATGCCTATTTCTCTAATCACCCTATTGATTTCAAACCATTTGAAGGAGGTTTCTGATATTAGGGTGTGGGCTCTATATCCCTCAGTTCTTAAGTTTAAAAATGCACCAAGGTCGTGCTTGGTGATCTCAACTTTTTGTTTAAAAACAAAAGAATTAATTTTGGCGTGGTCAGAATTGAAACTCATGTTAGCTAGAAAGTAATGGTAGGTTTGCTTATTATATAAGTGGGCGAGAGAAAGAATGAACTGAAATTGGGTTGAGGCGAAGAGGTGCAATACCCAAAATTTCAACTCTGTTTGGATAAGAATGCGAGACTGAGTGATTTTTGTGGATGCAAAACGAGGAAAAGATTCCTCATTTACCTTGGAAAGAAAGTTGTCTGGGGCATTCCTATTTGGTTTCTTCACCAAAATCTTTTATCTTTTGCTAGAGGAGGCCATTGTTGATTTGATGTAGAAAGGGATTGAAAAAGAAGTTTGGAAGTGTGATTGTTAAGTTTGAAAGCCTTCATATTTAAAGAAAAACGATACGTTCGTCCTAAACGAAAATATTCGTCCTGGACGAAAAATTATCGTTCGTCTGGACGAAGAAATTCGTACAGACGATCCAATTCGTCCAAAATGTAACGGCTTTTCGTATTCAACACAACTTACGATGCGTCCCTTCGTACAGGCTTTTTGACTTGACCGATCGTACAGAAGAAAAAATTTCGTACAGACGATCAAAAAGTAAATCGTTTTGAATGACTCTTGAAAACCGTCCCCTACATCGAACCGACACATGTTCGTCTGGACGAACGAAAATTTCGTACAAACGAAGTTCATATTAAAAACTGTCTTATCCACTCAACCGCTGCATTCAATCGTCCCGACGTTTGAGAGAAAAAAAAATTCGTCATGGACGATCACAGATCGTATAGACGATCTAATTAAAAAAACTGCTCTCAAAACGGTTAAAATTCGCGCAAACTGATCCTTCACACATCGTCCCGTACGAAACCAATTTCGTCCTGGACGATTTCCTCCAAAAAAAATTTTTAAAATTGAATTTTTGAAATTAAGAAAATCAATCAAAACATTCAAAAACACAGAAAACATAAAACAAAACTAAAAATACAAAAACAATTCATTCAAAACACACAAAATTTCAAAAAATAAAAAACAAAACAAAACACAACAAATATCAATGTTTGCAAAGATATTTTGGTTAAGCATTCAAATCAATAACACCAAGCCTTGTTCTTAAAGTACTGAAGGTATCAAAGGCTAAAGGTTTTGTAAAAATGTCTGCAAGTTGATTTTAAGTTGAAACATGTATGAGTTCAATTTCTCCTTTGGATACATGATCCCTTATGAAATGATGTCTTATATCAATGTGTTTGGTTCTAGAATGTTGAATATGATTTTTGGAAATGAAAATAACACTAGTATTGTCACAATAAATTAGAATAGTGCATATAGTTAATCCTAAATCAATCAACTGTTGTTTTAACCAAAGTACTTGTGCCACACAACTTCCTAATGCAATGTATTCTGCTTCTACAGTAGATAGTGCCACTGAATTTTGTTTTCTACTAGACCATGAAACTAATAAATTTCCAATGAATTGACATGTTCCAGAAGTGCTTTTCCTATCCACTCTACAGCCTGCAAAGTCAGAATCTGAGTAACCAATAATTTCAAATGAAGAGCTAAACTTAGGATACCAAATTCCTAAATTTTGAGTTCCTAGAAGATATCTTAAAATCCTTTTCACTGCTGTCAAATGTGATTCTTTTGGATCTGATTGAAATCTAGCACATAAGCAAACACTGAACATAATATCTGGTCGGCTAGCAGTCAAGTAAAGTAAAGATTTAATTATCCCTCTAAATTTCTTTTGATCAACAGATTTTCCCTTAAGGTCTTTATCCAACTGAACTAAAGAACTCATTGGTGTACTAACAGGTTTAGCATTGTCCATTTCATATTTTTTGAGGATGTCCTTAATATATTTGGTTTGACTAAGAAAAGTACCTTCCTCAAGTTGCTTAATTCTAAATCCTAGAAAGTAATTTAAATCTCCCATTAGACTCATTTCAAATTCACTACTCATTGTTTTAGAAAAATCATCACAAAGATGTTTATTTGAAGATCCAAAGATGATGTCATCCACATAAATTTGAACAATAAGTATATCCTTTCCAATTTTCCTTAAAAAGTGAGTTGTATCCACACTTCCTTTTTCAAAAGATCTTTCAAGTAGGAAGGTGCTTAACCTCTCATACCAAGCCCTAGGTGCCTGTTTCAATCCATATAATGCCTTTTTTAATTTGAAAACATTATTTGGAAATTTAGAATTTTCAAAACCTGGAGGTTGTTCTACAAAAACATCTTCTTCAATTACCCCATTTAAAAAGGCACTTTTGACATCCATTTGAAACAATTTAAAACCTTTAAAACAGGCAAAGGCTAGTAAAACCCTAATTGCTTCAAGTCTAGCTACAGGGGCAAAAGTTTCCTCAAAATCAATTCCTTCAATTTGATTATACCCCTTAGCTACTAATCTAGCCTTATTTCTAATGACTACTCCTGAGTCATTCATTTTATTTTTGAACACCCACTTGGTTCCAACAACACTTTGATCTTTTGGCCTTGTAGTTAGTTCCCAAACTTTATTTCTTACAAATTGATTTAACTCTTCTTGCATGGCCAATATCCAAAATTCATCTGAAAGTGCTTGATCAATATTAATGGGTTCAATAGTTGAAATAAAGGCTGAATGATTGACTTCCTTGTTTAATCCACGCCTAGTTCTAACACCCTCACTTGGTTCACTATGATCAATTCCTTTGGGTGGTTTTTAGAAAATCTCAAATCTCTAGGCAAAGGGTCTTCTCTTTCTAAATTTTCTTCCACATTTTCTTCCAAATTTAATCTATCAATCTTTTGGGAGTTTTCTTCAATTTCTTCTTCAAAAACTTTTGGCTCTTCCATGTTTCCATTTTCATCAAAAACAACAAGTGTGATTTCTTCAATGACTAAAGTTCTTTTGTTGAATACTCTATAAGATTTTCCAACACTTGAATATCCAACAAAAATTCCTTCATCTGATTTTGGATCAAATTTTCCTAAGGCAGATTTTCCATTATTATGTATGAACACCTTGCAACCAAATACATGCAAATGAGATAAATTTGGTGTTCTACCTTTTAGCAACTCATAGGGTGTTTTATTCAAATTTGATCTCACATTCACCCTATTCAGAACATAGCATGCAGTGCTAACCGCCTCAGCCCAAAAATATCTAGGAAGCGAGTATTCTGCTAACATTGCTCGGGCGGCATCTATTAATGTTCTGTTCTTTCTTTCAACTACTCCATTTTGTTGAGGAGTTCTAGGTGCAGAAAAATTGTGATCAATCCCCTTTTCTTTACAGAAATCTTCAAATCTTTCATTTTCAAATTCTCCTCCATGATCACTTTGTATAGAAATTATTTCACATCCTAGTTTTCTTTGTATCCAAGTTGAAAAATTTCTGAATTCCTCAAATGATTCACTCTTATGAAAAAGAAATTTAACCCAGGTGAATCTTGAAAAATCATCTACTATAATAAATCCATATACCTTTCCTCCTAGACTAACAGTGCTTACAGGTCCAAAAAGATCCATGTGAAGAATTTCTAAAGGTTTACTGGTCCTTAGATCTTTATTGGACTTAAAAGAGGACTTCACTTGTTTTCCTAATTGACATGCATCGTAAAGTCTAGTTTAGGTATTCCTCTCACCAAATTCTTTTGGGTAATTCTTCTAAGATTTTTCATACTAGAATGACAAAGTCTCCTATGCCAAAGCCATGATTCATCAGAAACAGTTTTCAAACAAAAAGCAGTAGGAGATTAAATATAATTTAAATCTAGCATGTAGACATTGTTTACCCTTTTTCCATTTAAAATAATTTTTCCATTTAGTCTAATTATGCAGCTAGTAGGTAAAAATTTTACATTATAGCCCTTATCACATAGCTGACTTATGCTAAGCAATTATATTTTAAGCCTTCAACTAATAAAACATTGTCTATGAAAAAGTTTTTCAAATTTCCAATCATACCTGATCCAACCACTTTCTTTGTGAAATTATCTCCAAGTGTAACCTTGCCTCCACTCCTGGCTTCCAGCGTTATGAATTGAGCAGTATCTCCAGTCATGTGTTTTGAACATCCGCTGTCCATGTACCATATACTCTCACGAGGTCTTGTGTGAGAGTATACCTGCAAAAATCTCAAATGTTAGACCTGGGAACCCAAACTAGTTTGGATTCGCCTTTATGAAATTTATAATCAGATGCATGTATGATATGTCTAGGTTTATGCATCTTAGTTCTCCACACCAAATTAGATTTTATCTTTAAAGTGCAGGTGTGAGATATATGTCCCAAAAATCCACAATTGTTACATTTAACATTAGGAAAAATATTCCTATATTTTCTTTCATATGATTGTCTTCTAAGGGATTTCATGAATTTAGGATAATATTTAGGATTTGTAAAATCTTCAAGTTTAGGGGGGTTCCTATTATCCTCGAGAGCTCTTATAGTGAGTTTGTAAAATGAATTCATATCCTCCAAGATTCGATTGGTATAATTGATTCTATATGTCTTGCTCTCAGATTCATCCTTAAATTTCTTAAATTCTTTTTCAAGTTCAGCATAGGATGATTTTAAATTCTCAAAATTTTTATTCAAGTCATCATATTCATCAAGTAGTTTCATGTGGTTGCTATCAATTAAAGCATGATCTTTCCTAAGGATTTCGTGTTCCTTATTAAGCTCTTCCAATTCTAAAACTACACTAGCATGCATCTTTTTCATTTTCCTATATGCATCATGCATGTGTTCAGAAACTTCAAATAATTCATTATAGGTTAAATCACATACCTCTTCTTGATTTGATTGTTCAGCTTTATCTGTCATCAAGCAAAGGTTGGTGACTTCTTCTTCTTTTTCAGTCTCAGATGAGTCTGAAGCTGAGTCCGCCCAAAAAGCCTTTTGAAACTTCTTCTTGCCATTCTTTACCATTGGTTTCTCCTCTACCTTCTCCTTGCTAGGAGTGGCTTTGAGTTTTGGACAATCAGTCTTTATATGACCTGGTTTCCTGCATTCATAACAAATCACTTCATTAGAAATCTTGCCATTTCTGTTATACTTACCTCTATTCTATTGCTGGCGTCTCTTCTGCTTCCTCTTTAAAAAGCTTCTGAATTGTCTAGTTATCAGTGCAATATCGTCTTCATCCTCAGGTTGTGAGTGTTCACTTTCTGACTCTTCCACATTTAGTGCAATATTCTTGTCCTTTCTTGGTTCACCTGCATCAATCTTTTTTTGACTTACTCCTTGCTCGTAAGCAATGAGTGAACCAAGAAGATTGTCAATTGAATAAATGTTCAGATCTTTAGACTCTGTAATTGCAGTAATTTTAGCATCATATGCAGTAGGTAAACAACGAAGAATCTTATTAACCATTTCAGCATTTGTTAATTCCCTACTAAGTGCATGCAAAGAGGTGACAATTTGAGTGAATCTTGTGTACATGTCAGATATAGATTCATTAGGTTTCATGCGAAATAATTCGTAGTCATGTAACAAGATATTGAGTCTTGATTGCTTAACCTCATTTGTCCCTTCATAAGTAATACAAAGTCTATCCCATATGTCTTTTCCGCTTTTACAAGTGGAAACTCGCATGTAGTCTTCAGATTTTAAAGCACAAAAGAAACTATTTAAACATTTCGCATTTAATTGTGCTAAGTCACGTTCTTCTATAGTCCAATCTGCATAGGGTGTATCTACTCTAATTCCATCAATTAATCTAGTTGGTTTTGAGTAACCTTCCTGGACTAGCATCCACATGCGATAATCAAGTGACTGTAAGAAAGTAGACATGCGTGTTTTCCAAAAATCAAAAGGAATATTGTCAAACAGTGGAGGTCTACTGATAGAGTAACCCTCAGGTGTGTTTCGATTTCCAAATGTAGCCATCTACGTTAATCAAAAAGTAGTTCAAACTTATGATTTTGAAACTATGCTCTGATACCACTTGTTGAGTCCAGTAATTAGGTTGTTAAGCCTAAGTAAATGTCCCACGGCTACCAAGAGGGGGGTGAATTGGTAGTTTTAAAAATTTTAAACCCTCTTAATGATAAAGTTGAACCGAAATAAAATTTTCTTTTAAAGTTTGTAGATAAATGTTTTTCAACCACAGAGTTGTTAAAACTGAAATTTAAAGTGCGGAAACGTAAAAGCAATAAAGTAAATGACACCAGATTTATAGTGGTTCGGTCTATAACCAGACCTACATCCACTCCCCAGAGGCACCCTCTGAGTATTGCACTAATACCACAAAGTGACTCTCCTTTAGCACCCTCAGCAAGGCAGAGAAGCCTGTACAAAACACTCTTTTCACCACTACCCGGTGCGGCAGAGAACCGTCGTCCTTTTACACAATCCACAGTGCTGGCAGAGAACCGTTGTCCTATTACACTCTCCTAGTGTGGGCAGAGAACCCTACAGCTGTTCACACTCTCCAAGTGTAGGCAGAGAACCTTCGTCCTTTTACACTCTCCTAGTGTGGGCAGAGAACCCTTCGTCTATTCACACTCTCCAAGTGTCGGCAGAGAACCGGATCTCCTTGACTGATCTTCTCACAAGAATCTAGAAGGAAGAAGGAAAAGAGTGAAGAAATCCAATTTCACAAGTAGAGACTCTTACCTTAGTAATCCAAGTGAAGCCTTCTCGCTCCAATGGTAGGAATCCTTCTTTGAATGCTCTCTTCCACTCTCTCCTTGGCTATTCTCTCAAGAGGCATGAAGATCAAATGACAAAAAGATTGGGTGGCAGTCTAATTTGGACTATTTATACAAAAGATATGAAAAACCGCCCAAAAACTGCATATTTTCAATTCTGTACGCAGTGGATCGTCCGGTACGATCCTGGATCGTCCTGGACGATTTTACTTAAACGATCTGAAACGACCCAATTTGTATATGTGTACAAAATGGCTTCGTACAGCTGATCGTCCTGTACGAACTAGGTTCATCCAGTACGAACGGTTATTACAAGATCGGTTCTAGAAACTGCTGAAAACTGTTCTAAGTCGGTTAATCATTTGGACGAAAATATGTTCGTCTGGACGAAATTTTTCCAGAGAGCCGATCGTCCTGGACGAATATTTATTTCGTCTGGACAAAAATTTTCCAGAGGACCAATCGCCGCGGACGATAATTTGTTTTCGTCTGGACAAAAATTTTCCAGAGAGCTGATCGTCCGGTACGATATTTATTTTCGTCTAGACGAAACTTTTCCAGAGGACTGGTTGCCTCGTACGATGTTAAAATTTATCTGGACGAAAATTTTACAGAGAACCCATCGTCCGGGACGATAATAAAATTCGTCCTGGACGAATAGGATTTAGAAAAATTTTTCCGAGCAAGTTCCTATTCGTTCCAAGTGCTCTATAGGAGATAACGGACAGATCGTCCAGTACGATAAATATCATCCTGTACGATCAGTATAGAATTTTAAAATCTCCTTATTTATGTGTGTGAGATTTTATTCACTCAATTACAATCACTCCCTTTCAAAATTAATTCAAAGAAAAGGCAAACTTCAAATAAACAAAATATCTCATGTTGAATTTGATTTGAAGTTTTCGTAGTCTGGAGTTTGATTTTCCTGAAATGTTAGTACACACAAGAGCAAGTGCAAATCTTCTGAAATTGTTAGGAGATAACTATACATTTGAACAATAATGTTTGGAATCATCAAAACTACATAAGTTGCATAAATATAAATCATTCAAATAGCAACTATTCAAACACTTTTCACCTTCTACCCCGCTACCCCGATATGGTCAGACTGGTAGTTAGTTTTACTTACCCGGTTGAGAGAGCCCGACAGAATTCCTAGGAGGCATTCCTCACCACCCCTTTTACTCTGGATGTCTTGTTAAAGACTAGGTAGGCTTTGAATTTTGTGGCTTATTTATTTTTACTGAGGTCAGACAGAAGTATTGAGTCACCCAATCCACTGTTCTAAAAGGATCAGGAGGAGACAGAACCTTTTCACCTTTTATACTACTATTTTGATATAGTTAGACAGGTAGTTAGTTTTACTCACCTGGTTGAGAGAGCCTGACAGAGCACTTGGAAGGCATTCCTCACCACCTTTTATCCTAAGTATCCTGTTATGATCAAGCAGGCATTAGATTTCATGACTCATTTATTTTCTATTTCGATATGGTCCGGCAAATATCGAGTCACCCCAATCAACTGTTCCGAAAGGATCAGAAGGTGACGAGACCCCTTCACATTCTATTATGTTGTTTTGATATGGTTAGGCAGGTAGTTAATTTACTTTACTACTTTACTCTGGGTTCTCTCTTTGGCTCTACCCTCACTATAGGATAAGGCAAGGAGAGAAACCCTCCCTAATTTTTCATCCTTGTGGTGATACTTTACATGGGTTCTCTCCATGGTTTTTGCTCTAATTATAGGGTAAGGCCAGGAGAAGATCACACTACTTGTTCACTATTTGGTGACATCTTACTTGTGTACTACTTATCTTCACTCTATCCTAGGCTCTGCCCTTACGATAAGGTAAGGCCAGGAGGAGAGCTTCTTACTTTCTTCTTCCTTTTTGGTACTCTTTTTATTTGTGTTCTTTACTCTACTTTTCTTATCACATTCGGTCAACACCAGCACGAGCGATTCACTAGTTTGTTCATTGCTCTTGTCGGGGGTCCATTTGTTTACCTCTCTTTTGCTCAATTTTCACCTCCCCTGAACTCAGTGGGTCGGACCCAACCCATTGGGCCATGACCCATGCCTTGGGTCAACCTGGTTAACCGGGTTAACTCGGGTTAACCCATTCAACCTTTTTGAGCCTAATTTCATTAATCAAACCCTATTTTTTGACTCAACCCACCCCTCAGACTTATTTGATTGGGTTAACAAGGTCAACCATTAACTTGCTCAACCCAAGTCTTAAATAGGTCAATTTGACCCTTTTTGAATGAAATTAAAAGCCTTTAATGCAATTAAACCTTTCCTAATGATCCTTGGATACAAAACCACGACCAAAGCTCTGTTTTCTCTCCAAATAATCCCTAAAATCAATCCTAGCCTTTGATCAAGAGCTAAGGAATTTAAATATAGAGAGTTAGGGATTATGGAGGATCTTTTGACAAATTCTCTCAATCTAAGCCCCCTCGAGCCCAGATCTCTCGGGCCTGAGTTTTCATAACCCTCCTCCACTTTTTCCAAGCAAATCTAGATGTCAAGACCTCACCGGCGGTGAGTTCTCCGGCGAATCGAAGCCTCAAATCTTCCAAAGCCATTTGTGATTGATCCAGGCATTGGGAGCTCAAGGTTTCTTCTCCAAATTTATTCGTTGACAATCTACAAATTCAGAGAACCCAAGATCTACTGAATCCATCCATTGGATTGAGGTAAAATCCTAACTCTAGGTTAGGACACTTAGATTCAAATAACTATTTTTATAGTGCTTTCTAGATCATTACTTCACGTCCCCATGATTTCTATTCTTAAGATTAATCTAAGGTTAAAATTTCAACTCAAATGGTTCACCCGATCGAACAAAATCTTCAAAAAAAGGTCTTATGGCGCAGGTATACACGCTATTCTAACGGTACTAGATCGGGACCATTGATCTTTCGATCAGCGAATGTGTTCATGCCGTTTTGTGATAGGGTCTAACTACGGGAGCCTTCAGTTGAACCGTGTTCATATACGACTCAATTGGAGCCGTTCGTCCTAACCCACGCTCGATCAAACAGTTGCTTCCAAGCGCTGACACGATTAAGTTAAACTGTGTCCGTCGCCACCATCATTCAATTTTAATGACCCATAATTGCCTGATCGCAATCATTGGTCATTGATTGATCCCATGGCAATAATTGCAGTGGTTTAAATCCTCCAATCCGCGCTTGCCATGCATCATCCTGATGGGTCCCGCTGCCATTTTCTTTAAAATCAATTTTAAATCTATTTTAAATGCTTTTTAAATTTAGAAATCTTTAGAAAAATCATTATAAATTGAATTTTAATCTAAAAATTTATAATAATATATCAAAATTTTCCTAATTTAATTTTCTTTATTTTGAAATTAAAATAATTTAAAAATATTTTCTATATTTTAAGTTATTTAAATAAAACTATTATTCTTAATATTTTAATTAATATTTTATCTAATATTATGTTAAATAATTTATTTAAATATTATATTTTTCATATTATTCTATTTTAAATAATTTGATAACCATTTTTCAGTTTACTATCATTATTATTGTTATTATTAAATTATCTTTAATTATCATTATTTTCTTTTATTATTATTAGTAAATTATATTATTATTATTATTATTATCATTGTTTAAAATTATTATTATTTTTTAATTATTATTATTTCAAAACCATTTCTTTTAAAATTTAAGAAGCTTTTATAATTAATTTGATATGATTTAGTTATTATTAGTTTTTTATTTATATATCTTCTTTTAATTATTATTTTTAAAAATCCTTTTAATGATCCTTAAACTTCCAAAATTCATAGTATTTTCATTATAAATTGAATTTTTGCGTATGATACCTCGTTCTTTTCACCAAAATGTCTATTTTAATTTAAAATTATTTACAGAATCTAAGTTTTATTTTTCTAGGAGATTTTTATTTTGTTTAATTATTTTAGTATTTTAATTACTATTTAAAAAATTAATATAATAATTATTTTGTAATTACTAATTATTTTCAAACCTTCAAATGCTCATTCGGGTGACCAGTGGATCTCCCGTATATTTATTTATTATAAATTGATTTATTTTTAATTACATTATTTTTACATATTTATATATTTATAAGTATTTTAAATTATTTTAAAATTACTTATATTTTAAATCCCTAATTCCAGGAGATCCACTAACCAAAATTTTAAACATAGATCATTCATGTGAATAGCTATCATGGGGGAGTAATTAGTGAATGATTGTTATCCAATCATTCACTAATTACATTTTTAAAGCATGTTTAGGTGTTGTTTAAATTCTTTTTGCATGTGTAGGATACACGAGCACTTAGTTTAGGCTCTCCTAGATCTAAAGACTTTGCTTGTTTACTATTTTTGTACATCCCCTGCATTATTACCTTAAGGGTTAGTCCAAAACTCAGTTTTAAATCCCCCTAATGTAGTGACACCCTAAGGACAATAATTAAGAACCCATTTGGCAAACTTAAAAAAATTCTAGGAGTTAGGATAGATCCCTGATTGACATGAAAACTTCAACATTTAAACTTAGTGACATTTTAAACATTCTAGAATTTTCTAGGATTTTTTAGGAGCCCTTAGACCCCTTAATTAACCAACCACCCTAATTTACCTGATAATTAGGCCTAGGTAACTTCAAAAAATTCTAATGAATCCATTTCAACTCAGAAAATTACCCATAATAGCTTGGAATCTTCAGAATTTGATCCATAACCTTAGATAATTAGGGCCCTTAGTTGGACCTTTATCAAACCCTTAATTCAACTTTAATCAAGAATTACCTTTTTGCCCATATTAGATAATTAAAAATTATTAAAAATTCTAATTAGTTTGGAGCTGATTTGGAGTAAAATCGTAAAATCACCCCTAGTTAAGCAATTTTAATAATTCATTAAATGCCTAAAACTTTGAAAATTCATATCTTTGCATAGGAAACTCTAAATCCAGCAAACGCAAAGCCTAACTACTCACCTTAAGGCCTAATATTTAACTAAAATGCTAGATCCCCCAAACCTAGCCCATCTCTCATAGTGACGTTTTAGAACCCCTCAACCTAGCACCTAGGAGGACCCGGGACTTTCCAAAATTGGGTAATACAACTTCAACTTTAATTATTCCTACCCTAAGTATTAAAATTGATCTACAAACTAAATTAACTAAAATTGATCCTAATTCGCTAATATTTAAACTTTAAACAAAGTTTACTTTTAAGACATTCAACAAACCTGAACTTTAGGTAACTTTAACTAACTACCCAACTTAAGATCTATCCCAACCACATAGACCTTTACACACATGTAGAATTGCTTGCAAGGGCACCACTTAGGAGCTCTTTAGATGTTGGCCTTAATTTTCAAAATCTAAACAACCCATCCATCTTTCATAAATGATTGGATATCATAGTTTTAAATTGCTTAGGTGGTTAGTAGGCTCCCCAATCTAGGCAAGGGTAAGTTCAGGTTTCGCATTATATTAGTTAGAACACTGGTGTTAGTATTTTGTGTAGAACACTAAACCCAATTTAGATTTAGGATTTAATGCTACTACATTCGGTCTTGAAGAATGCCTAAATGGTAGGTAAGTTCCCCTCTCTTCTAAAGCTATAAACCCTATCTATCTGCATCACAGGATGACGCCACCTCCATATTTCGCTTTGGATTGCTAGGAGTGTTTGACTCTCTTTTATCAAGTTTCTTCTCATTACCTTAGTCCCTCTGAATGTCAATATAAATCATGTATGTTGCTAAGCCATTTTAACCTTTCTTCCCATTTGAATAAGGCTTCCTAGTCTTAGTCCTATATGTCAATCCCACTTTAGAAAGGATAATGTATGATCCTTAATTGGGAGTCTTCTTGGGATCTGGCCTAAGATGTAATTAACCACAAGGGCTTGCACCATTGGGAAACTGAATTCCACCATCTAATAAACCCCACTTTGAGCTGAAGTATCGAGTGGTAGAAACCTGTTGTTTTGATCAAGTCGTATATATTACTACCCATCGGGGTGCACTGGCGAGAGCCACTATTCTTAATGGTTAGTCGTATGTGCGATCTAATCTATCCTCTCATTGGCCCATTTGCAAGGAGCACAGAGGCCTACGGTTGTCTCTATCCCTCACGGTGGTGCGGTCGTATACCCCTCTGTACTCTACAGCGTAACGGTATCCTTTCGGGGGTCCACAACTAGTTTATAGTGCACTATCATCACTAGTGGAGAGAGTGTTAGAAGGTTCTTAATGAGAATCCTTAACTCTTATTCCCATATCTAATGGGGACTAAGCTGTCCACTAGTAGCACTACAGGAAAAGAAGCCTATACCGAAAGACAAAATCCACCGGTAACAACAGAAATGCACTGGAAATTGTTGGTTTCTGGCAAATTTCAGACGAAAAACTCTTCGCTAGTAAATCACGCATCAGAAATTTTTTCCATCGTACTAATTTTGCCAGAAATATTTTCTGGCGGTATTTCCGACAGAATATGTCCAAATCTCAACATTTCATAGTTTTCGTTTTTTGTCATCCATTATGCTGGAATTACCGATGGATATTCTGTCTTAGATAAGACGATGGTGGTGGGAAAAATTATGTCACCACACAGATTTTGATTTCTCCTATTTTATAATCGAATACTACATTAAGAAATAAAGTACAATCTCGAAAGACTGACATAATATTCTATAATGGATTCAATATCAAAATAGGGTTTTGAAAATTGATATTTCTATAATCAAACATAATTCAGAGAATAACATATTATTTCGAAAGATAAACATGAAATTCTTAACAATGTGTTTAAAAATAGAAATAAGCTTTTTTGAAAAATTTATCCATTCTTTTATTTAGATATGACAAAAAGAATATTATATTATCTTAAAAGACGAACATAACATTTTTTAAGACATCCAAAAGCAAGAATGCATTTTCTAAAATTCATTATTTCTAAAGCTAAATATAACAAGCAATAAATTATATTGTCTGAAAAGACAATAATAACATACTACGAGCATATTTAAGATTAGAAATGAAATTTTTAAAGATATCTGCATTCCCAAAAATTCTTCTCTTGTTTTATATGAATAAAACAAGGTTTATTTTAGTTTGGGGTTCTCAAATCCCTATAAGAGCAAGCCATTATAGTTAATTATATCTTAGGAGGAATGCTCCTAAGAAAACTCTTGATTAAAGCAGTGATTTCATACCCTTTTAACTACAAAGTAAAAGACAAGGAAACAAAAGTAGGAATTTTCAAGGAGAAAGCTTAATGTTGAACATTTATTAGCGAGTCAAAGGAGAAAAAGTAGGAGGTGCCGGATTCTGAGAAGCCCAGAGACAACCTCAGTCTATCATATGTTGGGCTTTACATTTTAAAAGAGAATTTTTATATTTAAGTTGACATTTTATTAGAAATTTGGGATTATATTCCCAGAGCGCAAGGACTTAAGATCTAAAAGAATCTACCTCAGAACCTAAATCTAATTTTGGGTACTACAAAGTAGTGACCCGAACATAACTAATGAAGTGCAAATCTGGACTTATCCTGGCCTGGATTGGGGAGCCAGCTAACCACCTAGGCACTTTAAAACCATGTGTCAAGTCTCTTATGAAAGATGGATAGGGACGTTATTTAAATTTTAAATTTATTAGGGGCCGACATCTAAGACAGCTCCTAATTGGCCCCTCAACTTATATAGGGTGAAAATGTCTAGCAATAAAATGCAATTAATATTTTAGTCTATTTTTAATTTGTATTTAATGCAATGCATGCTAATTGACTCAAATGCATAAAATGTATATGAATCAATTTTAAAATTAGGCTTAGAAAATAGGTTTTTCCCTAGAGATTGCACAACTTCCCCTTGACAGAACTGCACCCTCATAGGTCAAATGGTCTGCCAGAACCCGCAGGCTGGGAGGTGCCTAACAAGGAAGATAAAGTATTAATATGCTTATGCTGACTCTCGACAGTCCCGAGCTTACTTCTTAGATTGTTAGAGTTACTATGTGAGCCTAAAAAATTTTATTATGATTACAAGTAAAAGAATTTTAAGAGTACCCTTACAGAAAAAAGCACTCTGATTCGTATCAAGGCTAAAACAAAACACGACATGCAAGGGCCCTAAAAAAAGCTACTGCACAAATAATATAAACAATCAAATTTAATAATCCAAATATAATGTTCAATGTCCAATGTCCATATAATTACATCCAGAATTTTATAGAAAAGTAAAGTAGCCGGGCACCACTAACAACAAATCTGGATTCTAATCCTAAGAATGACGCAAGTGATTTTTTAAATGGGATATGTTCTTTCTTGTATCTTCATTTCTTCATCTTCTTTCTTCCGTCTTCATTTCATCCTTCCTTCTTCTACGAGCTTCTTGGATCCGTCGGGTCTGGATATCCAAATGAAAAGAAACTCATCCCTAAAAAAGGGGTATTTTCTTTTCTAATTAAATATAAAAATCATCCTAATTTGGCTTTCCAAATAAAAGAGAATAATCCTTTAAGATATATTCTCTTTTCTTTGGATTTAAAATTGGATGTGATATCCCACTTTCAAAATCACTTTCACATATCTTGACTTTTAATACATTACATTTACATTCACATTTACAACACAGAAAGAAAAAGAAAATCTAGACCACATGCAGGGTTATCCTAAGCAAAAATCATCCCAAGCAGTTATATATATATATGCATTTAAATTAAATCACTCAGCCACACTTGGCCACACTCTTTTTTTATTTGGGGACTAAGCAGTTGAAGCACCTGTAGAATTTATATGATTATTAATTAATTAGCCCCCTTTTTCTTGCCCTGCATGAGTGTGGCCACATGCAGAAAATTTTGTTAACAACCAGATCGCTCCTAACCTAAGGGTAATCTAATCGTCAATCAAACCACTTCACAGAGTGAAGTAAAAGTAAGTAAACAAAGACACCAATAGTTTTACATCCAACATGCAATGAAAGCCGAGAAAGCCCGTCACAATGCAGTAAGGAAATAAACACTGACCTAACCTAAAACTAGAGTCGGTTGTCCTAGTAAACAAATCTAAGTGTGTGTAGTAAGCTGTAAGGTTTTGATATATCTTAGGTCAATTATTGGCTAAAGTTTTCTAATTGATTAAATTTAATTTAAAAATATTCACTAATCCTAAAGTGAGGTGTCACTAAATTTTCTATGTTATATGTTTTTATCCTATAGTGTGCATGCATCCTAAGTCTAGATTTTCTAAGACTCGGTCCTTAATTATTGTCCTTAAGTGTCACTACTGTTGTATAGGATGAAAAATTTTATTATCACTAACCCTTAGGACATTGCGTGCATATAAAGGAATTTATGGATATAAAATAAAACAAAAAGTAATCCTAATTAAATTGAAGTTACTATAGAGACCTAAAAGGGAAGGGTTCATGCAAACCACATCAAGGGGTCCCTAAAGGTTTTCTAAGTTTAGAATACTCACAACCACCGGGGGCTACGACCCAGTGGTTCCGCCCGTAGCACCTCTACCCGGTTGGATAGAGGCGACTGACGTCATTAGCTTCTTATACTTTTGTCCACTCGATCAGTACCGTTGCTCGTAATTCATGCCAATAAAGAAAAGAAAACAGGTAAAAAATAGGGATTAGAAAGCATATTTAATAATTAATAATTAAAATAATTGAAATTTACTGAAAATAAAAGACGTACCTTTCTTCGGGCTTGAACACCGGTTCTGTTTGATTTTTCTTTTGAAACCTTTTACTTTTGAAAGCATATTGTATATCTTTCCAACACTCATTCCGAGGCACAAGAAATGGGAAGTAAAAGGGGAAAGAGAGAGGTAGAGAAAAAAATAGATCCTTTGATTTTCAATGCTTTCATTTTTAATAAACATCCAACTAACTCATTTCCCAACACAAATGACTTTTCATCTCATTTACCAAAACTCGTCATACACAAATATTAGACCCAACACATTTCACTTTTCACAAAATTCAAACATCTTACTTTTCAAAATCACTCTTATATTTTTCAAAACATACACCTTTCCACTTTTCAAATCACCCATAAATTTCATTTTTTAAACCCTTTACAAATCTCAATCTTTCAAAATGTCACATACTTCAAGTTTCATTTCTCAACACACACACAAAATCCAAATCAATACGCCAAACACTTCACTATTATACATTTACACATTTCACAATTTCAAAAACATACACCTTTTATTTTCAAAAATCCAAAAATTTAATTCTCAAACCAAACACTTTTCTCTTGACAACCACTTGCTTTTACAAAGACTAGCCTAGGTAGTGTGAAGAGCGTCAAAGAGAAATTTTGGGACTTCAAAAAAAAACCCTACTATTTTGATAAATCCCATTTCAATTATATTATTGTTTGAATCTAAGATTTAACAAATCATACCAATTGAAAGAGTCGAGACTCCAACTTAGAAAATTAGAATGATAAAATATTATTTTCTATGAAGGGAAAAAAGTGCAGCTTTTATTATAAAATTTAGAGCATTATGTTAATTACTATCATGTAATTAAGAAACAATATATATAATAAGACAAACAAAATGTCTATAAAATTTTATTACAACACAGTAAAAGAATATGAGACATCTAGAAAGCTTTTTCAAAATGAATAAAATTCATCATTACTTGTTCCTGACAGCAATAATAACTTTCCCTTTTAAAATCAAAATTGTGAAATATTTAATTTTGAGAAACAAAAATCATTTTAAATAGTTGATGTAATTATATGAAGAAAGAAAAAGTGATAACTTGTTTTTATGTGAAATTAAAAGGAATGGTTTATTATTCTTGCAAACAATAAAGAAGAAGAAGAACAAAGTACCTGCATGCAATAAAGATGACAAACGAGCAGGGGATTTTTTACGAATTGCACTGGGGCTAGGTTCGTTTATGCGAACTAGAGCAGGGATGAGCCTTGGGTATTCCGGAACTAAAGAGAGAGAGAAAATCGAATGGGATAGAAGATTCATTCTGTGCGAATGCCAGAGAGAGGCCTGAGCTTCGTGTGAAACAAAGAGACGGAGAGGAAGAGCAGTTCTTGCGAATTGATGAGAGAAAATCTGAGGGAGAGGGAGCAGTTCGTGAAATTAGAAGGAGAGGGGACGACTCAGTTCTGCGAACTGCTAAGAGAGTGGGAGATCGTGGGTCTTCGGAACTGCTGAGGGAGAGCAGGCAGTTTGTCCGAATAAAGGGGTAGTGGGGTTTGGGTGGTTTTGGTTTGAACCGGCATTTACCACACTTGATTTGAATTTTAAAATTAGAGGAGATGATTAGGACATTTTAATTTCAAATTTTTTATAAAAAAAAAAAAGAAATGACATTTTATTTTAAAATATAGGTAATTTATTTTTAATAGAATAACTAAATGAAATTAGTGAACTTTTTAAATTAAATTAATTTACATTCATTTATTTAATTAACTAATGTTATTAGCTCGCGATGAGTCAAACCGGGCTTATCGGGGTTATTGAAATCGAACTCGACTTGAGTTAAATGATTTGATTTTGCTTCAATTGGTATAGTGAACTTTGATTTTGATTCGATTTGAGTGATAGGTTCGAGTCGATGCTACGTCAATGGGTATCCACCTAAGGAAAATCCTGCGGGTGATGTTTATTCTAGGCTACAAATACCTATGTCCTAGAATTGAATTCATGGAAATTGACCTCGAATAATGAGGTCAACAAATGGACCCCCAATAGGCGTGATAAACTTACCAAAGTTTATCGTGCGTATTGGCGTTGACCGAAATGATCAATTAGATCCAAAATTGAACTTGAAGATTTGGGTATATGAATTGAAAAGATTTTGTTATTTGAGAGAGAATCAAAATGAAAGTTGACAAAAATGTGAGTTGATTGTTTGAAAGATTTGGATTGATTAATTTTATTTAAAAGCCGATAATGGCAATGATGGATTTAGCAAATAACGACTAAGGAAAATAATATCATTTGGTAAAGTTGTTATATGAAAAAGTTGAATGTAATGCTTTGAATATAGTTTGGAAGGAATAGAGAGTTTGATTTTAATTTTGATAAAAGCCAGAAATTAATAGGATGTTGTAAGAGCGGGCTTAGACCTAAAGATGGATTTAAACATATTTGGCTGCCGTAAGAGCGGACTTAAGCCAGAAGTCGATAGGATGTCGAAAAAACGGACTTAGATCTAAAGAACAATTTAAACAGGTTGGCTGCCGTAAAAGCGGCCTTAAGACAGAAAGTCAATAGGATGCCGTAAAAGCGGACTTAAACCTAAAGGAAGATTTAAGATTTAAAATATAATGAAGAGAAGATGCCAATGGGGATACTTATATTTCTCCTCGGGATGAAGATTAGGATGCCACTAGGGATGCTTAGTCCTAATTTCAAAGATATCAATAGGATGTCGTATGAGGACTTATACCTAAAGACGAATTTAAGATTTAAGGTTTAATGAAGAGAAGATGCCGCTAGGGATGCTTATACTTCTCCTCGGGACAAAGATTAGGATGCCACTAGGGATGCTTACTCCTAACTTCAAAGATGTTAATAGGATGCCGTAGGAGGACTTATACCTAAAGACGGATTTAAGATTTAAGATTTAATGAAGAGAAGATGCTGCTAGGGATGCTTATACTTCTCCTCGGGATGAAGATTAGGATGCCACTAGGGATGCTTACTCCTAACTTCAAAGATGTCAATAGGATGCCGTAAAAGTGGACTTAGACCTAAAGGCTGATTTAAACAAGATGGATGTCGTAAAAGCGGACTTAAGCCAGAAGTCAATAGGATGCCGTAAAAGAGGACTTAGACCTAAAGACTGATTTAAACAGAGGATGGCTGCAGTAAAAGCAGACTTAAGCCAGAAGTCAATAGGATGCCATAAAAGCGGACTTAGACCTAAAGACTGATTTCAGAGTGGTGAATTTTTAAAGTAAAGTTAATTTCTTTAAAGCTTTGAATCTTTTTCCTCAACCACAAAAAACATTGACAACTTGCAAATGTTCTACTAGAGATTATAAGCTTTTATATATGTCACTTTCTAGAAGGGAAAGAAAAACATTTTGAAGATTAAAAGACTTGAAAATCTTTGGATTGCAAACTTGTTTTCTCTTTTATTATTAATGATCTTTATAACTTACAAATAATCCACTGGGGATTATGTTTTTATATCGGATCATCATATGTAAGGAAAACAAAAGGGGAGTAGTTCGATTATCTTTGATTAATAAAGATTTATCAAAGCATCTCGACCACCAGAGGAATTCAAGATTTTGATTAAAGATTGATTCTATGATTGAATTTGTTTTGAGAAACTCAAAGAAAATCACCTAAATTTCCTAGAGTCCTCATTTGCAAGTTCTAAGAAAACTAAATGCAACCTGATAAAATTCTCTTAAAAAAATTTTAACTTTTGCATGAGTTATTATAGAACAAGGAGAATATTTGAGCATCCTTTATAGTAAAAATACCATGGAATATCAAATACTCACAATGATTGAGAAAACTTTGATTTTCATTAAGAGTGATAGGTTTGTTTTTCATTTGATAATAAATTTTTTTTATAATATTTGAAAGTGGTCGCTTAAGTTTTAATCATCTTAACCTAATGAAAATGACATAGGAAATGATTCAAAAACTCAACGAATGATAGGTTGACTCACTCTAAATTAAATAATTTGAATATGACCAACATGAGTTTAATCAAAATATCCAAAACTTAACAACTTTCTTTAAAGAAAATTGTAGTTTCAAATATTTTAGATTTCAATGCTATGGAAAGATTATTTAACGGGGATAGAGTTGGTTAGACTCTAACATCTGATTCTAGTTTATGATAAAGATATACCTTGAATTAAATTTCTATAACTTTTTGGCGACGTTACCATGGACTTTATAAGGAATAGAATCCCTCCAATTCTAACATCCAAGATTATCAATAATTGACTAGGTCAAATTGTATCTTGATTTTGATTTGACATTTGGCAAAGATTCAAACAAAAATATCATTAACATCACTAAGGATAGAACTCCTCATGTTCTAACATCCTAGTTCAGTCAATGATATATTTAAATTTGGTAGTTATAGTTATTCAATAGTGAATGAGAATATTAGACAATCATCTCAGAACTAACTAAGGGATTTTCCTTAGTTTATTTTCAAAATTTTGAATCTAAAGAAAGTGATTTTTATATCCATAAATATCACTATAGATCATCCAGTATCAGGACTCTATCTAGAATCTCATTCAAATTGGAAGATGTCCAAAAGAGAGTTAAAGATTTTTAAATCATGGTTTATTTATACATCTCAATTAGGTTAGATATTTGAAACATAATAATGCATAAAAAACACCTTTATAATTCTAGTTAGATTTATCATCTATGTAATTTTTCTTTATGATTTGAAGATATGAACTGGCCTACTCAAGTTGCTAACTAGAGAGGTCTCGGGACTTAGATTTTGTTAACCCAGATCAAAATTCCTTTTAAGAAAAACTGGTGTTTTCTTCTTCATATATATATATATATATATATATATATATATATATATATATATATATATATATATATATATATATATATTTCTTTTTGAATTAAGAATTATATCAAAAGAGAATCAAAATTGGAGGTAGAAATTAAATATTTCCAAATCTTCTAAATGATATTTATATTTTACATCTAATAGAACATCAATGCTTAATGATAAACCAAAATTATGAATTCTCAAAGTCAAGTATTTAAAAAAAAATACTAAAGGATGAATAGGTCCTATGATATTCAAGATTTAGAAAAGGAAGCCACTTTTTTTTTTGCTACACATTTAATGAATGTGTCTCTTTTTTCTTTTCTTTTCTTTTCCTTCTTCACCTTTTTTTTAAGGAGGCTTCCTTTACTTAAATCTTGAAATGATTATTTCAGTTGTAAAATCATCTTCCAAGTATAAGAGTAGAAAATTAACCCTCTTATACAAGAAAGATGGATTTACAAGTCGGACTCAATCCTATAGTACGAATAAATAACTTGAATGAGATAATTATGAAACAAGTTCATCAATTTAAAAGATGCATATGAGATGTATAATAACAAGGAGATGAACAAGACCTCCACTTCTTCTAATTTCATTGTGACATAAATCTTAATTCAAAAGAAATTATTTATGGATATCATAATGGGTACACCCAAATATGATAAAATTTTTTATTACTACTGAAGAAGAAAACTATTAAAGATATTATAAAATCACCTGACTCGCTATCAATTCAAGGTGTGTCAATTAATTTTAAGGAAAATCCACATGACAAAGAAATATTTATCATATCATGGGTTAGCCTTAATAAAGAACTTTGAATTATCCTAAGTCTTTAATTGAAAGGGGAATTTAAGATGATCAATCTTAACAAGAATTGCTCATGAGTTTTCTTAAATGGAGTAATAAAGCCAAGAGTAAACTTAGCTAATATTTGATTTAAAAATATTATCATAAGAAAAAACTTTAGATGATGAACAAAAGCTTTTATGTAATTGACTAGTCATTTATTTTCATTACATGCCATAAAATCCCTAATCTATCAGAGTTAAACCACATGGCAGAGGACAAATCGTCGTATCCATGTAGTACCCTCAGGAAATAGGATTTATAGGCATCTTAAACTTTAACCTATCATAAGGTTAAAGATGAGGGAATTCAAAATGATTTTCAAACTTCAACACATCAACCGATTATTACACATTTCTAAATTTAGAAAAGTTATAATATGGTTGAATAGAAAATTTGAAAATATAATTAAATTTAATTCAGATGATTACTAGAAACTTAGTTAAATTAGCTGAACTTTTGGGCTTTGTTATTTCAAAAGAATGAGATTAAATAAAGCTTTAATCCACATGAGTGGAGTGAGGGAGGGAACACACTTTTCTTTTTAGCATTGATAACCATTGGTCATATTTTTTATTTATTTAGAGGAGTCAACCAAAATGAACTTTTTTATTATATTTTAAAGAAAATAGAGGTAAATTTCTTTTAAGAGAAATCAACATTCTACCTTTTCTAACAAAAATGATTTTCACAAGATTGACTTAGATTTGAACCTTCAAACTTTTTTCAAATTAAATCGAATTTAATCTTAAACATCTTGCATATATCAGATTCTGGACCCTGTCCTAGCAAACATATCAAGCTACAAAGACATGTAATTATAATATGTTAGTATAACAAACAGAAAGTTTTGATTTGAAGGTTTGAGCTTTTGGACCCTATCCTACCAAACATATTAAGCTATAAAAATATATAACTGTAATATGCTAGTTTAGATAAGGAGAAAACTTTGATTTAAAAGATCAAATTTTCTTTAAGATTTGTCTAGCCATATATCGAGTTACAAAAATATATAACTGCAACATATTGGCTAGGACACGAAGAAGTTTAAAATTTTAAAAACTTAAATTTTTTTTTGGACTCAATCCAATTAATACATTGAGCTACTAAAAGAAGTAATTGTATATATTACTAAAGATTGGGCAAAGAGATTTTTGACCCAGTGCTACAAGAAAAATGTAACTACAACATTCGAATTAGCACAGGAAATTTCTTTACAAAATGGTCGTATAAAGGAGCTTCCCATCAGTTTTCTAATGGGGTCCAAAATAAGACCTCTAAAAAAAAATTAGATACCGGCCAAATTATTCAAGAATGAAATGAATAAAAGAACCGATGGAAGAAAGGAAGTTACAACTTATGCAAAGCACAAGTATACTACCAATTAAAGGGTATAAAACACTGCTAAAGATGGAGAGAGGATTGATCCCCAGCGGAGTCGCAAGAAAAACCTTAGTGGGAAAATTTATGTCACCACGTAGATTTTGATTTCTCTTATTTTATAATTGAATACTGCATTAAGAAATAAAGTATAATCTCGAAAGACTGACACAATATTCTATAATGGATTCAATATCAAAATAAGGTTTTAAAAATTGATATTTCTATAATCAAACACAATTCAGAGAACAACATATTATTTCGAAAGATAAACAAGAAATTCTTAAGAATATGTTTAAAAATAGAAATAAGCTTTTTTGAAAAATTTATCCATTCTTTTATTTAGATATGACAAAAAGAATGTTATGTTATCTTAAAAGACAAACATAACATTCTTTAAGACATCCAAAAGCAAGAATGAGTTTTATAAAATTCATTATTTATAAAATTAAATATAAGAAGCAATAAATTATATTATCTGAAAAGACAATAATAACATATTATGAGCATATTTAAGATTAGAAATGAAGTTTTTAAAGATATATGCATTTCCAAAGATTCTTCACTTGTTTTATATAAATAAAACAAGGTTTATTATAGTCTGAAGTTCTCAAATCCCTATAGGAGCAAGCCCCTATAGTTAATTATATCTTAGGAGGAATGCTCCTAAAAAAACTTTCGATTAAAGTGTTAAAATAGTTGCTATTTGCATGCTTTACATTTTTGCAACTTGTATAGTTTTGATGATTCCAAATATTATTGTTCAAATGTGCAGTTATCTCCTAACAATTTTAGAAGATTTGTACTTGCTCTTGTGTGTACTAACATTTCAGGAAAATCAGACTCCAGACTATGAAAACTTCAAATCAAATTCAACATGAGATACTTTGTGAATTTGAAGCTTGTATTTTTCTTTGAATTGAATTTGAAAGGGAGTGATTGTAATTGAGTGAATAAAAACACACATACACACATAAGAAGATCATATATAAGTTATACTGATCGTACGGGATGATATACGATCGTACGGGACGATCAGACAGTTATCTCCTATTGAGCACATAGAACGAATAGGAACTGGCTTGAAAAATTTTCTAAGTCCTATTCGTCCGGGATGAAATAATTATCATCCAGGACGATCTGGTCTCTGTAAAATTTTCATCCAGACGAAATTAATTATCATCAGAAAACGATCTGCTCTCTGTAAAAATTTTGTCCAGACGAAATTAATTATCGTCAAGGACGATCTGGTCTCTGTAAAATTTTCGTCCAGACGAAATTAATTATCGTCAGAAAACGATCTGCTCTCTGTAAAAATTTCGTCTAGACGAACAAATTTTCGTCCTGACGATTAACCGACTTAGAACGGTTTTTAGCAGTTTTCTAGACCGACCTAGTAATAACCGTTCGAACCGAACGAACTTAGTTTGTACGGGACGATTAGTGTGTACGAAGACATTTCGTACACATATACAAATAGGGTCGTTTCAAAGCATTTAAGTAAAATCGTCCAGGACGATCCACGATCGTACGGGACGATCCACTACATACAAAATTGAAAATTTGTAGTTTTTGGACGTTTTTTCTTGTCTTTTGTATATATAGTCCAAATTAGACTGTCACCCAATCTTTTTGTCATTTGATCTTCATGCCTCTTGAGAGAATAGCTAAGGAGAGAGTGGAAGAGTGCATTCAAAGGAGGATTCCTACCATTGGAGCGTGAAGGCTTCACTTGGAGTTCAAAGGTAAGAATCTCTACTTGTGAATTGGGATTACTTCACTCTTTTCTTTCTTCCTTCTAGATTTCTTGTAAGAAGATCAGTCAAGGAGATCTGGTTCGCTGCTGACACTTGGAGAGTGTGAATAGCCGAAAGGATCGCTTCCTACACTTGGAGAGTGTGAACAGCCGGAAGGGTTCTCTGCCCACACTAGGAGAGTGTGAAAGGACGGAAGGGTTCTCTGCCCACACTAGGAGAGTGTGAAAGGACGAAAGGGTTCTCTGCCCACACTAAGAGAGTGTGAAAGGACGGACGGTTCTCTGCCAACACTGGGGATTATGTAAAAGGATGACGGTTCTCTACCGCACCGGGTAGTGGTAAAAAGAGTGTGTTGTAAAGGCTTCTCCGCCTTGCTGAGGGTGCAAAAGAAGAGTCACTATTGGTTTTAGTGCAATACTCAGAGGGTGCCTTTGAGGAGTGGATGTAGGTCTGGTTATAGACCGAACCACTATAAATCTGGTGTCATTTACAGTTTTTTATGTTTCCGTATTTTATTTTAATTTTTAACAACTCTGTGGTTGAAAAATATTTTCTAGAAAAACTTTAAAAGAAAAATTTTCATTTCGGTTCAACTTAATCTTCAAAGAGGGATTAAATTTTTAAACTACCAATTCACCCCCCTTTTGGTAGCCTTGGGACATTAACTTAGGTTTAACAACCTAATTACTAGATTCAATAAGTGGTATCAGAGCATCGTTTCAAAATCATAAGTTTGAACTACTTTTTGATTAACGTAGATGGCTACATTTGGAAATCGAAACACACCTGAGGGTTACTCTATCACTAGACCTCCACTGTTTGACAATATTCCTTTTGATTTTTGGAAAACACGCATGTCTACTTTCTTACAGTCACTTGATTATCGCATGTGGATGCTAGTCCAGGAAGGTTACACAAAACCAACTAGATTAGTTGATGGAGTTAGGGTAGAAATACCTTATGTAGATTGGACTATAGAAGAACGTGACTTAGCATAATTAAATGCCAAATGTTTAAATAGTTTCTTTTGTGCTTTAAAATCTGAAGACTACATACGAGTTTCCACTTGCAAAAGTGGAAAGAACATATGGGATAGACTTTGTATAACTTATGAATGGACAAATGAAGTTAAGCAATTAAGACTCAATATCTTGTTACATGACTATGAATTGTTTTGCATGACACATAATGAATCTATTTCAGACATGTACACAAGATTCATACAAATTGTCATTTCTTTGCATGCACTTGGTAAAGAATTAACTAATGCTGAAATGGTCAATAAGATTCTTCATTGTTTACCTACTACTTATGATGCTAAAATTACTGCAATTACAGAGTCTAAAAATTTGAACATTTATTCTATTGACAATCTTCTTAGTTCACTCATTGCTTATGAGCAAGGAGTAAGTCAAAGAAAGATTGATGCAGGTGAACCATGAAAGGACAAGAATATTGCACTAAATGTGAAAGAGTCAAAGAGTGAACACTCACAACCTGAGGATGAAGACGATATTGCATTAATGACTAGACAATTCAGAAGCTTTTTAAAGAGGAACCAGAAGAGACGCCAGTAATGGAATAGAGGTAAGTATAACAGAAATGGCAAGATTTCTAATGAAGTGATTTGTTATGAATGCAGGAAACCAGGTCATATAAAGACTGATTGTCCATAACTCAAAGCCACTCCTAGCAAGGAGAAGGTAGAGGAGAAACCAATGGTAAAGAAGGACAAAAAGAAGTTTCAAAGAGTTTTCTGGGCGGACTCAGCTTCAGACTCATCTGAGACTGAAAAAGAAGAAGAAGTCACCAACCTTTGCTTGATGGCAAATAATGTTGAACAATCAGATCAAGAAGAGGTATGTGATTTAACCTATGATGAATTGTTTGAAGTTTCTGAACACATGCATGATGCATATAAGAAAATAAAAAAGATGCATGCTAGTTTAGGTTTAGAATTGAAAGAGCTTAATAAGGAACACGAAATCCTTAGGAAAGATCATGTTTTAATAGATAACAACCACATGAAACTACTTGATGAATATGATGACTTGAATAAAAATTTTGAGAATTTAAAATCATCCTATGCTGAACTTGAAAAAGAATTTAAGAATTTTAAGGATGAATCTGAGAGCAAGACATATAGAATCAATTATACCAATCGAATCTTGGAAGATATGAATTCATTTTACAAACTCATAATAAGAGATCTCGAGGATAATAGGAACCCCCCTAAACTTGAAAATTTTACAAATCCTAAATATTATCCAAAATTCATGAAATCCCTTAGAAGACAATCATATAGAAGAAAATATAGGAATATTTTTTCTAATGTTAAATGTAATAATTATGGATTTTTGGGACATATAGCTCACACCTGCACTTTAAAGATGAAAACTAATTTGGTGTGGTGAATAAAGATGCATAAACTTAGACATATCATACATGCATCTGATTATAAATTTCATAAAGGTGAACCCAAACTTGTTTGGGTTCCCAGGTCTAACATTTAAGAATTTTGAAGGAGTGCTCTCACACAAGACCTCGTGAGAGCATATGATACCTGGACAGCGGATGTTCAAAGCATATGACTGGAGATACTGCTCAATTCATAACGCTGGAAGCCAGGAGTGGAGGCAAGGTTACACTTGGAGATAATACCACAAAGAAAGTGGTTGGATCAGGTATGATTGGAAATTTGAAAAACTTTTTCATAGACAATGTGTTATTAGTTGAAGGCATAAAACATAATTTGCTAAGCATAAGTCAGCTATGTGATAAGGGCTATAATGTAAAATTTTTATCTACTAGCTGCATAATAAGCCTAAATGGGAAAGATGTTTTAAATGGAAAAAGGGTAAATAATATCTACATGCTAGATTTAAATTATATTCAATCTCCTACTACTTTTTGTTTGAAAACTGTTTCTGATGAATCATGGCTTTGGCATAGGAGACTTTGTCATTCTAGTATGAAAAACCTTAGGAGAATTACCCAAAAGAACTTAGTGAGAGGTATACCAAAACTAGACTTTACTAAGGACCACCTTTGTGATGCATGTCAATTAGGAAAACCAGTGAAGTCCTCTTTTAAGTCCAATAAAGATCTTAGGACCAGTAAACCTTTAGAAATTCTACACATGGATCTTTTTGGACCTGTAGGCACTGTAAGTCTAGGAGGGAAGGTATACGGATTTGTTATAGTGGATGATTTCTCAAGATTCACTTGGGTTAGATTTCTTTCTCATAAGAGTGAATCATTTGAGGAATTCAGAAATTTTTCTACTTGGATTCAAAGGAAACTAGGGAGTGAAATATTTTCTATACAAAGTGATCATGGAGGAGAATTTGAAAATGAAAGATTTGAAAAATTTTGTAAAGAAAAAGGGATTGATCACAATTTTTCTGCACCTAGAACCCCTCAAAAAAATGGGGTAGTTGAAAGGAAAAACATAACATTAATAGAAGTCGCGCGAGCAATGTTAACAGAATACTCACTTCCTAAATATTTTTGGGCTGAGGCGGTTAGCACTGCATGTTATGTTCTGAACAGGGTGAATGTGAGATCAAATTTAAATAAAACACCCTATGAGTTTCTAAAAGGTAGAACACCTAATTTGTCTCATTTGCATGTATTTGGTTGCAAGGTGTTCATACATAATAATAGAAAATCTGCCTTAGGAAAATTTGATCCAAAATCAGATGAAGGAATTTTTGTTGGATATTCAAGTGTTGGAAAATCTTATAGGGTATTCAACAAAAGAACTTTAGTCATTGAAGAAACCACACATGTTGTATTTGATGAATCTGGAAATTTGGAAGAGCCAAATGTTGTTGAAGAAGAGATTGAAGAAAACTCCCAAAAGATTGATAGATTAAATTTGGAAGAAAATGTGGAAGAGAATTTGGAAAGAGAAAACCCTTTGCCTCGAGATTTGAGATTTTCTAAAAACCACCCAAAGGAATTGATTATAGGTGAACCAAGTGAGGGTGTTAGAACTAGGCGTAGATTAAACAAGGAAGTCAATCATTCAGCCTTTATTTCAACTATTGAACCCACTAACATTGATCAAGCACTTTCTGATGAATTTTGGATATTGTCCATGCAAGAAGAGTTAAATCAATTTGTAAGAAATAAAGTTTGGGAACTAACTACAAGGCCAAAAGATCAAAGTGTTGTTGGAACCAAGTGGGTGTTCAAAAATAAAATGAATGACTCAGGAGTAGTCATTAGAAATAAGGCTAGATTAGTTGCTAAGGGGTATAATCAAATTAAAGGAATTGATTTTGAGGAGACTTTTGCCCCTGTAGCTAGACTTGAAGCAATTAAGGTTTTACTAGCCTTTGCCTGTTTTAAAGGTTTTAAATTGTTTCAAATGGATGTCAAGAGTGCCTTTTTAAATGGGATAATTGAGGAAGATGTTTTTGTAGAACAACCTCCAGGTTTTGAAAATTCTAAATTTCCAAATCATGTTTTCAAGTTAAAAAAAAAGCATTATATGGATTGAAACAGGCACCTAGGGCTTGGTATGAGAGGTTGAGCACCTTCCTACTTGAAAGATCTTTTGAAAAAAGAAGTGTGGATACAACTCTCTTTTTAAGGAAAATAGAAAGGATATACTTATTGTTCAAATTTATGTGGATGACATCATCTTTGGATCTTCAAATAAAAATCTTTGTGATGATTTTTCTAAAATAATGAGTAGTGAATTTGAAATGAGTCTAATGAGAGATTTAAATTACTTTCTAGGATTTAGCATTAAGCAACTTGAGGAAGGTACATTTCTTAGTCAAACTAAATATATTAAGGATATCCTCAAAAAATATGAAATGGACAATGCTAAACCTATTAGTACACCAATGAGTTCCTTAGTTCAGTTTGATAATGACCTTAAGGGAAAATCTATTGATCAAAAGAAATTTAGAGGGATAATTGGATATATACTTTACTTGACTACTAGCCGACCAGATATTATGTTCAGTGTTTGCTTATGTGCTAGATTTCAATCATATCCAAAAGAATCACATTTGACAGCAGTGAAAATGATATTAAGATATTTACTAGAAACTAAAAACTTAGGGATTTGGTATCCTAAGTTTAGCTCTTCATTTCAAATTATTGGTTACTCAGATTCTGACTTTGCAGGCTGTAGAGTGGATAGGAAAAGCACTTCTGGAACATGTCAATTCATTGGAAATTCATTAGTTTCATGGTCTAGTAGAAAACAAAATTTAGTGGCACTATCTACTACAGAAGCAGAATACATTGTATTAAGAAGTTGTGTGGCACAAGTACTTTGGTTAAAACAACAGTTGATTGATTTAGGATTAACTATAGGCACTATTCTAATTTATTGTGACAATACTAGTGTTATTTTCATTTCTAAAAATCATATTCAACATTCTAGAACCAAACACATTGACATAAGGCATCATTTCATAAGGGATCATGTATCCAAGGGAGAGATTGAACTCACACATGTTTCAATTGAAAATCAACATGCAGACATTTTTACAAAACCTTTAGCCTTTGATACCTTCAGTACATTAAGAACAAGGCTTTGTGTTATTGATTTGAATGCTTAAATAAAAATATTTTTTGCAACATTGATATTTATGTTTTCTTAGTTTATTTGTCTTTGATTTTTTGTTTTGAATTTTGTGATTTTTGAGTATTTTGATTGGGTTTATTTTAGAGTATGTGGTTTTGTCTTTGTTTTCTGTGTTTTGAATGTTTTTGTTTGTTTTTCTTCATTAAAAAATTCAAAAAATCAAAAAATGTGTGGAAATCGTCCGTGACGAAATTTTTTGTACTGAACGATGTGTATTAAATTCAGTTTGCGTGATATTAAATGTTTTGAGAGCAGTTTTTAATGTAGTTCATCTGTACGATCTAATGATCGTCCAGGACGAAATATTTATTTTTTCTCAAACGTCGGGACATTTGAATGCAGCGGTTGAGTGGATAAGGCAGTTTTAAATGTGAAGTTCGTCCGTACGAACTTTTTGTTTGTCCAGACGAACAGACGTCGTTTCATTGTAGGGGATGGTTTTCAACTGACATTAAAACGAATTAACTTTTGAACGTCTGTACGATCTGTCAAGTCAAAAGTCTGTACGAAAGGACGCATCATAAATTGTGTTGATTACGAAAAGTCGTTTCATTTTGGACGAAATGGATCGCCTGTACGAACTTTTTTCGTCCAGACGAACGATAATTTTTGTCCAGGACAAACTATTTTCGTCCAGGACGAACGTATCGTTTTCTTTAAATATGAACGAATTTTAACTCAACAATCACATCTCCAAACTTCACTTTCAATCTCTTTCGACCTTAAATCGACAATGGCCTCCTCAAGCAAAAGACAAAAGGTGTTGGCAAAGAAACCTCACAGGAATAACTCTGAAAATTTCCTGTCAAAAGCAAATGAGGAATCTTTTCCTCGTTTTGCATCTGCCAAAATCACACCTTCTCGCATTCTGATTCAAAGCGAGATAAACTTTAAGGTAATGCACCTTTTTGCCTCCACCCAGTTTCAATTCATTCTTTCTCTCGTCCACCTTTACAACAAACAAATCTTTCTCTACTTTCTAGCCAATATGAGTTTTAATTCTGACCACTCCTGCATAAGCTCTTTTGTTTTCAAACAAAAAGTTGAAATCACCAAGCACGACATTGGTGCCTTTTTGAACTTAAGAACTGAAGGATATAGAGCCCACACCCTAATGAGTGAAAACAAATTCGAATGGTATCAAGTCAATAGGGTGATTAGAGAAATTGGCCTAACAAATCATGTTGCTAGAGTTTCAAGAATGACTAGAAATGCTCGAATCATCCAGCATATTCTTCGATCTTCAATCATTCCTAAAGTTGGTGATAGGATCAATATTACCCCACTCCTTTCTGTTTTGACCTTTTTTATTATGGATGATAAGCCTATCGATGAAGCCCAACTTATCATAGATCATCTCTATGGGCTTTCAGAAATAGGACATGCAGAGCAGAAGAGAAAAAGGAACATCTCATTAGGACACTTAGTTACATATATTTTGGAAAAGAAATACAACTTAGTGCATCCTAATGATGAATACGAAGAGCCAGTCTACTACAATGATGCTTCTTTCAGAGAAATTTTCAAGGAGGAAAAAGGAAAAGCACATGCCAGTGCTTCTGAAGAAGAAGGAGAGCAAACTTCTACACCTCAATCAGATTATCAGAATTTGATTGAGAAATTTGACAGACTTTAGACTCATGTTGATCAAAGATTTGATCAAATTGATGCTCAACTCCTGCAGCAGCAACAGGACATTGGTATTATCAGAAATGAAGTTCATGAAATCAATACCAATGTTATGATGATGGCCTCCTACTTCAATCTATTTAGTGGCATTCCTCCTCCTCCTCCAGAAGAATAGAAAATGAGAGATGAATTTCTTTGTGTTTGTTGTACTAGTGTTTTATTTTAAATATTTTGTTGTGTTAGTGTTTATTTTTTTTGTGATTGTTTTAGTTATCTTTATTAAAAAGTTAAGTGTATTTTCTTAGTTGTTTTAATATTATGAAAAGAATATGTAATCCTTTTCATTAATATCAATGCATGTTATACTTGATTCAAATTTAGTTTGTTTTTGGAATGTGGTTAATTTTTATGAATTTCATTAGTCTTATTTAATCTTAATTGTGCTTAAATTAGATTATAATTTGAGATTAATTACATTAGAAAATCTAGTCTTTCTAAATTTAAAAGTTGTTTATAACTTGTTATAATTAGAACTTTTAAATTCATGTCTATTCATTTAGACTACATAAAAGTTAATATTATTATTGCAATATAGATATTTTCTTATTTTATATTTCTATGCTCAAGTGATATTTATGCACTTAGAAATATTTGAAATTTTAGATTATTGATTTTGGAAAGATTTGGTCTCAATAACTCTTGAAAATTGTACAAAGAGTACAAAAATCAAAAGGAATGCGCAAAGATTCACAAATATGAAAAAGAGGCACAAAATTAGCCCAATGTCAAAAGATGCACAAAAATGTGCCCAAAAAAAATTTGAAAAAGATGCGCAAAGCGCCACATGTGGTAATTCTCTTCTTTCCAAATTCTTTCAATCTCTTAATTCAAACTGATCTTATGTTCATTTATATTCTATTGAACTTTGAAATATATAATTTTTATACATCTCTCTTGTAATGATTTTCTATATTCGAATGTCTAAATTGAATCATGTCTTTAATAAATTCTTCTTATTTACAATGTTATATCACTTCTTAAATTTTATGAATTTCTATAATTGACATAATGTTATTAGTTTTAGATTGCATGACTTATCACAATCACCATTTAGATTAAATTTTCAAATGAATTTCATATAATTACTTACATTTCTTGTCTATTTCTTCTTCACTTTTTGTTGTTGTCAAAAAGGGGGAGAAATTCTTGTGTTTGTATGTTTAGTTTTTTGTTTATATTTTGGTTTTATGTTTAACTTTGAAATTTTATTAAATGTTTTTTGAAAAACAAAAAAAAAATTTCTAAGGTTCAAAATGCCTCCTTATTTTCATGTATTCATCAATTCAGGAGGAGTTTAGGAGATTTATTTAAATTGAAATCATACAAACAATAATTGTTTTGCCATCATCAAAAAGGGGGAGATTGTTAAAATAGTTGTTATTTGCATGCTTTGCATTTTTGCAACTTGTATAGTTTTGATGATTCCAAACATTATTGTTCAAATGTATAGTTATCTCCTAACAATTTTAGAAGATTTGTACTTTCTCTTGTGTGTACTAACATTTCAAAAAAATCAGACTCCAGACTATGAAAACTTCAAATCAAATTCAACATGAGATACTTTGTAAATTTGAAGCTTGTATTTTTCTTTAAATTGAATTTGAAAGGGAGTGATTGTAATTGAGTGAATAAAAACACACATACACACATAAGGAGATCATATATAAGTTATATTGATCGTACGGGATGATATTTGATCGTACGGAACGATCAGACAGTTATCTCCTATTGAGCACATAGAACGAATAGGAACTGGCTTGAAAAATTTTCTAAGTCCTATTCGTCCGGGACGAAATAATTATCGTCCAGGGCAATCTGGTCTCTGTAAAAGTTTCATCTAGACAAAATTAATTATCGTCAGAAAATGATCTGCTCTCTGTAAAAATTTCATCCAGACAAAATTAATTATCGTCCAGGACGATCTAGTCTCTGTAAAATTTTTGTCCAGACGAAATTAATTATCGTTAGAAAATGATCTGCTCTCTGTAAAAATTTTGTCCAGACAAAATTAATTATCATCTAGGATGATCTGGTCTCTGTAAAATTTTCGTCCAGACGAAATTAATTATCGTCAGAAAATGATCTGCTCTCTGTAAAAATTTCGTCCAGACGAACAAATTTTTGTCCTGACGATTAACCGACTTAGAACAATTTTCAGCAGTTTTTTAAACCGACCTAGTAATAACTGTTCGTACCGGACGAACTTAGTTCGTACGGGACGATCAGTGTGTACAAAGACATTTCGTACACATATACAAATAGGGTCGTTTCAAAGCATTTAAGTAAAATCGTCCAGGACGATCCACGATCGTACGGGACGATCCACTGCGTACAGAATTGAAAATTTGCAGTTTTTGGGCAGTTTTTCTTGTCTTTTGTATATATAGTCCAAATTAGACTGTCACCCAATCTTTTTGTCATTTGATCTTTGTTCCTCTTGAGAGAATAGCTAAGGAGAGAGTGGAAGAGTGCATTCAAAGGAGGATTCCTACCATTGGAGCATGAAGGCTTCACTTGGAGTTCAAAGGTAAGAATCTCTACTTGTGAATTAGGATTACTTCACTCTTTTCTTTCTTCCTTCTAGATTTCTTGTAAGAAGATCAGTCAAGGAGATCCGGTTCGCTGTCGACACTTGGAGAGTGTGAATAGCCGAAAGGATCGCTTCCTACACTTGGAGAGTGTGAACAGTCGGAAGGGTTCTCTACCCTCACTAGGAGAGTGTGAAAGGACGAAGGGGTTCTCTGCCCACACTAGGAGAGTGTGAAAGGACGCACGGTTCTCTGCCAACACTGGAGATTTTGTAAAAGGATGACGGTTCTCTGCCGCACCGGGTAGTGGTGAAAAGATTGTGTTGTAAAGGCTTCTCCGCCTTGCTGTGGGTGCAAAAGGAGAGTCACTATTGGTTTTAGTGCAATACTCAGAGGGTGCCTCTGAGGAGTGGATGTAGGTCTGGTTATAGACCGAACCACGATAAATCTGGTGTCATTTAAAGGTTTTTTTGTTTCCGCATTTTATTTTAATTTTTAACAACTCTGTGGTTGAAAAATATTTTCTAGAAAAACTTTAAAAGAAAAATTTTCATTTTGGTTCAACTTAATCTTCAAAGAGGGATTAAATTTTTAAACTACCAATTCACCCCCCCCCCCCCCCCCTCTTCGTAGCCTTGGGACATTAACTTAGACTTAACAACCTAATTACTAGATTCAACATAAAGTAGTTATTTTATACCCTTTTGACTACAAAGTAAAAGACAAGAAAACAGAAGTAGGAATTTTCAAGGAGAAAGCTTAATGTTGAACATTTATTAGCGAGTCAAAGAAGAAAAAGTAGGAGGTGCCGGATTCTGAGAAGCCCAGAGACAACCTCAGTCTATTCTATGTTAGGCTTTACATTTTAAAAGTGAATTTTTATATTTAAGTTGATATTTTATTAGAAATTTGGGATTATATTCCCAGAGGGCAAGGACTTAAGATCTAAAAGAATCTCCCTCAGAACCTAAATCTAATTTTGGGTACTATAAAGTAGTGACCCGAACCTAACTAATGAAGTGCAAATCTGGACTTATCCCGGCCTGGATTGGGGAGCCAGCTAACAACCTAGGTGCATTAAAACCATGTGTCAAGTCTCTTATGAAAGGTGGATAGGAACATTATTTAAGTTTTAATGAATTAGGGGCCGACATCTAAGACAGCTCCTAATTGGCCCCTCAACTTATATAGGGTGAAAATGTCTAGCAATAAAATGCAATTAATATTTTAGACTATTTTTAATTTGTATCTAATGCAATGCATACTAATTGACTAAAATGCATAAAATGTATATGAAGCAATTTTAAAATTAGGCTTAGAAAATAGGTTTTTCCCTAGAGATTGTACAACTTTCCCTTGACAGAACTGCACCCTCATAGGTCAAATGGTCTGCCAGAATCCGCAGGCGGGGAGGTGCCTAACAAGGAAGATAAAGTATTAATATGCTTATGCTGACTCTCGGCGGTCCCGAGCTTACTTCTTAGATCGTTAGAGTTACTATGTAAGACTAAAAAATTTTATTATAATTATAAGTAGAAGAATTTTAAGCGTACCCTTACAGAAGAAAGCACTCCGATTTGTATCCAGGCTAAAACAAAACACGACATGTAAGGGCCCTAAAAAAAGCTACAGCACAAACAATATAAACAATCAAATTTAATAATCTAAATATAATGTCCAATGTCCAATGTCCAATGTCCATAGAATTACATCTAGAATTTTGTAGAAAAGTAAAGTGGCCGGGCACCACTGACAACAAACTCGAATTCTAATCCTAAGAATGACGCAAGTGATTTTTGAAATGGGATATGTTCTTTCTTGTTGTTAGGAAAGTTGCTATTTGCATGTTTGCATTCTTGCAACATGTATTATTTTGATGATTTCAAATATTATTGTTGTACATATATCTCCTAACAATATTTGGAACATTATTTCTTGCTCTAGTGTGTACTAACATTTCAGGAAAATCAACTCCAAGATATTGAAGACTTATAATCAAATTCAACATGTTTTACATGAAAGTTCGATGGGGATGTTAAGCCCTATGAATTTAGTCCCAAAGCTAACAAAGAGAGGTGAATTGGATAATAAAAAGGATTCTTTAAACAAAGAAATAAAATCACAAACCAAATCACCACAAGGAAAACCAAGTGCGGAAATTAAAAGTGCGGAAGCAATAATAAGAAAAGAACACACCGGATTTATAGTGGTTCGGTCAAACCTTGACCTACGTCCACTCCTTGGAGGCACCCTCCAAGTATTGCACTAACACAAAGTGACTCTCCTTTAGCCCCCACAGCTAGGCGGAGAAGCCCTTACAAAATCACTTCCACCTCTCCCGGTGCGGCGGAGTTGCCGGGTCCTTTGACACCAAAGAGACTTCTTCTTTGGTGAACTTACCTCGAGACAAGCCTTGAATCCGATGGTACTAAGGTGCGAGTTCGCCGGAGCAACCGTGTGGAACCCCCTCCACACTCCCTTGAGTCCCCCCTCACAGGATCTTCTCCCTCTCTCAAACTCCACCCTTTCCTCTCTCCCTTTCAAGCTCTCTCTTCAAGTTTCCCCCACAAGAACGAAGCTACAATGGCTGCCAAAGACACTTACAAAGTGCCTTGCCATAGCTTAAATAGAGGCTCTCAAAACGAGCTCATTAATGCAAGTTGCCGTCATTATCGTCCAGGACGATAGCCAAATCGTCCTGGCCGATTAGCACAAATATGAGGAAAATCGTCCTGAAAATCGCCCTGAAATGAAGCTGGACGATGTCTAATCGTCCCGGACGATCTTGTGATCGGCCTGGACGAAATCCCCATTAATTGCTTTCCAAAACTGCCTGAGAAATTTTGGAAAAATTGACCTGGATCGGCCAGGCCGATATTTTATAGTCCAGGCCGATAACCAGGACGATATCCAAAAATAAGATTTTCCTAAGTAGATATGGCGGCAGATTCTTGCTGAATTGAGCTGATCGTCCTGGCCGATACAAAATCGTCCAGGACGATGTGTTTTGCAAAAAGACGGCTGCTTTAATGAGAATGCCCTAATTAGGATTTCTACTTTTGTCAGATCGTCCAGGACGATATAAATATCGTCCCGGACGATGTTACCAAAAATAGAAATCTTTTAGGGCACAACAGAAAATCTTCCAAGTTACAAATCATCAGATACCACACCAAATACAACAGACTCAAGAAGGAAAAATGATTACAAACTGACACAGACCTAGTCTACCCAATCTTGAGCTGGTTCCAGATTACAGTCTGATCTTGTGGACCTGAAACGTTAGCACATAAGGCAATCGTAGAGAAATAAGGAATGTTTGCTATCATCAAAATCATAGATTCGCAACAATCTCCCCCTTTTTGATGATGGCAAAACATTTCAATTTGAATTTTCATAAAAGTAAATCCTCCTAATCTCCCCCTCACTAGAATAAATCCTTTTAACAAAAATAGGGGAGAAGAAAAAATTTTTTGTTGTTTTAAAATTTTTGAAAAGAAAAAAGATACAACGTTCTCCCCCTTTGACATTATCAAAAAGAGAGGAGGCACAAACAAAAAACAAAACGAATAAAAAACATTCCCTGATCAAGTGAAAAAACAAATGTTCTTAAAATGAGAAAGTTACCTCTGGGTTTTAATCAAAAAACTTAGTAGAATTGGATTGACAACACATAGCCCAGTAAAGGTTAGAAAATCAAGAATTGATAATCCAAACTCAAGTTCTTTAAAAAGGCTCAAAAACTTTTTAATTCAATATCTAAATCAAGGAATAAATTAGAGAAAGAAACAGTAATTTTTCAAAACTCCTTTCATAAAATATATCTAATAGAAGATTAATGCACGATTTGTTGAATCATGAATCAAGATTTTCAAACTCAAGCATCGAAAAATCAAGGGTTTTCTTAAGCTTTAAGAAGTATAAGAATGGTAAGCATTAAAATTTAGTGGGCTCATTTTATGCCTCTTGACAATTGGTTGGCGCACTGCGCATCTTTTGATACACTTTGTGTATTCTATATTTTTCAATTTTGGCGCTTTGCGCTTCTTTTATTTTTGGCATCATTGGCCAATTTTTTTGATTATGCTACCTTTCTGAAATCTTAAATACCAAAAGTAAACCCATACTATTGATAAAGCGAATTTCTTGATTAAGAAAATTTTGAATTAGATTCAACAACTTGCAAAAGATTCCTATGCGATAAATAAAATATAGGGAGATAAAAAATTTAGTTTCAAAATTCAATTTAAAAGATGAAAAAGATTTTAAATCAAAAGTAGAAAAACCTCTTTTAGGAAACAGAGATTGAAAGTCAAAAACATGATTTTCCTTCCTTTGATTGTTTTTAGAGAAGTCAATCACAACTTACTAAAGATTTCAAGAAAAATTAGGAAGTAAATTTTTCATTTCTAGAAAAGTGAATGTGTGTGTAGATCAGAGAAAAATTTTTACGAAAAAAAAATTTTAAAGAATAAACAAAACAAAAACGCAAAATAAAAATGAAAAAACATAAAAACAAAAACACAACAAAAACACGAAAGGCTCTTAACCATTGTCTCTCTACTGGTCCGATGCTTCAGAGACCAGATCTGCCCATGAGATTTTTTGCCTTTCATTATTTCCCCAGTTTAAATTTAACTTCACCTTACCCTTTTCTTTTGCAGGGAGAATTCTTAAATTAGGGCACTCATTTTTCATATGTCCAGGTTTCCTGCATCGAAAGCAAACAATGTCAGAGGAAATATGGATATCCTTACCACTTTTACCTTTCTTCTTCTTCTGTTTATGCATTGGTGAGCTTTGTGATTTGCTTGACAATTCATTGCTATCGTCACCAACTAAGCTTCCTCTTTCCGTATCTTCGGCTTTTAGAACGATCGTCTCACCTGCATCCAAAAGTCTTTGACTCAACCCTTGCTCGTAGGCAATGAGTGAGCCAATCAAATTATCAATAGAATAATCATTCAAATCTTTTGATTCACAAATAGCAACAACTTTAGCATCGAATTTTTCAAGTAAACAACGAAGAATTTTGTTAACTTTTTCAAAATTTGAAAAATCTTTTCCTAAAGCATGCAATGATGTAGTAATTTGAATGAACCTTGTATACATGTCTAAAATCGTTTCAAAAGGTTTCATAGAAAACATTTCAAAATCATGCATTAAAATATTCAACTTGGATTGCTTGATTTCACTAGTACCTTCGTATATGGTGTGCAATTTATCCCAAACTTCCTTGCCGGTAGTGCACGTGGAGATTAACATAAAATCATCAGAACTTAAAGCACAGAAAAAACAGTTTAAAGACTTTGCATTTAATTGAGCATCCATTCGTTCATCCCTATTCCATTGATTAAAAGGAATATCAGTTTTAATTCCATTAACAATACGTGATGGTGATGAATAACCAGTTAAAATCATATGCCACATACGAAAATCAATCGATTGCAAAAAAGTAGACATGCGAATTTTCCAAAAATCAAATGTAATATTTTCAAATAATGGTGGTCTAGTGATAGAATATCCTTCCGCAAAAGTACGATTAGCCATGGATCGAAATTCAAAAGCTTTTAAAAACTTATTTTATGAAAACCGCTCTGATACCACTTGAAAGTTCGATGGGGATGTTAAGCCCTATGAACTTAGTCCCAAAGCTAACAAAGAGATGTGAATTGGATAATAAAAAGGATTCTTTAAACAAAGAAATAAAATCACAAACCAAATCACCACAAGGAAAACCAAGTGCGGAAATTAAAAGTGCGGAAGCAATAATAAGAAAAGAACACACCGGATTTATAGTGGTTCGGTCAAACCTTGACCTACGTCCACTCCTTGGAGGCACCCTCCAAGTATTGCACTAACACAAAGTGACTCTCCTTTAGCCCCCACAGCTAGGCGGAGAAGCCCTTACAAAATCACTTCCACCTCTCCCGGTGCGGCGGAGTTGCCGGGTCCTTTGACACCAAAGAGACTTCTTCTTTGGTGAACTTACCTCGAGACAAGCCTTAAATCCGATGGTACTAAGGTGCGAGTTCGCCGGAGCAACCGTGTGGAACCCCCTCCACACTCCCTTGAGTCCCCCCTCACAGGATCTTCTCCCTCTCTCAAACTCCACCCTTTCCTCTCTCCCTTTCAAGCTCTCTCTTCAAGTTTCCCCCACAAGAACGAAGCTACAATGGCTGCCAAAGACACTTACAAAGTGCCTTGCCATAGCTTAAATAGAGGCTCTCAAAACGAGCTCATTAATGCAAGTTGCCGTCATTATCGTCCAGGACGATAGCCAAATCGTCCTGGCCGATTAGCACAAATATGAGGAAAATCATCCTGAAAATCGCCCTGAAATGAAGCTGGACGATGTCTAATCGTCCCGGACGATCTTGTGATCGGCCTGGACGAAATCCCCATTAATTGCTTTCCAAAACTGCCTGAGAAATTTTGGAAAAATTGACCTGGATCGGCCAGGCCGATATTTTATAGTCCAGGCCGATAACCAGGACGATATCCAAAAATAAGATTTTCCTAAGTAGATATGGCGGCAGATTCTTGCTGAATTGAGCTGATCGTCCTGGCCGATACAAAATCGTCCAGGACGATGTGTTTTGCAAAAAGACGGCTGCTTTAATGAGAATGCCCTAATTAGGATTTCTACTTTTGTCAGATCGTCCAGGACGATATAAATATCGTCCCGGACGATGTTACCAAAAATAGAAATCTTTTAGGGCACAACAGAAAATCTTCCAAGTTACAAATCATCAGATACCACACCAAATACAACAGACTCAAGAAGGAAAAAAGATTACAAACTGACACAGACCTAGTCTACCCAATCTTGAGCTGGTTCCAGATTACAGTCTGATCTTGTGGACCTGAAACGTTAGCACATAAGGCAATCGTAGAGAAATAAGGAATGTTTGCTATCATCAAAATCATAGATTCGCAACATTACACACTTAGGAATTTTTTTTTATCGTACAGGACAAACTTAGTTCGTACGGGACGATCATGTAAATTAATCCTAAGCAGAGCAATGGATCGAACAGGCGGAGAGAAATTTTTTCTAAGTCCTAATCGTCCAGGATGAAATTATTGTTCATCCCGGCATGAATGTCTCTGTATTCTCAATATGGCCTGTTCATCCAGATAAAATTTAATGTTCGTCCCAGGATGATCTTCTCTGTCTTGAGGGTCGCTCCATTTGTCCAGATGAAATTTAATGTTCGTCCCAGGACAATCTTCTCTGTCTTGAGGGTCGCTCTATTCGTCCAGACAAAATTTAATGTTCATCCCAGGACGATCTTCTCTGTCTTGAGGCTCGCTCGCTCCATTCATCCAGACGAAACTCTATTCGTCCCAGGACGAACTGAACCAAAATAAGTCAGTTGGTTACTTCCAAGAAAATTTCGTAAACCAACTTATGTAATAACCATTTTGTACCGGACGAACTTGATTCGTACGGGACAAATAGCATGTACAAAAAAATTTCGTACCAATATACATATGGTTCGTTTCTGACAATTTAAGTAAAATCGTCCAGGACGATCCACAATCGTACAGGACGATCCAAAGCGTACAGAATTGGAAACTTGTAGTTTTTGGGTGGTTTTTCTTGTCTTTTGTATAAAAAGTCCAAATTAGACTACCACCAAATCTTTTTGTCATTTTGATCTTCGTGCCTATTGAGAGAAAAGTCAAGGAGAGAGTGTGAGAGAGTATTCAAAGGAGGATTCCTACCACTAGAGCGTGAAGGCTTCATTTGGATTTTAAAGGTAAGAATCTTTACTTGTGAATTTGGATTACTTCACTCTTTTCTTTCTTCCTTTTAGATTTCTTGTAAGAAGATCTGTCAAGGAGATCCGGTTAGCTGCCGACACTTGGAGAGTGTGAACAGCCGAAGGGTTCGCTGCCGACACTTGGAGAGTGTGAACAGCCGAAGGGTTCGCTGCCTACACCTGGAGAGTGTGAACAGGCGAAGGGTTCTCTGCCCACACTAGGAGAGTGTGAAAGGACGGAAGGTTCTCTGCCAACTCTGGGGATTGTGTAAAAGGACGACGGTTCTTAGCCGCACCGGGTAGTGGTAAAAATAGTGTTTTGTAAAGGCTTCTCCGCCTTGCTGTGGGTGCAAAAGGAGAGTCACTATTGGTATTAGTGCAATACTCAGAGGGTGCCTCTGGGGAGTGGATGTAGGTCTGGTTTAGACCGAACCACTATAAATCTTGTGTCATTTACTTTACTGTCTTTTATTTTCCACATTTTTCTTTTGTTTAAAAAACTCTGTGGTTGAAAAACATTTTATATAAAAACTTAATAAAAATTTTTCATTTCGGTTCAACACATTTCCAAAGAGGGTTTAAATTTTAAAATACCAATTCACCCCCCCCCCCCTCTTGGTAGCTTTGGGATATTAACTTAGGTCTAACAAGCTATTTACTAGACTCAATAAGTTGTATCAGAGCGTCGTTTCAAAATCATAAGTTTAAACTACTTTTTGATTAACGTAGATGGCTACATTTGGAAACTGAAATACACCTGAGGGCTACTCTATTACTAGACCTCCACTGTTTGACAATATACCTTTTCATTTTTGGAAAACATACATGTCTACTTTCTTACAGTCACTTGATTATCATATGTGGATCCTAGTCCATGAAGGTTATACAAAACCAACTAGATTAGTTGATGGAGTTAGGGTAGATACACCTTTTATATATTGGACTATAGAAGAATGTGACTTAGCATAATTAAATACCAAATGTTTAAATAGTTTCTTTTGTGTTTTAAAATCTGAAGACTACATGAGGGTTTCCACTTGCAAAAGTGGAAAGGACATATGGGATAGACTTTGTATAACTTATGAAGAGACTAATGAGGTTAAGCAATCAAGACTCAATATCTTGTTACATGACTATGAGTTGTTTCGCATGAAACCAAATGAATCTATTTCTGACATGTACATAAGATTCACACAAATTGTCACTTCTTTGCATGCACTTGGTAGGAAATTAACTAATGCTGAAATGGTTAATAAGATTCTTTGTTGTTTACCTACTGCTTATGATGCTAAAATTATTGCAATTACATAGTCTAAAGATCTAAACATTTATTCTATTGACAATCTTCTTGGTTCACTCATTGCTTATGAGCAAGGAGTAAGTCAAAGAAAGATTGATGCAGCTGAAACACGAAAGGAGAAGAATATTGCACTAAATGTGGAAGAGTTAGAGAGTGAACACTCACAATTTGAGGATGAAGACGATATTGCATTAATGACTAGACAATTCAGAAGCTTTTTAAAGAGGAAGCAGAAGAGATGCCAGCAATGGAATAGAGGTAAGTTTAACAAAAATGACAAGGTTTCTAATGAAGTAATTTGTTATGAATGCAGGAAACCAGGTCATATCAAGACTGAATGCCCAAAACTAAAAGCCACTCCTAGCAAGGAGAAGGTAGAGGAGAAACCAATTATAAACAAGGGCAAGAAGAAGTTTCAAAGAGATTTCTGGGCGGACTCAACTTCAGACTCATCTGAAATTGAAAAAGAAGAAGAAGTCACCAATCTTTGCTTGATGGCAGATAATGTTGATCAATCAAATCAAGAAGAGGTATGTGACTTAACCTATGATGAATTGTTTGAAGTTTCTGAACACATGCATGATGCATATAGAAAAATGAAAAAGATGCATGCTAGTGTAAGTTTAGAACTAGAAGAGCTTAAGAAGGAACAAGAAATCCTTAGGAAAGATCATGCATTAATAGATGACAACCACATGAAACTACTTGATGAATATGATGACTTGAATAAGAATTTTGAGAATTTAAAATTATCCTATGCTGGTCTTGAAAGAAATTTTAAAATATTTAAGGATGAATCTGAGAGCAAAACATATCGAATCAACTATACAAATAGAATCTTGAAAAATATGAATTCATTTTATAAATTGACAATAAGAGCTCTTGAGGATAATAGGATACCTCCCAAACTTGAAGATTTTACAAATCCTAAATATTATCCTAAATATATGAAATCCCTTAGAAGATAAACAAATGGAAGAAAACTTAGGAATACTTTTCCTAATTTTAAATGTAATAATTGTGGATTTTTGGGACATATAGCTCACACCTGTACTTTGAAGATGAAATCTAATTTGGTGTGGAGATCTAAGATGCATAAACCTAGACATATCATACATGCATCTGATTATAAATTATTAAAAGGTGAACCCAAACTTGTTTGGGTTCCCAGGTCTAACATTTGATATTTTTACAGGGATGCTCTCACACAAGACCTCATGAGAGCACATGGTTCCTGGACAGCGGATGTTCAAAGCATATGACTGGAGATACTACTCAATTCATAACGCTGGAAGTCATGAGTGGAGGCAATGTTACACTTAGAGATAATACCACAAAAAAAGTGGTTGGATCAGGTATGATTGGAAATTTAAAAAACTTTTCATAGACAATGTGTTATTAGTTGAAGGCTTAAAACATAATTTGTTAAGCATAAGTCAGCTATGTGATAAGGGCTATAATGTAAAATTTTTACCTACTAGCTGCATATTAAGCCTTAATGGGAAAGAAGTTTTAAATGGAAAAAGGGTAAACCATATTTACATGCTAGATTTAAATTGTATTCAATCTCCTACTGCTTTTTGTTTGAAAATTGTTTCTGATGAATCATGACTTTGGCATAGGAGACTTTGTCATTCTAGTATGAAAAACCTTAAGAGTATTACCCAAAAGAACTTAGTGAGAGGTATACCAAAACTAGACTTTACTAAGGACCACCTTTGTGATGCATGTCAATTAGGAAAACAAGTGAAGTCCTCTTTTAAGTCCAATAAGGATCTTAGGACTAGTAAAGCATTGGAAATTCTTCACATGGATCTTTTTGGACCAGTAGAAACTGTAAGTCTAGGAGGGAAAGTATGCGGATTTGTTATAGTAGATGATTTCTCAAGATTCACTTGGGTTAGATTTCTATTTCATAAGAGTGAATCGTTTGAGGAATTTAGAAATTTTTCGACTTGGATTCAAAGAAAATTAGGGTGTGAAATCATTTCTATACAAAGTGATCATGAAAGAGAATTTGAAAATGAAAGATTTGAAATTTTTTGTAAAGAAAAAGGGATTGATCACAATTTTTCTGCACCTAGAACCCCTTAACAAAATAGAGTAGTCGAAAGGAAAAATAGAACATTAATAGAAGCCGCTCGAGCAATGTTGGCAGAATACTCACTTCCTAGATATTTTTGGGCTGAGGCGGTTAGCACTGTATGTTATGTTCTGAATAGGGTGAATGTGAGATCAAATTTAAATAAAACACCCTATGAGTTGCTAAAAGGTAGAACACCAAATTTGTATCATTTACATGTTTTCAGTTGCAAGGTGTTCATTCATAATAATGGAAAATCTGCCTTAGGAAAATTTGATCCAAAATCAAATGAATGAATTTTTGTTGGATATTCAAGTGTTGGAAAATCGTATAGGATATTCAACAAAAGAACTTTGGTCATTGAAGAAATCACACATGTTGTATTTGATGAATCTGAAAATTTGGAAGAGCCAAATGTTGTTGAAGATGAGATTGAGGAAAACTCCCAAAAGATTGATAAAATAAATTTGGAAAAAAATGTGGAAGAGAATTTGGAAATAGAAAACCCATTGCCTAAAGATTTGAGATTTTCTAAAAACCACCCAAGGAATTGATTATAGGTGAACCTAGTGAGGGTGTTAGAACTAGGCATGGATTAAACAAGGAAGTCAATCATTCAGCCTTTATTTCAACTATAGAACCCACTAATGTTGATCAAACACTTTCTGATGAATTTTGGATATTGGCCATGCAAGAAGAGTTGAATCAATTTGTAAGAAATAAAGTTTGGGAATTAACTTCAAGGCCAAAAGATCAAAGTATTGTTGGAACCAAGTGGGTGTTCAAAAATAAAATGAATGACTCAGGAGTTGTCATTAAAAATAAGACTAAATTAGTTGCTAAGGGGTATAATCAAATTGAATGAATTGATTTTGAAGAGACTTTTGCCCCTGTAGCTAGACTTGAAGCAATTAGGGTTTTACTTGCCTTTGTCTATTTTAAAGGATTTAAATTGTTTCAAATGGATGTCAAAAGTTCCTTTTTAAATGGGATAATTGAAGAAGATGTTTTTTATAAAACAACCCCCAGGTTTTGAAAATTCTAAATACCCAAATCATATTTTCAAGTTAAAAAAGGCATTATATTGATTGAAACAGGCACCCAGGGCTTGGTATGAGAGGTTGAGCACCTTCCTACTTGAAAGATCTTTTGAAAAAGAAAGTGTGTATACAACTCTCTTTTTAAAGAAATGTGGAAAGGATATACTCATTGTTCAAATTTATGTGGATGATATCATTTTTTGATCTTCAAATAAAAATCTTTGTGATGATTTTTCTAAAACAATGAGTAGTGAATTTGAAATGAGTCTAATGGAAGATTTAAATTACTTTCTAGGTTTAAGCATTAAGCAACTTGAGGGAGGTACATTTCTTAGTCAAACTAAATATGTTAAGGACATCCTCAAAAAATAAGAAATGGACAATGCTAAACATGTTAGTACACCAATGAGTTCCTCAGTTCAGTTGGATAAGGACCTTAAGGGAAAATCTGTTGATCAAAAGAAATATAGATGGATTATTGGATCTTTACTTTACTTGACTGCTAGCCGACCAGATATTATGTTTAGTGTTTGCTTATGTGCTAGATTTCAATCAGATCCAAAAGAATTACATTTGACAGCAGTGAAAAGGATTTTAAGATATTTACTATGAACTCGGAACTTAGGAATTTGGTATCCTAAGTTTAGCTCTTTATTTGAAATTATTGGTTATTCATATTCTGACTTTGCAGGCTGTAGAGTGGATAGGAAAAGCACTTATGGAACATGTCAATTCATTGGAAATTCACTAGTCTCATGGTCTAGTAGAAAACAAAATTCAGTGGCCCTATCTACTGCAGAAGCAGAATACATTGCATTAGGAAGTTATGTGACACAAGTACTTTGGTTAAAATAACAGTTGATTGATTTAGGATTAACTATAGGCACTATTCCAATTTATTGTGATAATACTAGTGCTATTTACATTTCCAAAAATCCTATTCAAAATTCTAGAACCAAACACATTAACATAAGGCATCATATCATAAGGGTGTTGCAAACCTAGTTTTTATGTATTATGTTTTGATGATTGACAAACACTGTTTCTCTTGGACTACTTGTTGCTTCTAACTTTTCAGGAATCGAAGATCAGATGATCAAGAAGGAGCCAAGTTCAGGATTGCGTAGGTTTAGGGTTGAGTCAGTCTGTACATTTGATTTTCACCTCTTGAGTCTACTTGTAATGGTCAAAGAGACTGATGCTATGTAACCCTTCACACACACACTTGAGAGACTTAGAATTTCTGTTTTTACTCATATCGGCCAGGACGATTTTTGGATCGGCCTGGACGATCAGCTTAAAACAGAAAGTCTAATTAAGGATTCTTAATTAAGACAGCCGACATTAATAGATCGTCCTGGACGATACGTGTATCGTCCAGGACGATAAGCTCAAAACAGAAAGAAGTAGCCGCCATAGTCAATTATGGTATACTGTATTTTTAAATTATTGGTCAGGACGATCAAAGGATCGGCCTGGACGATATTCACAAATTATGCCATAATTGTTCAAGAAATCAAGGGAGTAATTAAGGATGATTGATACGATCATATCGGCCAGCCCGTATCCAGGGCTATTGTCAGGATGATTTTCCTCTGATTTGAACGGATCAGCCAGGACGATTGTGAGATCGGCCTGGACGATCAAGCCAATTTTTAATCATCCAGCTTTGCATCCAGGGCTATGCTCTGGCCGATCTTCATTGATTTGTACTGATCGGCCAGGCCGATGTCCATATCGGCCTGGACGATATAGTCGGCAACTTGCAATTAATGAGCTCCTTTGAAGCTCTTCTATTTAAAGAGCTCTTGTTCAACGTTTTTCAAGACTTTTGGCTGCTGCCTTGACCTGAGAAGACCTTGAGGAGAGAAAGGGAGAGAGGAGAGAGAGAGGATCTTGTGAGGGGGAGCTTATGAGAGGATTCACAAGGGTTGCTTCAAGGATCGCTCTGCTTTGTCTTCATCTAGAGTTTCTCGTCTGTGGAAGGGTCGGTAGAGGTAAGGAGTTTGCTTTTGGTTTTGGTTCTCTGCCAGCTTCAGGATGAAGCAAAAGGAGGAAGGTTCTCTGCCTTGCCGGGGTGGCAAAAAGGAGATTCTTGTGAGGGCTTCTCCACCTAGCTGTGGGGGCTAAAGGAGAGTCACATTTTGTAGTGCAATACTTGGAGGGTGCCTCCAAGGAGTGGACGTAGGTCGAGTCAACCGAACCACTATAAATTTCTGTGTTCTTTTTCTTGCTTCCGCAATTTTAAATTCTGCATTTATTTCTGTGGTGTGATTTAGTTTATGCAATTTTCTTTCTTTGTGAAAATAGTTTTTAAAATACCAATTCACCCCCCCCCCCCCCCTCTTGGTTAGCTTGGGACTAAGTTCATAGGGCTTAACATTCCTAATGAACTTTCAAGTGGTATCAGAGCGGGATTCAGAAATTACAGTTTGAAAACTCTTTGAATTTGATCCATGGCTAACTTTGGGAATCGCAACACTACGGAAGGGTATTCCATTACCCGACCTCCCCTATTCGATAACCTACCTTTTGATTTTTGGAAAACTCGCATGTCAACTTTTTTACAATCTACTGATTATCGCACGTGGATGCTTATTCAAGAAGGTTATTCTCCACCTTCTCGTGAAATTAATGGTGTTAAAACTGAAGTTGCTTTCACTTAATGGACTTTTGATGAACGAGATTTAGCTTAATTAAATGCGAAATGTTTGAACTGTTTTTTCTGTGCTTTGAAATTTGAAGATTACATGCGTGTTCAACTTGCAAAACTGGTAAAGAAATTTGGGATAAATTATGCATCACTTATGAAGGTACTAATGAAGTTAAACTATCCCGTTTAAACATTCTCTTGCATGACTACGAACTTTTTCGTATGAAATCTCATGAATCGATTTTTGACATGCACACTAGGTTTACTCAGATTGCTACTTCATTGCATGCACTAGGAAAAGAACTTTCAAATTATGAAAAAGTTAACAAGATCTTGAGATGCTTGCCTTCGTCTTATGATGCAAAAATTACTGCTATCACTGAATCTAAGGATTTGAATACATATTCTATTGATAACTTACTTGGCTCACTCATTGCTTACGAGCAAGGGGTGAATCAAAGAAATGTCGATGCAGGTGAAAATAAAAAGGAGAAAACAATTGCACTTAAGGCACACAAATCAGATTCTGAATCTTCCGGGTCTGAAAACGATGAAATTGTCTTCATCACAAGGCAATTCAAAAGCTTTCTAAGGAAGAAACAAAAACATCATCAAAGTTGGAGAAAAGGTAAGGATCACAAACATATTAAAGGGTCTTCTGATGTTGTTTGTTTTGAATGCATAAAGCCTGGACATGTGAGAACTTATTGCCCTATGCTTAGAGATCGATCAAGCAAAGAAAAAGGTGAGGAGAAAGCTAAGTCTAGGAAGGACAAGAAGGAAAAACAAAGGAGCTTTTGGGCAGAATCTGATACTGATTCCTCTGAGACTGAACCAGAGGAAGAGACTACAAACTTGTGTTTCATGGGAAAAGATCAAAGTGATCAAGAAGAGGTATGTGAACTTTCCTACGATCAACTTCTTGAAGTTTCAGAAAAAATTCATGCATCATATAGGAAATTAAAGAAAACTCATGCTAGCTTGAAATTAGAATTCTTAAATCTATAAAAGGAGCATGAAATTTTGATTAAATACCATCAAATAATTGATTCAAATCACATGGCTTTACTTGATGAATTTGATGAGTTAAATAAAAACCATTGTGAGTTAGTTGAAGAGCATGATGCATTGAAAATATCAGACACATCTCTTGAATTTGATTTTAAAAAGTCAAAGGCGATAGAGAAAAATTTGAGGATTGAAAATGAAGTTTTAAAAAGCACTAACTTGAAGTTTCAAAATGATTTAGAAGCATGTAAGAAAACTAGGATGACTTCTACTTTTAATCAATTGCCAAAACCTAGGGAGAGGCATTATAACTCAAATCACTTAAGAAATCCCTTTCCTGGAGTTAGATGTTTTTCATGTGGCATGCTAGAACACATATCACACACTTGCACGATTCACCATAGTACACATTGGGTGTGGAGACCTAAGGTGCATGATCCAGAGCATATCACACATGCATTGCATTCTTCTCTTCATAAGAAGGAACCCAAACCTACTTGGGTTCCTAAATCTAACATTTGATAATTTTGCAGGAGGGCTCTCACAAAAGACCTCATGAGAGTATGTGGTACCTGGACAGTGGATGCTCTCGACATATGACTGGTGATGCTAGCCAGTTTGTTGTACTAGAATCCAGGACTGGATGCAAGGTTACTCTTGGAGACAATACCACCAGGAAGGTGGTAGGAGCATGTATAATCGGTAATTCTAAGAACATTATGATTGAAAATATTTTGCTTGTAGATGGATTAAAGAACAACTTGCTCAGCATCAGTCAAATCTGTAACAAAGGCTTCATCGTGCAATTCTTCACAGATTCATGCATTGTAAGTTTAAGTAACAACACTATTTTGCAGGGAAAGAGGATCAACAACGTCTACATGCTTGATTTAAATAATATTGAATGTGCTGCTTCTTTTTGCTTAAAAACTGTGATTGATGATTCTTGGTTGTGGCACAGGAGGCTTTGTCATGCAAGTATGAAAACCCTTAGGAAAGTGACCCAAAAGGACCTAGTTAGAGGTGTCCCCAAACTTAAGTTTACAAAAGACCACCTTTGTGATGCCTATCAACTAGGAAAGCAAGTTCACTCCTCTTTTCACCCCATAAAGGACATTAGCACCTCTAGACCTTTAGAAGACCTTCACATGGATTTGTTTGGACCCATTAGCATAGCTAGTTTGGGAGGGAAAGTCTATGGTTTTGTGATTGTTGATGACTACTCGAGGTTCACTTGGACTAGATTTCTTTCACATAAAAATGAGTCTTTTGAGGAGTTTAAAACTTTTTTTACTTGGATTCAGAAGAAGCTAGGTTGTGAGATTTTGACCATCCATAGTGATCATGGGGGAGAGTTTGAAAATGAAAGATTTGGAGATTTCTGTGAGGACAAGGGGATTAGCCACAATTTTCAGCCCCTAGGACCCCTCAGCAGAATGGGGTAGCTGAAAGGAAGAACCGGACCTTGGTGGAAGCCGCTAGAGCCATACTTGCTGAATATTCACTTCCAAAATACTTTTGGGCTAAAGCGGTTAACACAACTTGTTATGTGTTGAATAGGGTAAATGTTAGAGCCAAATTAGAAAAGACACCCTATGAGATCCTTAAGGGTAGGACACCCAATCTTTCCCACCTTCATGTCTTTGGTTGTAAGGTTTTCATTCACAACAATGGGAAGTCTCACTTGGGAAAATTTAATCCTAAATCTGATGAAGGAGTATTCTTGGGATATTCTAGTGTTGGGAAGTCTTTTAGGGTGTTTAACAAGAGAACTTTGATGGTGGAAGAGACAACCCATGTAGTCTTTGATGAGTCTTATCCTAAGAAACATGGAGTAGAAGATGATGATGTTGGAGAGATTACAAGTGGGTTAGAAAATTTGGGGAAGGAGAATGAGCTTCTAAGTAATAGAGGAGTAGAAGGAGTCACCCAAGGAGTAGAGAACTTAGTTGAAAGGGGAGAAACTTCACACACTTTGCCTAGAGATTGGAGATACTCTACAAGTCACCCCAAGAATTTGATCTTAGGAGACCCTTCTAGTGGAGTTAAGACTAGACATGGACTTAGGAAGGAGGTGAACCACTCTACCTTTATTTCTATGACTGAACCCACCACCATTAACCAAGCCCTTTCTGATGAGTTTTGGATTTTAGCGATGCAAGAAGAGTTGAATCAATTTGTTAGGAATGATATTTGGGAACTTGTGGAAAGACCTAAAGGACAAAGTGTAGTTGGGACAAAGTGGGTCTTTAAGTACAAAGTGAATGATTCAGGAGTAATGGTGAGGTATAAAGCAAGATTGGTATCTAAGGGGTACAATCAAATAGAAGGGATAGAATTTGAGGATACTTTTGCCCCTGTAGCTAGATTGGAAGCTATTAGAGTGCTATTAGCCTTTGCCTGTTATAAAGGATTTAAGCTTTTCCAAATGGATGTCAAGAGTGCCTTTCTAAATGGGGAAATAAAAGAAGATGTGTTTGTAGAACAACCTCCAGGTTTTGAGAGTTTTCAATTTCCAAATCATGTGTTTAAATTAAAAAAGGCTTTGTATGGTTTAAAGCAGGCACCTAGAGCTTGGTATGAGAGGCTTAGCACATTCTTACTAGAGAGGGAGTTTGTCAAGGGGAGCGTAGACACCACCCTTTTTCTTAGAAAAGTTGGAGATGATTTACTCATTGTTCAGATTTATGTTGATGATATACTCTTTGGATCTTCTAATAAAAATTTGTGTGATGATTTTTCTAAAATAATGAGTAGAGAGTTTGAGATGAGTTTGATGGGAGAGTTTTCTTACTTTTTGGGGTTTAGCATAAAACAATTGGAAGATGAAACTTTTCTAAATCAAACAAAATACATAAAGGACATTTTGAAGAAATATGAGATGGACAAAGCCAAGCCAATTAACACCCCCATGACTTCTAGTGCTCCATTGGATAAGGACCCAAGTGGTAAGTCTGTTGATCAAAAGAGGTATAGAGGCATGATTGGATCTTAACTTTACTTGACTGCAAGCCGACCTGACATCATGTTTAGTGTTTGCCTTTGTGCTAGGTTTCAAGCTGACCCTAAGGAATCCCACATGACTATTGTTAAGAGGATTTTTAGATACCTTTTGGGGACACAAGGATTAGGGATTTGGTACCCTAGACATAGCACTTCTTTTTAGATTATTGGTTTTTCTAACTCTGATTTTGCAGGATGCAAGGTGGATAGAAAGAGCACTTCTTGAACTTGTCAATTCATTGGACAATCTTTGGTCTCTTTGTCTATTAGGAAGCAAAACTCTGTTGCACTTTCCACTGCTGAAGCTGAATACATTGCTCTTGGAAGTTGTGTGGCCCAAGTCCTTTGGTTGAAACAACAGGTATTGGATTTAGGATTACATGTAAGTACCATCTTAATCTTTTGTGACAATACTAGTGCCATATGCATCTCTAAGACATTAGGCATCACTTCATTAGAGATCATGTGACTAAGGGAGATATTGAGTTACATCATGTGACAACTAAAAATCAACTGGCGGACATCTTTACTAAACCACTGGCCTTCGATACTTTCAACTCTTTAAGGACCAGGTTGGGTGTGATTGACATAAATGCATGAAACTTTTTTCTTTGATTTTTTTTTCTCTTGCTTTTTATTTTCTTTTGCTTTTGGTTCCTTTTTTATTGCTTTGTCGTTTTTTAGTTTTAGTTTTCCCTTTTGTCTCTCTTTTCTTAGTTTTCAAAATCATCGCTAATATGATACTATATTTCTTGTCCTTGCCTTTGGAAATTTGTAGTCAATATGTTTTTCATCTACTTAATCTCTTAGATAGTAGGAATATTTTGTGATTGTGTCTCTTTCTCTAACCTATTTTAGTGGCATGGTTTTCTTTTCTAATCAAAAGTCTATCTCAAATTGATGATTGTTTATGAAATTAGGATCTTTTTCTTAAGCTTGCTTAAGCAAATATATCTTGTATTGATAATGATTAAAGTTTTTTTGTCACATCAATAAGATCCCTCGTTACTCTTGTCTTTGATTATTAATCTTGCTTGTGGTAATTCTTCCTTATGTTAGAGAGAGAGCTCCTATTCTCTAATATCTGAGAAGATATATTCACAACTAAGATTTTTTTTGAAGGATTATAAAAGAGAATCTAGCTTGCAAAAATAAAAAAAATTTGGCCAATGATGCCAACAAAAGAAGCGCAAGACGCCAAAAATATAAAAATCTATAAGAAGATGCGCAAAGCGCCACAAAATTGACAAGAGGCATAAAATGAGCCCACTCAAAAGCAAACTACTCTCTCTTTTTAAATATCTTAGAACTTAGAAGTTTTGGTTCTCAAAGACTTGATCTCGATTATCGTACGATTGTGACAAATCCACCTTACTTCATTATTTCATGAAGATATTTTTCTTACGACAAGTGGGAGGTGGATTCCTTTTCTCATATACAATTAATTATTTGAAATAGGTCATTGGTTTCCAAAGACGATTCTACCCTAAGAAAAAGTTTTGAGCTAAGGGTAAACCATGAACGGATACTCTACTATTCTATGGATTAATGTGATTGGTAACTCATTAACTCACAAATTTTTTAGGTCAATCACATGGAATACTGTATCATTGACATGCTTTGATTAAAACAAAAAAGGGGGGAATCTCTTTTGCTTTACTTTCTTGTACCCTCCTTTTTGATATGTCAAAAGGGGGAGAAGTTTATGAGGTTCTTTTTTTCATCAATCTTGAATTTTTGCTATTAACTATTTTCATACTATTTTGACATCATCAAAAAGGGGGAGATTGTTGCAAACCTAGCTTTTATGTATTATGTTTTGATGATTGACAAACACTGTTTCTCTTGGACTACTTGTTGCTTCTAACTTTTTAGGAATCGAAGATCGGACGATCAAGAAGGAGCCAAGTTCAGGATTGCGTAGGTTTAGGGTTGAGTCAGTCTGTACGTTTGATTTTCACCTCTTGAGTCTACTTGTAATGGTCAAAGAGACTGATGCTATGTAACCCTTCACACACACACTTGAGAGACTTAGAATTTCTGCTTTTACTCATATCGGCCAAGACGATTTTTGGATCGGCCTGGACGATCAGCTTAAAATAGAAAGTCTAATTAAGGATTCTTAATTAAGGCAGGCGACATTAATATATCGTCCTGGACGATACGTGTATCGGCCAGGACGATAAGCTCAAAACATAAAGAAGTTGCCTCCATAGTCAATTATGGTATACTGTATTTTTTAATTATCGGCCAAGACGATCCTAGGATCGGCCTGGACGATATTCACAAATTATGTCATACTTGTTCAGGAAATCAAGGGAGTAATTAAGGGTGATTGATACGATCATATCATCCTGGACGATCGCAGGATCGGCCAGGACGATCCAGTCAAAAACCTTAAGTTACTTCAGGATGATCAATATCAGCCAGCCCGTATCCAGGGCTATTGTCAGGATGATTTTCCTCTGATTTGAACTGATCGGCTAGGACGATCATGAGATCGGTCTGGATGATCAAGCCAATTTTCAATCGTCCAGCTTTGCATCTAGGGCTATGCTCTGGCCGATCTTCATTGATTTGTATTGATCGGCCAGGCCGATGTCCATATCGGCCTGGACGATATAGTCGACAACTTGCAATTAATGAGCTCCTTTGAAGCTCTTCTATTTAAAGAGCTCTTGTTCAATGTTTTTCAAGACTTTTGGTTGTTGCCTTGACCTGAGAAGACCTTGAGGAGAGAAAGAGAGAGAGGAGAGAGAGAGGATCTTGTGAGGGGGACCTTGTGAGGGGATTCACAAGGGTTGCTTCAAGGATCGCTCTGCCCCGTCTTCATCTAGAGTTTCTCGTCCGTGGAAGGGTTGGTAGAGGTAAGGAGTTTGCTTTTTGTTTTGGTTCTCTGCCAGCTTCAGGAGGAAGCAAAAGGAGGAAGGTTCTCTGCCTTGTCGGGGTGGAAAAAAGGAGGTTCTTGTGAGGGCTTCTCCGCCTAGCTGTGGGGGTTAAAGGAGAGTCACATTTTGTAGTGCAATACTTGGAGGGTGCCTCCAAGGAGTGGACGTGGGTCGAGTCGACCGAACCACTATAAATTTCTGTGTTCTTTTTCTTGCTTCCGCGCTTTTAAATTCCGCATTTATTTATGTGGTGTGATTTGGTTTATGCAATTTTCTTTCTTTGTAAAAATAGTTTTTAAAATACCAATTCACCCCCCCCCCCCCCCCCCTCTTGGTTAGCTTGGGACTAAGTTCATAGGGCTTAACATCCCTAACAAACTTTCAAAGGGATCATGTATCCAAGGAAGAAATTGAACTTACTCATGTTTCAACTGAAAATTAACTTGCAGACATTTTTACAAAACCTTTAGCCTTTGATACTTTCAGTACATTAAGAACAAGGCTTGGTGTAATTGATTTAAATGCATAAATGAAAATGTTTTATTTTGCAACATTGATGTTTCTGTTTTCGTAGTTTATTTTTTTTTTTATTTTTTTTTTTGTGATTTTTTATTTTTTTTAGTGCTTTTATTTTAGAGTCTGTGTATTTGTCATTATCTATTGTGTTTTGTTTGATTTTCTTTGATAAAAATTAAAAAATCCAAAAATTTGTGGTAATCGTTCGGGACAAAAAATTTTCGTACGGGATGAGGTGTGTAAAATTAAGTTTGCGTAGAGTTATAACCATCTAAAGAGCGGCTTTTTTTAATGATGTTCGTCTCTACGATCTATAAGATCATCCAGGATGAAATTTTCTTTTTTCTCAAACGACGGGATGATTGATTTCAGCAGTTGAACGGATAAGGCAATTTTAATTATGAACTTCATCCGTACGAACATTTGGTTTGTCCAGACGAACAGATGTCGGTTCATAGCAGGGGACGGTTTCAACTTCCATTAAAAATAGTTAACTTTTGATCGTATGTACGAACCCGTGTTCGTTAGTACGATCCTTTTTGTCAAAAGTCTATACGAAAGGACGCTTCGTAACTTGTGTAATTATGAAAAGTCGTTATTATTTTGACTCACTCGATCATCCATATGAAATATTATCGTACTGGGACAAATCTAATTCGTACAGGACGAATAAAATTTCGTCTGGTACGAACAGTCGTAATTCTTTTAATTAACGGCATTTTCTACTGATCAGTCACTCTCACACATCACTTTCAAAGACTTCTTCCTTTCAAATCATTCAATGGCTAGTTCAAGTAAACGTCAAAAGATTTTGGCTAAAGGCCCTCCTAGGAACACTTCAGAAAATTTTTTGTCTAAAGCAAATGAAGAGTCTTTTCCTAGATTTGCCTCAGCTAAAGTCACTCCTTCTAGAGTCCTTCTTCAGGAACACTTGACCTTTAAGGTAATGCCCCTTTTTGTTTCAACTCAATTTGGATCAATTCTCACCTTAGTCCATCTCTACAATAAGGAAACCTTCCAGTATTTCCTCGCAAACATGTCCTTTAATTCCGACCATTCTGTTATCAGTTCCTTTGTGCTCAAAAAGAAAATAGAAATCAACAAAGCTGACTTAGGTATTTTCTTAAATTTAAGGACTGAAGGGATTAGAGCACACATTTTTACCACTACTAGCTTTGACTGGACTGAAGTTAACAATGTTCTTAGAGGAATAAAAGTTAAGGACCATTTGCCAAAAGTAGCCACTTTAAATCTCAATGCCCGAATCATCCAGCATGTTCTTAGATCTTCTATTATACCTAAAGCTGGTGATAGAGTCAACATAACTCCACTTCTCTCTACAGTCACCTACCTGATAATGACTAGGCAACCCATAGATGAGGCCCAACTCATAATCGATTATATTTATGGTCTCTCTGAAATTGGTCATGCATACCATAAAAGGAAAAAGAACATTGTCTTAGGTCATCTGATTGTCTACATTTTAGAGAAGAAGTATGATTTAATACACCTAGTTGAAGACTTTGAAGAAACTCTTTACTACAATGACGGTTCATTTAGGGCAATCTTCAACTAGGATGACCCAAGTAAACCTCATGTAGTATTGAGTGAAACATAAGAAGAGGGTGAACCATCACATGTTGTTGAACCAAATTATCAGGATTTGGTTCAAAGATTTAACAACTTAGAGGCTCACTTTGATCAAAGATTTGATCAAATTGAAACTCATCTACAGCAGCAAGACCTTCAGTACAATCAAGACATGGGATTCATGCATGAACAGATTAATTCCATAAATTTCAATATGTTTGTGATGAGCAGTTATTTCAACTTTTTCAATGTTGCACCTCCTCCTCCTCCAGATCAGGGTCCTTCAGAGTGATTGTAGTATTTGTTTTAGTATCTCTTATTTAGTTGATGTGATTGTTATGTGTTTTAGTTTATTGTCTCTTTCCTAAGTATCATGTATTTGTTATGTGTTTGTTCTGTGTTTTAATGTTGCTTTTATTGATATCATGTACCTTAGATTGTAAAATCTTCAATTGATATCAATAAATATTGCAATGTTTTGTTGTCAAATGTATTGTGAAATGTGTGTTAGACTTATGACTTTCAATTTTGTTTTAATCTTATTAGTGCCTTATTTAAATTGTAAATTAAAATTAATTTCATTAGGAAATATGTTTATTATATAATTAAGAAATGCTTATAACTTGATATTACTAGAATCTCCAATTCCATGTCTCTTATTTAGACTACAATAGTAATAATATTATTATTGTATTTTAGATGTTTTCTTATTTTGTATTTCTTTTTTCAAATAGTATTTCTGCACTTAGAAAAATTTGAAATCTTAGATTATTGACTTTGGAAAGAATTTAATTACTCTTGAAAAGTGTACAAATGTACAAAAATCAAAAGAGTTATGCAAAAAAAAATTTGCAATGACAAAAGAGGCATAAAATTAGCCCACAGTAAACAAGTGCACTAAAATGTGCCAAAGAAAAATAAATATCAACAAGATGCGCAAAGCGCCACTTGTGGTAATTCTTTCTTTCCAAACTCTTTCAATCTCCTAATTCAAATTGATCTTATGTTCATTTATACTTGATATTGAAATCTGAAATATATAAATTTTTATTCATCCCTTGTGCAATGATTTTCTTTATCTTAATGTCTAAACTGACACATGCCTTTGATAAATTCTTTTTATTGTCTATGTTATAACCCTTCTTCAATTATATGATTCTCTATAATTTTCTCTAATGACTTAATTTTATTTGCATATCTTATTTCAATCACTTTCAATATTAAATTATAAACTGAATTTCATACTTCTACCTACATTTCTTTCTTTTCTTCTTCACTTTATGATGTTGTCAAAAAGGGGGAGAAATTGTTTGTTGTGTTTTGGCGTATTTTTTAATTTTTTATTTATTTTATCATTTGTTTTCGTATGTGTGTTTCATTATTTTTGTTTTATCTTTTGTATTATTTTATAGTGTATTATAAAAATTTGAAAAACAAATTTTTTTTTTGAATTCAAATGCCTCCTAATTTTCATGAGTTCATCATTTCAGGGGGAGTTTAGGAGATTCTTAGAATTTTAAATTATACAAACAATAATTATTTTTCCATCATCAAAAAGGGGGAGATTGTTAGGAAAGTTGCTATTTGCAAGTTTACATTCTTGCAACTTGTATTATTTTGATGATTTCAAATATTATTGTTGTACATATATCTCCTAACAATATTTGGAACATTATTTCTTGCCCTAGTGTGTACTAACATTTCAGGAAAATCAACTCCAAGATATTGAAGACTTATAATCAAATTCAACATGTTTTACACACTTAGGATTTTTTTTTTTTGATCGTACAGGACGAACTTAGTTCGTACGGGACGATCATGTAAATTACTCTTAAGCAGAGCAATGGATCGAACAGGCGGAGAGAAATTTTTTCTAAGTCCTAATTATCCAGGATGAATTTAATGTTTGTCCCGGGACGAACGTCTCTGTATTCTCATTATGGCCTGTTCGTCCAGACGAAATTTAATGTTCATCCCAGGACGATCTTCTCTGTCTTGAGGGTTGCTCCATTCGTCCAGACGAAATTTAATGTTCGTCCCAGGATGATCTTCACTGTCTTGAGGGTCGCTCCATTCGTTCAGATGAAATTTAATGTTCGTCCCAAGACGATCTTCTCTGTCTTGAGGCTCACTCCATTCGTCCAGATGAAACTCTATTCGTCCCAGGACAAACTGAACCAAAATAAGTCAAGTGGTTACATCCTAGAAAATTTCGTAAACCGACTTATGTAATAACCGTTTCATACCAGACGAACTTGATTCGTACAGGATGAATAGCGTATACAAAAACATTTTGTACCAATATACATAAGGTTCATTTTTGACCATTTAAGTAAAATCGTCCAGGATGATCCATGATCGTACGGGACGATCCAAAGCGTACAGAATTGGAAACTTGCAGTTTTTGGACGGTTTTTCTTGTCTTTTGTATAAAAAGTCCAAATTAGACTGCCACCAAATCTTTTTGTCATTTTGATCTTCATGCCTATTGAGAGAAAAGTCAAGGAGAGAGTGTGAGAGAGTATTCAAAGGAGGATTCCTACCACTGGAGCGTGAAGGCTTTATTTGGATTTTAAAGGTAAGAATCTTTTCTTTCTTCCTTTTAGATTTCTTGTAAGAAGATCTGTCAAGGAGATCCGATTAGCTGCCGACAATTGGAGAGTGTGAACAGCCGAAGGGTTCGCTACCGACACTTGGAGAGTGTGAATAGCCGAAGGGTTCGCTGCCTACACCTGGAGAGTGTGAACAGCCGAAGGGTTCTCTGCCCACACTAGGAGAGTGTGAAAGGAAAGAAGGTTCTCTGCCAACACTGAGGATTGTGTAAAAGGACGACGGTTCTCTGCCGCACCGGGTAGTAAAAGAGTGTTTTGTAAAGGATTCTCCACCCTGCTATGGGTGCAAAAGGAGAGTCACTATTGGTATTAGTGCAATACTCAGAGGGTGCCTCTGGGGAGTGGATGTAGGTCTGGTTAAGACTGAACCACTATAAATCTTGTGTCATTTACTTTACTGCCTTTTATTTTCCGCATTTTTTCTTTTGTTTAAAAATCTTTGTGGTTGAAAAATGTTTTCTATAAAAACTTAATAAAAATTTTTCATTTCGGTTCAACACATTTTCAAAGAGGGTTTAAATTTTAAAATACCAATTCCCCCCCCCCCCCCCCCCCGCCCTCTTGGTATCTTTGGGACATTAACTTAGGTCTAACAACCTATTTACTAGACTCAACACTTGTATCTTTATTTCTTTGTCTTCTTTCTTCCGTCTTTATTTCGTCCTTTCTTCTTCTACGAGCTTCTTGGATCCGCCGGGTCTGAATATCCAAAT